>CM059975.1:84502366-85102366 GCA_030490835.1 Annona cherimola | reverse complement strand
ATTTACATGTTGAAAAAATGTAACGCCCCAAGCCTAACAGTAAAGTATTGTCCGCTTTGGGCCTCGGCCCATACGGTTTTGCCCCTCTGGGTTCACGCGCATCCCGTCCTTCCCCAAAAGGCGCCTCACTGAGGTACCTGACAGCCTCCACTTATAGCCCAGGCTCCCCCCCATCCTAACCGATGTGGGATTCCACATCCACCCCCCCTTGGGGCTCCAGCGTCCCCGCTGGACACCACCGGCCGGAGGTCAGGAGTCGGCTCTGATACCATTTTGTAACGCCCCAAGCCTAATAGTAAGGTATTGTCCGCTTTGGGCCTTGACCCGCACGGTTTTGCCCCTCTAGGTTCACGCGCATCCCGTCCTTCCTCAAAAGGCGCCTCACTGAGGTATCTGACGGCCTCCACTTATAGCCCAAGCTCCCCCCCTCATCCTAACCAATGTGGGATTCCACAAAAAATCACTTTAAAGTTCTTATTTACATCAAACTATTTTATTACTTTAAATTTGTACCATTTTTAAATAAAGTCCATGCACATATCCGATTAGGATGAAAATTGATATGGTAATAAAATACATTATAGATTATAATTTTATTATCATGTGGGGCCCATTTTGATATCATTGTACCATAATTACAGTTTAGCGGCGTTGCGCCTGAATATCGCTATATATGGGACCTGTTCTGGTGCAGCACACCTGCACTGGAACAGCGGTACATTTGGCCAAAAAGAGCCCTACATATATTAGAATGCAATGAAACTTTGTAAATCATTTATCCATATATAAATTTTATAGCAAATGGTTTATATGTTGAAAAAATTACTTTAAAGTTGTTGTTTACATCAAACTATTTTATTATGTTAAATTTGTACCATTTTCAGATGAGGTCTACACATATATCCAATTGGGATGAAAATAGGAATGATAATAAAATATATCATTCTAAATACAATAGATAAAGTAAATTATAATTTTATGATCATGTGGGGCTCATTTTGAGGCAACCGCACCTAATTACAGTGCAGTTGCATAGCACTTGAATATAACTCTCTCTATATATGATGCATGTAACATACACAAAGGGGAGGGTGGGGACAAGTTAATTAGCAGTCCAATATAGTGCAATGAGCATTAACATAAATCAATAGGCTCTATAACTTCCCTGAGGCCCTCAATCTTATCTTTTTGGGGATGAATCTAAGCCGCAATCTCACTGCATGCCTATGGCCACGCCTGCCTGATCCCAATATCATAATCTATTCCTAATATCATAATTTCTTCCCAGTTTATTGTAATTTTTCTTTAGTGATGTTAATAAAGGTGGGTTTTGATCAAGTGCACCCGAGAGCATTAAGCCTCAATGCTCCCGAGTGCATATATCTATTTTTTTTTAAATTTTATCATGAACTTGTTAATCTAAGTGTATTTAACATATGTATCAATTTTTACCATTTTTTGAGATTTTTATATATTTATTTTGAATTTTTAAAAATCAGTGGAATTGTAGTAATTTTAAATTACTAAAATATCACTGATTTTTAGAAATTCGAAATAAATATCTAAAAATCTCCAAATTGGTAAAAATTGATATAGATATTAAATACAATTAGATTAACATTCGTGTAAAAACATTTTGGATAAAAAATAAAAAATAGGTGTACGCACCTGGGAACATTGAGGCTCAATGCTCCCGGGTGCACCTGATCAGAACCCAATAATGGTAGGGAATATTAAAATTTCATATGGATTTTATGAATTCACATAATCTTCATCTTGATATTATTAGTTGGAATAGGAAAAACAAAAAAAGTAACCATAAAATTTTGAAAAATTAAATGAAACGAAACTTTGAAAATATCTAAAAATATAAAAATTTATACTTTCTTCATTTTAAAAGATCAAAATAGTGTGTTTGGTAATACATAAAAAAAAGTAAATTTTTCATTTTTCATTTTCCATAACTACCTTATTTTTTAATTACTCAATTATTCATGCAAGTACTTTACCTTTCAATCATTTCTATACAATCATCTATACAACTAACCTATCTATTTTAACTTTATTCTCTTTACTCCTCATCATTACTCTTATCATATCACATCACGTTCTTTCAATTCAAAAACTTTTACACAAAGAACTTTTCATACAAAAGTTTTATCACTTCTCAAACATAGCCTTAGTTAAGAAAAAATTGTTGGAGAAGCTTTTAAAAATGCAAGGATTAATTACTTGTTAAAGTATTTTCTTACAATTTTCTGTTATAAAGCAATAACATTTATTTTTCTATTAAATAAGAAAAATATTTAATTACCAGCGGGTATGGTTTTGAGAAAACGTGTTGAAAAAATTTGAGGATTACTTTAAAGTTTGGGAATTGTTTGGTAAGATATAAATGAAAGAATGGAATGGAATTCATACTATTGAGGTATAATGGAAAAAAAATGAAAAAATAGATTAGACAGTTGTACAAAAAAAATTTAAGAGAAATGATTGAAATATAAAGATGAAAAATGAAATAATAGAATAATCTCAGATTCTAAAAAATAGAATAATTAGATAATTAATGTTGTTGAATTTTTGCATTTCTCTTAATGTTATTACATTCTTGTTTAAGATCTAAAAATTCATCTTAAATAAAATTTTTAAAGCATGAGAAGATTAACTAGTCGCAATGATGCTAAGGATAAAGAGTGGGGACAAGTTATTATAGTTGGAAATTAACAATAAATTTTCCAACACTTTCCATATTATTCGATCACACTTAGCATATTTTATTATGCTTGAAGAGGATATTTATATTCTTCCAAAGATATTCAACGTAGATATCAACAAAATCTGCCTTTATGGACTTTTAACACTTTATAACATTTGGAACCAATGTTAAAGCCCAAGTTTAATGCTCAGGAATATCTATTACCATTTCAGTGAACTATAATCAAGTGAAAAATCTCAACCATGAACACCTTTCCATCAATAACTTCAAATAAATATCTTTTATGGATAATTTAACCCGTATAATGAATTCAGAATATCCAAGAAAATCAGAGGTTGGCATTAAAAGCTGCGTCGAAAATAATTTTGATAGCTTACGGGCCATTATACAACTGCCCTACTTTTCAATCATTTCTACACAATTACCTATACAACTAATCTATCTATTTTAACTTTATCCTCTTTACTCATTATCATTACTCCTATAATATCACATCATTTGACAACTTTTATTCTCCAAAATTTTTCACAAAAAATTTTATTCATTCCCAAACACATTCATAAATAACAACTTTAAAATTGTTCTTTCGACATATAAATCATGTACTATAAAATTTATATATTGATAAATGATAGTATAAAGTATCAATACATTTAATTACAAGTAGAGTCCATTTTGAGCTAAATACACTATTAATTATGGTGTAACTTCACTGTGCAGGAAAGGTTTTATCTCTATATATATAGAGTTGCTCCAGTACAGTACCACTATACCGGAACAGCGGTACATTTGCCCAAAAATGAATCTCACACAAATTAGAATGCAATGAAAATTTCTATAATCTTTTATCCACATAAAAATTTTATAGTGAATGGTTTACATGTTAAAAAATCATTTTAAACTTGTTATTTACATTAAACTATTTTATTACATTGAATTTGTACCATTTTTAGATGGGGTTCATACACATATCCGATTAGGATGAAAATTGATATGGTAATAGAATATATTATTCTAAATAGAATGGGTAGACTAGATTATAATTTTATCATCTTGTGGGGTCCATTTTGATGCCACTGCACCTTGATAACGGTGTAGCGGCACTGCACCTGAATATCACTTATATATATATACACACACGAGACCTGTTTTGGTGCAATGCACTTGCACCAGAACAACGGTATATTTGGTAAAAAATGGGGCCCACATATATTAGAATGCTATGAAATCTTATATAATCATTTATCCATATATAAATTTTATGGCAAATGATTTACATGTTGAAAAATTCACTTTAAAGTTGTTATTTATATAAAACTATTTTATTACTTTAAATTTGTACCATTTTTAAATGGAGTCCATGCACATATCCAATTAGGACGAAAATTGATATTGTAATAGAATGCATTATAAATTATATTTTTATCATCATGTGGGGCTCATTTTAATGTCACTGCATCATAATTACAGTACAGTGGTGCTACACTAAATATCACTATATATATATGAGACTTATTCTGGTGTAGCGCACCTGCATTGGAAAAGTGGTACATTTGGCTAAAAAGGGCCCCCCATATATTAGAATGCAATGAAACTTTATAAAATCATTTATCCATATATAAATTTTATAGCAAATCATTTTCATGTTGAAAAAATCACTTTAAAGTTGTCATTTATATCAAACTATTTTATTATGTTAAATTTGTACCATTTTCAGATGAGGTTCATATACATATTTAATTGGGATGAAAATAAGAATGGTAATACAATACATCATTTTAAATACAATAGGTGGAGTAAATTATAATTTTATGATCATATGGGGCTCATTTTGAGGCAACCGCACCTAATTACGGTGTAGTTGCATTGCACTTGAATATAACTCTCTCTCTCTCTCTAATGTGATGCATGTAACATATACAAGGGGGAGGGTGGTGACAAGTTAATTAGCAGTCCAATACAGTGCAATGCGCATTAACATACATCAATAGACTCTATAACTTCCCTAAGGCCCTCAGTCTTATCTTTTTGGGGATGAATCTAAGCCGCGATCTCACTGCATGCCTACAGCCACACCTGCCTGATCCCAATATCATAATCTCTTCCTAATATCATAATTTCTTCCCAGTTTATTGTAATTTTTCTTTAGTGATGCTAATAAAGGCAGGAAATATTAAAATGTCATACGGATTTTCATCTTGATGTTATTAGTTGGAATAGAAAAAATAATAAAAACTAACCATAAGCTTTTGAAAAATTAAATGAAACAAAACTTTGAAAATATCTAAAAATGTAAAAAATTATATTTTCTTCATTTTAGAAGAACAAAATAGTGTGTTTAGTTATACATAAAAAAAGTCAATTCAAAATTTTTTATTCTCTATAACTATCTTATTTTTTAATCATTTCTACACAACTATCCATGCAAGTACCTTACCTTTCAATCATTTCTACACAATTATTTATGCAACTAATCTATCTATTTTAACTTTATTTTCTTAACTCCTCATCATTACCTGTATCATATCACATCATGTTCTTTCAATTCAAAAACTTTTACACGAAGAACTTTTCATACAAAAGTTTTATCACTTCCCAAACATAGCCTTAGTTAAGAAAAAATTGTTGAAGAAGCTTATTAAAAATGCAAGGATTAATTACTTGTTAAAATATTTTCTTACAATTTTCTGTTATAAAGCAATAACATTTATTTTGCTATTAAATAAGAAAATAGTTAATTATCAGTGGGTTTGGTTTTGAGAAAACGTGTTGAAAAATTTTGGGGATTACTTTAAAGTTTCGGAATTGTTTGGTAAGATATAAATGAAAAGAATGGAATGGAATTGATACGATTGAGTTATAATGGAAAAAAAATGAAAAGATAGATTAGACAGTTGTGCAAAAAAAATATAAGAGAAATGACTAAAATATAAAGATGAAAAATGAAATAATAGAATAATTTTAGATTCTAAAAAATAGAATAATTAGATAATTAATGTTGTTGAAAGCATGAGAAGATTAACTAGTTGCAATGATGCTAAGGACAAAGAGTGGGGACAAGTTATTATAGTTGGAAATTAATAATAAATTTTCCAGCACTTTCCATATTACCCAATCACACTAAGCATATTTTATTACGCTTGAAGAGGATATTTATATGCTTCCAAAGATATTCAACGTAGATATCAACAAAATCTGCCTTTATGGACTGTTAACACTTTATCATATTTGGAACCAATGTTAAAGCCCAAGTTTAATGCTTAAGAATATCTATTACCATTTTAGTGAACTATAATCAAGTGAAAAATCTCAACCTTTAACACCTTTCCATCAATAACTTCAAATAAATATCTTTTAGGGATAATTAACCCATATAATGAATTCAGAATATTAAAAAAATGTAGAAATTGATTGTTGGATCATCAAAATCAGACATTGGCATTAAAAGCTATGTCGAAAATAATTTTGATAGCATACGGGCCATTATATATTACCAGTGTGGGCTACTGCTGATATTTTCCAATGTTTGGGCTAAGGGTTCTCATGTAAAATATTTTTTAGAAACTATTTTGTGAATTTTTAGCCAATATAAGGCATTTTTGCAAAATATTTAATCCTTAGTGACTTTCTGAAAATTTTTTGAAATTATGAAATTTCTTGACTAGTTGGGAGAGCACCGTGTAATGCTCTTTTTAGGAATTTCTCCTCCAAAATTTTCATCAATGTTTGGGTTTTTCACCTATGCTTATGCTTTTTCTTTATTTATTATATGAAACGTTTGCCGATGCATGTCACATGCTTTTATTTGGCCATATTACAATAATTGGATAGAAATTTTAAACGGGGCAATATAATAGGGCATTTTTAGTTCATAGCAAAAAAATTTCCATTTAAAAATTTTTTGACATAATTTTTTAAAAAATTCAAAAATAAAGCAACATAGAGTAGATTTATTCATGGATGGAAAGCAACACAGAAAGTAGAATGAGAGAATGAGAAGAGCACCTGGCTAGCCTCGTTTATCGAATTGAAATGAAGAACAGTACAACACGTACGTACATGAGACGTGACGAGTACACATAAGACGGAAAGTAGAAAACAGAGACAGAGAATGGCTAGCTTCGTGTATTGAATTGAAAAGAAGAACAGTACAACACGTACATGGGACGTGACAAAGTACACATAAGACAGGACGAGTACAAACTACGAAGAGAAGATGGCCATCTATCATGCCAGTAGGAGTGATCCCGCGTCTACTCAATCTTAACAAATTTTGGGTGCGTTTGGTCGAAGTTAAAACTTTTATGAAAACAATTTAGAATAGAAGTTGTCAAATTAATAGAAAATTATGTGATATGATAGGATAATAATGAGGTGTAAAGAGAATACAGTTAAAATAGACTGGGTAGTTGTATATGTATTTATGTAGAAATGATTGAAAAGTAGGGTTGTTTATATAGAAAAATATGAAAAATAATTAAAAAATAAGGTAGTTATGGAGAGTGAAAAGTTTTTGATTGAAAAGTTTTCATTGACATGTTTTGTGTGTAACCAAACACACCCTTTATTTACAATATTTTTTATTTTTTCTTCGTATATTTATTTATCTAAGTGTATTTAACATATAAACCAAAATTTTCCCATTTTTAGATATATGTATATATTTTTTTAAGATTTTAAAGATAGAAATATTTTAAATATTGGTCCTGCTTCTATATACATAGAAGTGGAGTCATGTAACCCTTTCAAAATCTAAGATTTTGATTCTTAATGGACAATCCAATTAATTCATTATATTTAACAATATTTATTTATCCCGGAGACCAAGTTTATCCCAATCAAGTATGTTTGTGGCTCACATTTGTTTCAATATATATATATATATCCATGTGTAAATAATGAAAAATGCTTAGAGATCCATTCACACAAATATTAAAATATAATAATACTTTATGAAATTATTTACTCACATAGAAATGATATTTTGGATAGTTTAGATGTTAAAAATACTACTTTAAAAATAATATTTTAACATTTTCATAATTTACATATGAATATATATATATTAACAAATGTGACCCATAAACATACTTGATTGAGATGAAACTTAATCTCCTAGATAAATAAATGATGTTAAATACAATGAATGAATTAGATTTTTTTTTATCAAAGATTAAAATTTTAGATTTTGAAGGGGTTACATGGCTCCGCTTCTCTGTAACCTGGTTACACAGAAGCGGAACACTTTAAATATATCTATATATATACACACACGCACTCACGCACACACACACATAGATATTTAAAAATATCAAAAAATATATGCACATATCCAAAAAAGGTAAAACTTGGTTTATATGTTAAATACACAAAGATAAACATATATATGAAGAAAAACAGAAAAAAATTGTTGTAAATGAATTTTTTGTGGTGGACTTAGCTCATCTTAAAAACTCATTTACGACAATTTTTTTTGCTTTTTTCTTTATACACTTATTTTTCTAAGTATATTTAACATAGATGAGTGATTTTGTTAGCCTAAACTAAACAAATGTTCCGCTTAGCCCACCTTAAAAAATCTATTTACAATAATTTTTTTCTTTTTTCTTCGTATACTTGTTTATCTAAGTATATTTACCATATAAACCAAGGTTTACCATTTTTAGATATGTTTATTTATTTTTTTGAGATTTGTAAACATTTATGCGTATATATATATTTAAAATACTTTTAAATACTTTTATCTATACACATTTTCAAAAACAATAAAACTTAGTTTATATGTTAAATATGCTTAAATAAACAATTGTATGAAAAAAACGCAAAAAAATATTGTTGTAAATGAGTTTTTTGAGATAGGCTAAGCGGGACATTTGCTTAGCGCTGACTAATAGGATCATTCATCTTTAACCTATAATCCAAGTTTGATCATTTTTGGATATATGTATATATATATATTATAATTATAATTTTTATATTTTGTTTATATCCAGCGATGTGCGACCTTATCTTAGTAGTGTTAGTAGTCTAGAAGTGGTGGCATCTATCTATGCACGACAAGGACTTCCATCGCGGCATACGTGCCTCATCGGAATTGAAAAGGATCAACGGAAATGAGGAGGCAGGATGACGAACAGGCGTGGACCAACAGCGGATCCCATGGTAGATAGATTCTTTTCGCTGTTAGGCAGCTGCTGAGAGTGCAAGAACAGGCCTGATGTGTGTTGGGAGCAGGATTTTCCTGCTCCTGATGTGAAACCTTCCATCTTCCTACCTCACTCTCTCAATGCAAGCTATGCAATATATATATACATATGTATATATATATATGTATGTATGTATATATATGTATGTATGTATATATATGTATGTATGTATATATATATACACACATACACACCTTTCATCTCCCTACCTCACTCTCTCAATACAAGTTATGCAATGTATATATATAATTCGCTTCTATGAGACCAGGTTACATGAAGTGGACTAATGTAACTCATTCGAAATCTAAGATTTTGATCTTCGATAGAAAATCTAATTCATTCATTGTATTTAACATTATTTATTTATCTAGGGGATTAATTGTTATCCCAATCAAGTATGTTTATGAGCTACATTTGTTAGAAAATGTATATACTCATGTGTAAATTATGAAAAATATTAAAATATCAATTTTAAAGTAGTATTTTCAACATCTAAACTATCCAAAATATCATTTCTATGTAAAATATGGAGGATGGATGACATCGTCCATACGTGGAGCAGATTTATTCATGGATGAAAGCAGCATAGAAAAAGAGAGAAAATGATATGACACCTGGCCAGCTTCGTTTGTTGAATTTAAATGAAGAACAATACAACACGTATATGAGACGTGACAAAGTACACATGTAACACCCCACCCTTGGGGTGTTGTGAATGAGGTCTATTATGTCAATCTGAGAATAAAATCTCCCAAGATAGAAATAGATACCAAGATGCAAAATCATAAAAAATTTAACTATTACATATCAAATTTGCTCCTTAAGAAGTTATTATACAATTTTCAGTGTCTAAAATCAAAATAAGCAAGCATTATAAGAAAATTTCAATAAAGTTCTAAACTTCTTTGTCTTTTCCTCTGCTAGGTTCGCCTTTTTCCCGTGTTGATAAAGGCTCTAGTATAGCATTGTATCCCTGTTTTTCCACTGAAAATAAAAACTATATGAGCTGAAAGCTCAGTAAGTAAAAATGTATATTTTTTTAATTCATTTTCAATCATTTTGATATATATATATATATATATATTAAACAAATACAATATCTATACTGTCTTTTATGCACAACAAACTGTAATAAAAATATCTTGATAGATGTGCACACATATGTCAATTTTAAATCATGCATTCATACTATGGGTATTGTCATCTACTTGTGCTCGCATGCAGCCGTGCTGCACATTCGTGACCTAAATCATCTCCTTTGGTAGTTCTGAGGTTGCTACCTAGGTACTACCATACTACTTTACTCCTTGGCGGCAAACCCAATATGCAATTATGCATCATGCTCATGAATTTTAATTGATGCACCACTTAAATTCACTACTAAACATGAATTTGAAATAATAATGCTCATTTTTTTTAATAAACAATTTTGAAAGAAAATAAATAATCACATTTCATAGCAAATCATAATATTCGCATAATATTTTCAAAGACATGCTTTGGTAAAAGTTTACTTACCTCTGAGTAGACTTTAAAACTCCTCTTTTTTTCAATTTTTTTGTAGTAGCCTCAAGTCTCTTTTCCTAATTTTCATCACAATATGTTTATTATTTCACTTTGATTTTCACAAATATTATTTAAAATTCCATTTACAACTTTCTCAAAATTTCTCATAATTTTAATCAGTCAAAATCCTATTTTCTTCTATTTATTCTTATATTAATTCACTTTTAAACAAATTTATTTTTATATAAAAATAATTTTGGACTTATACTTCTTTATATATTTTCCTTTAATTTTTCTCATAATTTTATAATTTATTTATATATATTTATTTATTTATTTTCCATTTATCACACCTTCATAAACTTTTATTTTTTTCATAAATTTATAATTTTAAACTCATTTAAGCTTCTAAATATTGAATTTAATTTTCTTGGTATTTTTCATAATTTTCTGTATTTTTTTCAGATTTTTTTTTCCGCCGCCGGCGAGTTGGCCGCCGGTGGGCTGCTCCTGACGGGCCGGAACAGTGGGCCAGGCTAGTGGGCTGGATCCTTTGTTGGAAGTTGGGCCAGACTGGATAGTGGGCTGACTCTGTTTAAGTGGGCTATGCTTTGGGCTTTTATTTCTGTGGGCTTAAGCTTGGTTTCTGGGCTTTCGACTCAATGGGCCTGTTCAGATGGGCTTACCCCATTTATTTGTTTATTTTCAACGGTCCATAATTTTCCAAATAAAATGTCTTATATCTCTTAATATACATATCTGTTTGATATGAAAATTTAGGGGTAAGCTTCTAAAATTATGCTTTATAATCTGGACGGTCCATTTTTCAAAATAACATCTCTATCATCAGATTTAATATAAAGGGTTTAATAAAGGGTTAATATTAAATATCACTTCAAATAGCCATATAAACTAATTTTTAACAGAATTAATTCATCACATATACTATAAAATATCTCAAATAATGTTTGTAATAGTTCAGATTATTCTTTTTGCATTTATATTTTCCCGTAATTATTTTTTTGTGTTTTTCTCTTAAAATACATATTTACCACTCTATATTATATGTAAAAATCGTTATATCTAAAAATCTATAAGTCTGATCAATCTAAAATTTTGCAGGCAAGCTAATCATATAATTATCTTGTTATTGTACGGTCACAATTCTCTGATTATGCTCAGAAGTGCGTTTATTTCATCATATATCATTTCATACCCTTTATTTGGTACTTCTCATTTAAATAAGTAAAATTTCGACATTAAACATTTCAATAATACTTCTGTGACTAATTACTCATGCTAGAAATGTCGTGAATGGTTTAGATCTATGAAATAACTTGCGTATAATATAGAATGGATGAGATTAACAGAGAAAATGGTTCGACGCAGCTTACCTTCAAAAATTCTTTCTTCTTCCTTCGTCTGTCTCCTGCGTGATTTCTCTTCTTCTTCAAATGGCAGAAACCCATCTCACATTTGCGCCTTTTATACTAATCCATCTGCTAAACGGCTGGGATTAATTGCCATCAATTTGAAATGAATGTGCATGGCCCATTAATCCCATCCGTTTCCATCCGTTTCTTATAAACGGATGGACGATGGCTGTTACATTCTTCCCCCCTTATAAAAGTTTTGTCCTCGAAACTTAATTAAACAAAAATGGATATTTCTGTTTGATATCTTCTTCAAGCTCCCACGTAGCCTCCGGTTCTCCATGATTGCTCCATTGCACTTTGACATACTTTATCAACCTTTTCCGCAACTGTTGCTCTTTAGAATCTATTATCTTGATTGGATTTTCCTCATATATTAACTTATCTGAGATTGGCAATTGGTCTGTTGTAAGCACATGGGAAGGATCTGACACATATTTTCTCAACATAGAAATATGAAACACATTATGCACTGCAGCCAATGAGGGTGGTAGTGCTATTCGATATGCTACTGCTCCGACTTTCTCTAAAACTTCATATGGTCCAATATAACGAGGACTGAGCTTTCCCTTTTTGCGAAATCTCATAACTCCTTTCATAGGTGATATTTTTACAAACACCTTATCACCTATGGAAAATTCTAATTCTCTCCGCCTTAGATCTGCATAACTTTTCTGTCTACTTTGGGCAGTAAGCAATCTTTCTGTGATTAACTTCACTTTATCTGCAGTTTCTTGCACAATATCTGACCCGATCAATCTTCTTTCTCTAACCTCATCCCAATTTAAGGGTGTTCTGCAAGGTTTCCCATATAAAGCTTCATAAGGGGACATTTTAATACTAGCATGATAACTGTTATTATATGCAAACTCCACCAAAGCCATATATTTATCCCAACCAATTCCGAAATCTATTATACACATTCTCAACATATCCTCGACTACTTGATTTAGTCTTTCAGTTTGTCCATCGGTTTGTGGATGAAATGCTGTGCTAAATTTCAATTTTTTCCCCATTGTCTGATTTAAACTGCTCCAAAACTTCGAAGTAAATATAGTATCTCGATCGGAAATAATTGCTTTAGAAATTCCATGCAACTGAACTATTTCTTTACAATACAGGTTGGCTAACTTTTCTGCATAATAACTGGTTTTGATTGACAAGAAATGTGCGGCCTTTGTTAACCTATCTACAATTACCCAAATAGAATTATTTCCTGCAGCAGTCCTTGGTAACCCTTCAATAAAATCCATAGTGATTTCATCCCACTTCCATTCTGGTATTTCCATTTGCTGTAATAATCCTGCTGGCTTTTGATGTTCGGCTTTGACTTTTTGGCATGTTAGACATTGTGCTACAATTTCTGCTATCATTTTCTTCATGCCCATCCACCAAAAATTTCTTTTAAGATCTTCATACATTTTTGTACTCCCTGGGTGTATGGTGTATGGTGAGTAATGAGCTTCTTCTAAAATTTGTCTTTTTAGTTCTACTGCATCGGGTACACATAGCCTTCCTTTATATCTGACGATGCCCTCATCGTTAACTGTGAATCCTTCCATAGTCCCTTCTGCCACTTTTTCCTTTATCCTTATAATTTGTTCATCTGTTCTTTGCTTTTCTTTGATCTGTTCAAATAGAGAAGGTTTCACTTGTAATTGATATAACTGATACTCTAACTCTTTGGGGCAAACTTCTAATGACAATTTTCGCATGTCATTAATTAACTCCTCCTGATCGGTAATTAAAGTAGCTAAATTGCTATTTGACTTTCTGCTTAAAGCATCAGCTACTATATTTGCTTTCCCTGGATGATATTGGATATTCAAATCATAATCTTTCAGTAATTCTAACCATCTTCTTTACCTCATATTCAACTCTTTTTGAGTGAAAATATATTTGAAACTCTTGTGATCTGTATAAACATCACATTGTTCCCCATAAAGATAATGCCTCCAAATTTTCAAAGCAAACACTACTGCAGCTAGTTCCAAATCATGGGTGGGATAATTCTGTTCATAGGGTTTCAACTGCCGTGAAGCATATGCAATCACCTTCCCATTCTGCATTAATACGCAACCAAGACCCTTTTTAGAAGCATCGCTATAAATAACAAATCTTCCACCGCTAGTAGGGGTAGTTAAACTGGTGCTTTCACTAATCTCTGCTTGAGTTCTTGAAAACTATTTTCACAATCATCAATCCATTGAAATTTTACCTCCTTTCTTATTAGCTTTGTTAGAGGAGTACATATCCGAGAGAAATCTTCTACGAATCTGCGATAATACCCCGCAAGACCAAGAAAGCTACGTATCTCTGTGACATTTGTCGGCCTTGGCCAATTCACCACTGCCTCGACCTTAGCAGGATCAACCATAATACCTTCTGCTGTAACAATATGCCCCAGAAATGGAAGACTATGCATCCAAAACTCACATTTATTAAATTTCGCATACAATTTGTTCTCTCTCAAAGTTTGCAATACCATTCTAAGGTGTTCAACATGATCATCATTTGTTTTTGAATAAATGAGAATGTCGTCTATGAATATGACCACAAATTTATCCAAATAGGGTCTGAACACTCTTTGCATTAAATCCATAAAGGCAGCTGGTGCATTTGTTAACCCGAATGACATTACCAAAAATTCACAATGTCCAAACCGAGTTTAAAAAGCAGTTTTCTGTATATCTTCCTCTTTAATCCTCAATTGATAGTACCCCGACTGTAAATCAATTTTAGAAAATATAGTTGCCCATTGTAGTTGATCAAACAAATCATCTATTCAAGGTAAAGGGTATTTATTTTTGATAGTCACCTTGTTCAGTTTTCTATAATCAATGCACAATCTCAAACTACCATATTTCTTTCTCAGAATAGAACTGGCGCTCCCCAAGGTGACACACTTGGTCGTATAAAACCCTTATATAATAATTCTTCCAGCTGTGTTTTTAATTCCGCCATTTCTGTTGGGGCCATTCTATAAGGTTGTTTAGAAATTGGAAGTACCCCAGGTAATATATCTATTGCAAATTCTATTTCTCTCTGAGGGGGTAATCTTGACAACACAATAGGAAAAATATCAGGAAATTCTTTCACTATTGGTATCTCTTCAAGAGATAAAGTTTCTTTGTTTATATCAACTACCGAAGCCAAAAATGCTTGACATCCTTTGTTTATCGACTTTACAACTTTCATGGCAGAAATAATTTTCACCTGCTGAGATTTATCTGCAACCACCTCTATCGACTTGGACATTTTAAAAATAATTTTTCGATCACCACAATCTATTATTGCTCTCCACTTAGATAACCAGTTCATTCCCAATATCACATCAAAATCATGCATAGGCAACAATATCAAGTCTGCTTCTAAATTCATTTCTCCTATTTTGATTGGGCAGGCTTTGCAAATTTTATCGGTACTTGCTAGTCGATGTACAGGGGATTCCACATTCACAATCATATCCATGATTTCATGCGCAATTGCATATTTTGTAGTAAATTCACAAGAAATAAAGGAATGCGTAGCACCAGAATCAAATAATACTTTGGCAGGATAAGAGTGAATAAGCAATGTACCAATGAGAACATCGTCATGTGCAGTCTGGGCTTCTGCATTAGTCATAGCGTATACCCTAGCATTTGTCCTCTGCCTCTGTTGTTTTGGGCCACGAACTGGTGGTGCTGGTGGCCTCATTTGTACTGTTTTACGCTCCCCAGTTTATTTGTGGTCGACTTTTTGAGTGCAGTCTTTTGCTAGATGTCCAGGCTGTCTACATTTATAACAAGTGATCTCACCTGTGCATTCCTGAATTGAATGACCAGTTTTCACAAACTTCCAGCACTTCCCCGCTGTTTTCCAACATTCTCCTCGGTGATTTTTACCACAAGTAGGACATGAGGTAATTAACTGCCTTATTTCCATCTTTCTTTCATTATATGGTATCTTGCCCTTCTTATATGGCTTTGTCCCACTATCTGATGCAGAGTCCCCACGCCTTTTACCTTGGCGAAAAGCTTGAATTGCATTATCTTCCATTTCCACCATTCTTGCCCGATGCACAATATCAGAATATTGTTGGAAATGGTGACTAGCTAGCTGTTGTCGTATAAAAGGGCGTAACCCCATTCTGAATTTGTGAATTTTAAGTGCAGGGTTTGTTAACACCCATGGAACAAATTTGGATAAGGCAATGAATTTTGCTGCATACTCTGCCACAGATGATTTTCCTTGATATAGTTGCTCAAACTCTAGCAACTTTTGTTGTCTAACTGACTCGGGATAGTATGTCTCATTAAAGTGTAAGAGAAAGTTCTCCCAGTTCATTTGTTGCCAAGTAGGGACGCTTAACTTCACTGCATTCCACCACTTAACTGCATTACCCTTCAACATATGGGTGGCAAACTGGACCTTTTGTTGCTCACTGCATTGGAGCAAATTGAAAATCTTCTCTAATTCTTCTATCCATTCTTCAGCATTGTTAGGGTCCGGATCTCCTCGATAGAGTGAAGGTCGCATGTTCAGAAAATCATTCATGACTCTCCTATGAGCATCAGCTTCCCTATCATTCCTTGGTACATTCCCTCCAGCTGGAGAGCTTTCTGAAAATTGTTGGGCTGCCATCCGTTCCATAGTTTGCAATGCTCTCAACACTGCGTCCATCACTTAAGCATTAACGTCCGCAATGACTTGTGATTGTCCTGCATTTGATACCCCAGCAACATCATTTCTAGGATTGTTCTCCCCTGAAGCTTCATTATATTGGTCATTTGTGTGAGCTGAAGAAGAATCCTCACTGACCAATATGCTTCCCACCAACCTACGAGTCCTTTTTCTTACTAATCGCGACAGTGGTTCATCCATCACCACTTGCTTTCCTTTATCCTTCTTAAGCGGCATCTTTTTCCTACATCATACCATTAATTTGCATAACTTCTAAAAATTTCATTTTTCATATCATAAATTAAAAGAAAATACTATCTAAAGCATCAAATTCATCATATCATTCATAGAAAATAAAAACTTTAAGCTAATCAGCTAAGTTTACATCATCATCACTAGAAGAATCGTAAAACTTAGGACCTCTAAGTTTCATTTCTACTGGTTTATACTCCATTTCTAGGAGTTCAACTTCATCATCATCATTATCATCATCATCATCATCATCATCATTATTGATTTGAATCTCAACATCATCATTTTTATTATTTTCTTGATTTTCTAGTGAGTTATCTCCTGAATTTTCTTCACAATCTGTTGTAAATTCTTCTTCATATTCTTTATCAGAATATTCTATTGGTTCCTCCTCTACCCTCTTCTCTTGATTCATCTGAAATGCTCACATTCTTCGATAAGCATTTCTTCTTGCTTTTGCTTCAGCACTAGTTGCACGTCTGGCTTTATACTTACGTTTGGGTGACATTGTAGCTCCTATATCATTAAACAGTTATCATTCATAATTATTTAGGATTACTTAAGTTTTGCACTTTGTAAGTCTACTATCATGATTTTGCCCTTGGGATATATTTCAGCCTTGGCTCTGATACCACTTGTAACACCCCACCCTTGGGGTATTGTGAATGAGGTCTACTATGTCAATCTGAGAATAAAATCTCTCAACATGGAAATAGATACCAAGATGCAAAATCATAAAAATTTTAACTATTACATATCAAGTTTGCTCCTTAAGGAGTTATTATACAATTTTCAGTGTCTAAAATCAAAATAAGCAAGCATTATAAGAAAATTTCAATAAAGTTCTAAACTTCTTTGTCTTTTCCTCTGCTAGGTTCGCCTTTTTCCCATGTTGATAAAGGCTCTAGTATAGCATTGTATCCCTGTTTTTCCACTGAAAACAAAAACTATGTGAGCTGAAAGCTCAGTAAGTAAAAATGTATATTTTTTAAATTCATTTTCAATCATTTTGATATATATATATATATTAAACAAATACAATATCTATACTATCTTTTATGCACAACAAACTGTAATAAAAACATCTTGATAGACGTGCACACATATGTCAATTTTAAATCATGCATTCATACTATGGGTATTGTCATCTACTTGTGCTCGCATGCAGCCGTGCTGCACATTCGTGACCTAAATCATCTCCTTTGGTAGTCCTGAGGTCGCTACCTAGGTACTACCATACTACTTTACTCCTTGGCGGCAAACCCAATATGCAATTATGCATCATGCTCATAAATTTTAATTGATGCACCACTTAAATTCACTACTAAACATGAATTTGAAATAATAATGCTCATTTTTTTAATAAACAATTTTGAAAGAAAATAAATAATCACATTTCATAGCAAATCATAATATTCGCATAATATTTTCAAAGACATGCTTTGGTAAAAGTTTACTTACCTCTGAGTAGACTTTAAAACTCCTCTTTTTTCTAATTTTTTTGTAGTAGCCTCAAGTCTCTTTTCCTAATTTTCATCACAATATGTTTATTATTTCACTTTGATTTTCACAAATATTATTTAAAATTCCATTTACAACTTTCTCAAAATTTCTCATAATTTTAATCGGTCAAAATCCTATTTTCTTCTATTTATTCTTATATTAATTCACTTTTAAACAACTTTATTTTTATATAAAAATAATTTTGGACTTATACTTCTTTAGATATTTTCCTTTAATTTTTCTCATATTTTTATAATTTATATATATATATTTATTTATTTATTTTCCATTTATCACACCTTCATAAACTTTCATTTTTTTCATAAATTTATAATTTTAAACTCATTTAAGCTTCTAAATATTGAATTTAATTTTCTTGGTATTTTTCATAATTTTCTGTATTTTTTTCAGATTTTTTTTTCCCGCCGCCGGCCGGCTGCTTCTGACAGGCCGGAACAGTGGGCCAGGCTAGTGGGCTGGATCCTTTGTTGGAAGTTGGGCCAGACTGGATAGTGGGCTGACTCTATTTAAGTGGGCTATGTTTTGGGCTTTTATTTCTGTGGGCTTAAGCTTGGTTTCTGGGCTTCCAACTCGATGGGCCTGTTCAGATGGGCTTAGCCCACTAGTCCAGAAGCTTATTCATTTATTTGTTTATTTTCAACGGTCCATAATTTTCCAAATAAAATGTCTTATATCTCTTAATATACATATTTGTTTAATATGAATATTTAGGGGTATGCTTCTAAAATTATGCTTTATAATCTGGACGGTCCATTTTTCAAAATAACATCTCTATCATCAGATTTAATATAAAGGGTTTAATAAAGGGTTAATATTAAATATCACTTCAAATAGCTATATAAACTAATTTTTAACAGAATTAATTCATCACATATACTATAAAATATCTCAAATAATGGTTGTAATGGTTCAGATTATTCTTTTTGCATCTATATTTTCCCGTAATTATTTTTTTTGTGTTTTTCTCTTAAAATACATATTTACCACTCTATATTATGTGTAAAAATCGTTATATCTAAAAATCTATAAGTCTGATCAATCTAAAATTTTGCAGGCAAGCTAATCATATAATTATCTTGTTATTGTACGGTCACAATTCTCTGATTATGCTCAGAAGTGCGTTTATTTCATCATATATCATTTCATACCCTTTATTTCGTACTTCTCATTTAAATAAGTAAAATTTCGACATTAAACATTTCAATAATACTTCTGTGACTAATTACTCATTTTAGAAATGTCATGAATGGTTTAGATCTATGAAATAACTTGCGTATAATATAGAATGGATGAGATTAACAGAGAAAATGGTTCGACGCAGCTTACCTTCAAAAATTCTTTCTTCTTCCTTCGTCTGTCTCCTGTGTGATTTCTCTTCTTCTTCAAATGGCAGAAACCCATTTCACGTTTGCGCCTTTTATACTAATCCATCTGCTAAACGGCTGGGATTAATTGCCATCAATTTGAAATGAACGTGCATGGCCCATTAATCCCATCCATTTCCATCCGTTTCTTATAAACGGATGGACGATGGCTGTTACAACACATAAGATAGGACGAGTACAAACTAAGCCATATTTTTCGGCATAAGGCGGAAGAGAAGTCGTCATAAAAGCTATAACGTTGGGCTGCATCTCATTCATGTCATCTAAAAATATCAATATAATAAAATGTGACTATGGGCTAATTCAATAAATACAGTAACGGTGAACCTCAATATTAACCCAAATAAACATCATTTTCATAAAAAATCCAACATCCAAATCTCTAAAATTCATATGTTCATCCATATTGTGTTCATGCAAGCAATCATATTTTAAATGCTCACGCAATGCAAATATCCATCTATATCCTTGTCATCCATCATCATCTAAGTCACCCCAGCTCACTTGGTGGATTAATGACCATTAACGTCTTACACGACTATAACGTAGTTTAACGTAACTCATCTCATTCTCTGGTTCGCTCAGAGAATCATCATGCCCATGTCATGCTAAATATACAATAATGCATTCATTCGCTATGTCATGCTAAATATACAATAATGCATTCATTCGCTATGTCATGCCCATGTATTCATGAATAATTATTGCACTTAAACAATTGAATTAATAGAAAATTTCATAAGATATGGGTAACTCATAATAATTTCTCAATTAATTCAACTCAATTAAATAATTACAGTTATGAAAAATATATTTTTAAAAAAAATTTAAACAAAAATATCAAATAAAACATCCAAACTATCACAAAATGTCCATGCCCATAATAGATAAACATTCATGAACATCCACGAGCATCCAATAAAAGCAGAAAAATTCCTACGTACCTTCTATGCAATTTTCCAAATCTCCAACTTGTGCTCTATAAAATCTCAATGACTCTTTTCACTTTTAATTTACATCCAAAATAATAATAATGTCTTTAAATAATATTCTAAAATTTATTTACTTAATTTCGTCCTCAAATACTCATTTTCTAAATTTTAAAGTTCCAAATACCTATCTTGAGACACCTATTTTCATATTATCTTAAATTTTCTAACATCATTGTTATCTTTCGTAGTCAAATATCATTCTAAAAGTATCTATCTAGGTCTTAATTTCATTTTTCATCTCCATGGAAAAATTCCACTTCTCTACCCTATTAGAGTTTGGAATTTCTAACTCTAATATCTAAATTTTATATTAAATTTCATCGATATCATCCCAATATATATTAAATAATGCAGTAAATGAGATAAAAAATGCAAATAATTTCCTTACCTCAATTTGTACCCACTTTCCCAAGTCCTCCAACTTCAAATCCACAAAAAATCCAAATCCACTAGGCCCTAGAATCCTCTCTCTCTCCCCTTTTATTCTTCCGTTTTTGTTTTTGTTTTTGTTTTTTTTTTTTTCTTTCTGCCTTTTTTTTCTCTTCGGTCGTCTGTCTTCTTAGCTTTAGGCGTTTTGTTTTGTTTTGTTTTGTTTTGTTTTTTTGTCTATTTGTTTTTTAAAGAAGCTGCTGGACGACTAGGTAGATGAAGCTTTTTTTCTTTTGCAATTAAGTCCCTTCTAATAATATAATTTATAATTAAATACTTCATAAATAGTTACCTTTAGGATTTTACATTTTTCGTGTTTTTTGTTTTCTTTTTCGAAATTTTAAGATTTCTTGTTTGCCTTTTTTGTGTTGTAGGCATAGCGAGAGAGGGTCCCCATTCGCTCCCAGAATCCTTTGCCAAAGCATGGAAAGGCCCTGTCACTGCTTTTCTTTCTTTCTTTCCGTTTACTTAGGCAAAATCACGTGAAAGAGAGAGAGAGAGAGAGAGATGAGGAGGCCACTTACATGTATATATAATTTATATGACGACCTGATTCCATGCCAAGGGATGGATGTAATAAAAGATAAAAAGCGTCATTTACTGGCCGACTGTTGCAGCCAAATGGACGAGGGCAGAGGGAAAGTGGAGGATAGGACATGAAAGTTGGACTATCTGTAACAATGGACAAAATATAATGATGTCTCAAAAATCATAAAGATGTTCCAGTTGCAGTCGTCCAAATTTGTGGTTGGAAAAGGAAAGACAAACCAACGGTCTGGATTCAAAACATAAAAAGTCTGGCAAAAGAATTATGCAAATCAACAACTGAATGAAATAACATCAGTTAGCATCAATGAAGAAACAATCATAACATATGCTAGAAAAAAGAATATCACTATCTGAACGAAGAACTTTGGATTTTCCCTCATGCTCGGTGATGTGACAGCCCTGCAAATCAGAAATAGAAATCATCTTCTCAGGGATTTAATAAGGCGTCTGCATATTGTATTAATGCATGAGACTTTTCATGAAAGGGATCTGATGCCCGGCACAAGAACAAACAGTGAACTCAAGATTTCAATTGCTGACCGAAATGGTGGTTTGTGCCGACTCACACCAGCAGCGTGTAAAACTACCTCAGCAAGTCTCAAAAAGAAAACAAAAACCCACCTTGCAACCCTTTGTGAAAATCGATGGAAAGGTCAGCTCTGAACAAAGACGATGTCAGGTCCAGTTAGAACAGCCATCAAAAGATTGTCACTCTGTAAGATCATATAGGATTCCACACACACAAGGGCATGAGAAAAAGGCAATGTCAAAGTTTTTAAAAGAGTTTTTTATTATTTATTTTTTTAAAAAAGAAGTGACAGTGCAGTAATGTGAAGTTCTGAACAAAATAACTAATCTAAGCTAGTGCACCAATCTGGTTGCTAGGCAAGGCATTGCATCCTGGATGGTGCAAATACCAGATCTTGGAGGTGGTAATGCTGGATTGGTGTGAGCAAAGCCGAAAAAATCCAATGGAAAAGAGTCATGTTTCATTTTTCCACCTCTACAATGTATCAATAGGAATAGAAATATGAAGGCATATGAGAGAACTCAAATTAAAGGGTATGGAAAACCCAAAATAATGCGGATGGAAGTCTTGCAAAGATGGGATCATAGCTCAACAAAAGAATCGTGCAGGGTAGAAAGCAAAATTATGCAAAAAGAATTTCACAACTGTGACACCACCTCACCACCGACCGCTCTTGTTAGTGCAATCCGTCGCAACGAAACGGTGGTCTCAAATTATGGCCAAACACGAAAACCGAGCAGCGGCAGTTTGCGTCTCCTGACCAAGGCATCGAGCAGCCATTGCAAAAATTTAAGCTTGCAAACAGATGCCCTAACGGAGCATGTGTGACGCCGTGAGCGCCCTGGGTTTAAAATGTAAAAGTCTAAACTTTGCAGAGTTTAAAATGCTAATACACAAATCTCAATGTCCAAAATGCTAATCCACAAAGATAGAGGCTTTATAGCACAAATTTTACTTACTAGATTTGGATGAAACTTGGTCTCTTGACTAAATAAATAATATTAAATACAATAAATAGATTGAAATTTTTTGTTAATTCATTCATATATACATATAAGTCATTTGATATTACAAATCAGTATATGCATAATCCTCACAACACGGAAGAACCAAATAATACCCTTATAACTGGAGGGATCAAATGACACCCCCACCACCAGAGGGACAAGCTTATACAATCTACACAACAAACGATTTATCGTGCTTACCAACAATCAATCCATGCCAGAGAAATGCTACTACAGCAAATCAAAACAATGTCGCTCATCCAAGGAGCAGAAGGTCGCACTACAACACCATAAATAGATTAAATTTTGCATCAATTATCAATATCTTAAAAAATAAAAGGATAATATGAAATCACTTCTATGCAATCCAGTTGCATAAAAGCATTTCCATATGACTCGATTACATATACATGTGTATATAGAGGGAGAGAATCTTTTCCTGTGCAGTGAAGCTGCACCATAATTGACGGTGCATTTGGCCCAAAATGGGTCCCATATATATTTAAATATATTGATATTATACAATTATTTATCCATATATAAATTTTATAATAAATGATTTACAGGTTGAAAAAATAACTTTAAAAGTTGTTATTTACATTAAACTATTTTATTACATTGAATTTGTATCATTTTCAAATGGGGTCCGTACACATATTCAATTGAGATGAAAATTGGTATGATAATAAAATATATAATTCTAAAGACAAGGGGTGGAGTAGATTATAATTTTATGATCATATAGGCCCCATTTTGAGGTAACTGCACCGTAATTATGGTGTAGTGAAACTGTACCTGAATATTTCTCATATATATTAACCTATATAATGCAAACAGCAAACACATAATTATGGTGCTCCTATATATATTAAAATATAATAATACTGTATACAATTATTTATCTATATAAAAATATATTTTATTATTTAGATATTGAAAATACAACTTTATAATTAATATTTATCTCAATCTATTTTGATACATTGATTTTGTACCATTTTCTGGCTCCTACACATCTGATTTAGAAAAAAATTGGTATTGCTATTAAAGTAAATAATTCTAAATACAATAAGTAGAGTAAATGTTAGCTTCTTAATCATGTGGGATTTGCAGCGAACTACATATAATTATAGTGCAATCCATCTGTACTCAGATATTTTCCATATATATATAAGATATTATTATTTATATTTCAATATACGTTACTTATTACAATATGTTTGGCTCAAAATGGACCCTACGTAATTATAAAATTATAATTTATTCTACTCATTGTATTTAAAATTATTTATTTTATCAATAAACAATTTTTCATCTAAATTGGATGTGTGTACAGGCGCCATCTAAAAAGGGTATAAAATCAATATAATAAATTAGTTTGGTACAAGTGATAATTTAAAATTTTTTTAAACAATATAAACTATCTAGAATGTAATTTATATATGGATAAATGATTTATGAAGTATTGATATGTTTGAGTGAATATAAAACTCATTTTGAGGCAAATATACCTAAAAATATGTCTAGAATGTAATTTTAAAAGTTTTTTTTTATGAAACTATTAATATAAGTGTATTTAATATATATATATATATATCAATTTTTACTATTTTTTATAAAATACGGAGGATGATGGATGACATCATCGTCCATATATACATAGATAATAGAGGCGTGCAATTCATGGGTAGAAAGAGAGGGAGATAAAAGACAAAGGGATGACCACCTGCCTAGCTTTATTTATTTAATAGAAACGAACAACGGTACAACAAACGCACACACGAGACATGAGAAGATGGTCATCTATAGATAGATAGATAGCGATGTACGTCGTTGTCTAGGTAGTAGTGGAGAAGACAAAAGGACATTCATCGCCGCATGCATGCATGCATGCATGCCTGCTTGATCAGACTTGATGAGCATCAGCGGCAAGGAGGCCCGATGGCGAACGGCCGTTGACTGTCGACATCGGAAAGCCAGGTGAAAATGCTTCGGTGTTGGGCAGCTGGTGCGAGTGAAGGAAGAGGCCTGATGCGTGGTGGGAGTCGGCAACCCCTACTGCTGCCACTAGCCATGGGGTACCTTCCATCTCTCCGCAGCTGGATGACATTGCTAGATTATACTCTTGTCTAATTAACGTCCATTACCAGACTCAATAATTTCCCTGAGGACCTCAGTCTTATCTTTTCAGGGATGAATCTAAGCCGCCTATGCCTTATCGCAATCTCACCGCACGCCTAGAGCCACACCTGCCTGCCTCATCCCAATATCATAATCTATCTATATATGCTTTGATAAATAATGAGATGTTTTATAATTGTACAGGTGACTAATCCTTGAAAGTCTTTCAAGGGAGGAGAGAAGATTAACCAATTGTGTTGCCATACTTGTGCGGATTAATTATAATTTTAAGGATTGTATCGGTCATGATGTATGGCTATCCTATGTGTGGAGAACAATCGTATCATTGACATTATCATAAAAATCATTTAGTATAATTGTATGTGGGTATATCTATACGCCTTGTCAGACCTGAATCTTGCATCTGCAGATTAATTATAAGTATAGGACAGGTCGTCACATAATAATTTTTCTTTCCGACCCAATTAATATATCATTGAAAATTTAGCTGCAAAATGATTGCCGCCCATGTTTTACCAACACAAACATGTGAAAGAGCATAAGCTATGGTATCCATCTGGTAAGTGAAAATTTTGGATTTCTCTGCTCTTGTATTATTGCCCATTAATATATAATGCGAATTGTTAGTTAGCCTTAATTTGCTTTCAGTACTTCTATTTTTAATTAATTAACTTTTAACTAAAACTATCCATATAACTGATCTATCTATTTCAAATTTATTTTTTTATAGCACATCATTATCCCTATCATATCAAATTATTTTTTAAATCAATTTTAACAAATTTTACATCAAAAAATTTTAATCCAAAAATTTTATCACTTCCTAAACACACCCATATGCATTACCAAATTCTAATCATAGTCATACTCTTATGTGAAATGATGACTATGCCCAAAATCTATTTATGAATTTAGATATAAAAATTCACATTTAGATCATATATGATTTTATGACAAAAAGGTATGTAAATATTAAAAAATTCATTTAAATGTGAACTTGTAGCTTAGAATTATAACTAAAGTTAAGGTATATTCGCCATTACACAAATGGCTATGAGCATGAATGAAATTTGGTGTGACATAACGAAAGTTTTAAAAGTTCGTAGGTATATATGAAAATTTTAAAAGATTCATTGGAAAAAATCAAATTATTGTAATTTTCCTTTCATGATATTCCTCAAGGCAAGGAATAAATTTGGCATGATGGAGAACATCTAATAGGAACACACTTATTTTAAGTTCAAATAGTGTTGGGAGCATTTTATCCCCCTATTTATTTGGGGGCATCTCATGTTAGTTTTTTTAATGGAGTTGTGTATTCAAGTTTATTTGGTGAAGTTGATATAAATATACCAACAAAAAGAAAGTTATATTATCATGGAAACTCTTTTATCTATTTAGTATTAGTGTTATTGTATGAGACTTACGTATAATTTCAATATACTTTCAATATCTAAACTATATAAAGTATTATTATTATGTGGATAAATGATTTGATAAGGTATTATTATACTATAATATATTTGTTAATGGATTTAAGCGGTTCTCTTAATTTATGCGTCAATATATCTACTTTTGAGCAAATGTGGCTCATGTACGTATTTAATGTGGATGAAATTTAATCTCTTAGCTAAACAAATGATGTGAAATATGATGAATAGAATCATCAAGACTCAAAAATAGGAAGATGACATAACTCATATCTCATATGTCAAAAATCACGCAGTCGGTAGTCCCCCCTTGAATTCCAACCCAGCTAATAAGATCATGTCCAACACATGACGAAACTCGTAACCCCGATGACATGATCGCATGTAATATATAGCCTTAAATTACACATCCATTTGTCTCTCATTCTCTCTCTAATATCTCACTTTAATTGTTGTTCATATCATAATCCGTAAATTCCGTGCATATTTTTAGGCTCCCTAATGGATACAGTTTCAGTTTAAATCTCAAGGCTATCTCTTTGCAGGCCCCATGATGCACCAGAGATAAGTAAGATAAAATTCTCCATTTCTTATAAATACTTTGCTTGTTAAACTCGCCACTTGATCAGATTACCTCCTCAAATACGACCTAAGTATCTAACCATTAAATCAACTACAATTAGTTGTTATAAATTAGGTTAATAAAATATGTAAACCACTTTATACTATTTAATATCTAACTTGGATATTTTAAGTCGACAAGCTAATTAATAATTTTTTCTCTAAATAATAATATAATCAATATAACTCTTTTAATTTTTTGTACACATAAATCATGACGAGTACGCATATCTTTACAGCGACATGCGTAAAGACAAGGCATGCACGAAAGGCATTTCCATCGCGGCATGTAACATATGCATGCTTTTTTCGTCACGCTTGAATCATGCACGTGCAGTAAAAATTGGAGTACACATGAATCTGGCGTGGTCGGTTGATACCATCACAAAAACCACGCTTATCATTTTCTATTAATTGGTATTATGTACATTTTAGTTTGATATTATAAATTAAGCACTTTTACAACTCTTATCATGGAGGTACATCTTATAAATATTCTAATTTTAAGGAAGAATTATAATAACCTGTTATAGTGGAAGCAAATACTTACTCTTGGCAAAGCTCAAATCCTTATGAGTACTACTGCACACACTAAGAGTTATCATATCTTTTAGGATGCCACTAAATCAAATCTAAAGACTTGAACACCTAAGCCACATGTGCCTTATCTCAATGTGTATATATTTTAGAAATATGCATACATTTTTTTCTAAAATTTCAAATATCGGAATATTTTTGCTATTTCAATGGTTAAAATGACTAAAATAGCCCTTCATTTGAATTTTCAAAAGATATATAAACATCTCCAAAAGTGAAAAAATTTAAATAGGAATGGTTTTATAACAAAGAAAAAATTTAAAAAGTAAATTCTGCATACATCCACAAATTTTATCTCTAATTCAATTTACGCCTATGAAATTTCGAAAATTTCAAATATAGGTTATGTTTATTTTTAACAAAAATTTTCAACTAAAACCGTTGAATATAAAATATTTCACTCTCCATAACTACCATATTTTAAAATTATTTATTTACATTTTCCTATACAATTGCTCTATTTTTAATTATTTTCATAGAACTATCCATATAACTGACCTATCTATTTCAATTTTATTTTTTATACCACATCATTATCACTATCATATTAAATCAATTTTATTAAATTTTACATCAAAAAATTTTAATTCAAAAATTTTAATCCAAAAATTTTATCACTTCCCAAACACACCCATATGCATTACCAAATTCTAATCATAGTCACTCTTATGTGAAATGATGAGTATGCCCAAAATCTATTTATGAATTTAGATATAAAAATTCACATTTAGATGATATATGATTTTATGATAAAAAGGTATGTAAATATTAAAAAATTCATTTGAATGTAAACTTGTAGCTTAGAATTATAACTAAAGTTAAGGTATATTGGCCATTACACAAATGGCTATGAGCATGAATGAAATTTTGTGTGACATAACGAAAGTTTTAAAAGTTGGTAGGTATACATGAAAATTTTAAAAGGTTCATTGGACAAAATCAAATTATTGTAATTTTCCTTTCATGATATTACTCACGGTAATGAATAAATTTGGCATGATCGAGGACATCTAACAGAAACACACTCATTTTAGGGATGCTACTAAATTAAAATTGAAGACCTACATATCTCCCATCAACACTGCTAGAGATTCGACCACATGTTTGTAGTTAGCAGACAACATCGCTACCAGACTACCAGATAGGTTATGACTTGGTTGATGAGGACAATTATAGTTGGTAAAAAAATTTATCTGCTTGACAGGTTTCTGACCTTCTATGATGGTTGGAAATGTAATTATTTCCAACCTAGAACTACTTTTTCTTATTTTTAATAAAAATTTAAGTTAGGTTTATGTAATTCATAAATTACCTTTTATTATTTTTAAAGATATCTATATATTTTTTTTCTAAAATTTCAACTATGGAAATATTTTTGTCATTTCAAGGGTTAAAATGGCCTCATTCTGTCAAAAGGGAAAGCATAGGTCACGGGTTCAAGGGTATCTCCTTGGTGAGGATAATTCTCCCAAGTTGTGAGAGTTTTACAATTTTCTCCGTTTAGGGTTTTCGTAAAATTTTTCCAAAGTGTAGGGGTGTGTAGAAAAATTTCATCTATGTTATCATGGTTGTGAATGAACTCAATTGTAATATTAGTTGTTATATTATATACATTCCAATAAAAAATATATAAAAATTTCAAAAAAGTAAAATATATGAGTAGCAAATTACCTCATTTGCGACCGGGCATAAATGATCATCCACAACTATCTCAATGGAGACTAGTTAGCTATCCACAGCAACCTCACTAATCTTTAAGGATGCCATTGAATCAAATTTCATGACATCAATATCCTGAGCCACATGTGTTATCCAAACATCGAACATCAGAATCTCTTCTAGATCCATGGGCCAAAAATTAAATAAGTATAATTTTCCTTTCATAACGTTGCTCAGAGCCAGGAATATCGAAAGAGGTCTTATTATGTACTATAATTTACAATATTCACTATTCATGTTATTTTTTCATCTTTTGATTTTTTCTTCATATATATGTATTCCTAAGCTAATTTAATCCATATATTAAATTTTGCTATTTTATAATAATTTTATTTTTTATTTGTAAAAAATCGAGCTTTTTTTATTTGAATATAATTACATCAGTCTTAATTGATTTTACAAATAACCTATAAGACATTCTCACAAATTTCAGATATGAAGATACCATGCTCCACCTAATTAATTCGGGGAGAAAATTGCCATTTCAACACATTTCGATAGCGACAAACATCACTGTCTTAGTAATAATAGTACGAGTCTGGTGATGTGTAGAGTTCGAATTTTCCTCGTTGTGGGAAGTAATTGCACTGCGTGTGTTATCCCAACATCACAAACTCTTCTTGATCCATGGGCCGAAAATTAAATTATCATAATTTTCTTTTCATGACGTTCTAGGAATATGAAAAAAGGTTCGATTATGTATAATATATTATACATAAGCTTAAGTTATAATATTCATTTTTATTTCATTTTTCGATTTTTTCATAAACATGTTTTTCTAAGTGTATTTTTTTATTTTACGATAAATTTACATATGTACTTTTGATTTTTAAAAATCAAGTTTTTTAAGGGATGAAAAATAACTTAAAGGGCCTTGAAATTGATGATTTTCGAAAAAAAGAAAAAAAAAAAAGAAACAAGGTACATGGAGGATGGATGACATCATTCACATAAATAGATTTCTTTGTCGGTAGAAACTAGAAACAGTTGCGGGATCATCTTCATACATCTTTATAGCGACAGACGCCATCATCTTGGTAATACTAGTATTAGCAAATACTAGTGCATCAAGCCAATCGGGGCCTACGAGAGACGTATTGCACATGATAAAATTATATACGATAAGACTACTTGATAGACATTTGTATATATATAAAAAAAAATGAGCTGAATGTTTATCACTCATGTTATACTTATTGACTAACAAAATCTAAATATCAAAACACGCATTATCCCCGACTGTACATGCAATTCAATTTCTCAAATTCAATCCACTTCTATTTTAAAGATCTATGGAAGTGTTTTATATATATATATATATATATATATATATATATATATATATATATACATTTTTCTACATCAAAGTGGTGAAAATTTTAGGAATCCAATTCTATGCTCTTGGGGCTCAATGCTCCCGGATGCATATACTCATTTTTTAAAAAAATTTCAAAACTTTTTTCATGAAACTATTAATTTAAGTGTATTTAATAGGTGTATGAGTTTTTATTTTTTGGAGATTTTGAATTTTTAAAAATCAGTAACATTTTAATAGTTTTATAATCCTTTGCTGTTGGACAGCTGATGCCAATGAAGGACGACGCCTGAAGCGTGAAGGGAATACGAACCTTTCTGCAATTGACTGAGATTGCTTGATTATATTATGTCTTATAACTCACTCTTTCAACCGCAAGCTATGCTACGAAACCAGCCCGCATGAGATATATACGCATATACATATATACGCGAAGGGAGGGCCGGAGCATGCATAGATTGTCTGTCTACCAAAGTACTGGTGTGGCGACAAGTTATTTAGCTGTCCACTGCAGTGGGCATTAAACTTACAGCACCAGACTCAATAATTTCCGCGCAGGCCGTCAGTCTCATCTTTTCAGCAATTAAAGCCACCATTGCAATCTCACCGTCAGCCACACACGCCTTATCACAGTCTTTGCTCCATCCACGGGTTCCTCAAGGCAACGAATATTAAAATATCTTCTGGATTATTTTATCAATTCACATTTATGAATTATTTTAAGTATTAATGTTATTAGGTTATGATAGAAGATTATAAAACAAACTTATCAAATAAATAAAACAAAAATTCGAAAATACCAAAAAATATGAAAATTTAGGATTGAAAATTTGGCAGCAAAAAGATGGCCACATATCTATTTATAGAGTTGAAATGTTGAAAATAATACTTTAAAATTGATATTTAATGTTAAGTCATTTTGTTACGTTAATTTTATACATTTCTAGATGGGACACATACACAACGATACTCAACAAATGAAAAAAAAATCAAGATAATATAAATTATGATAAATACAATACATGTAGCGTATTTTCCACCAACTATAGAGATATTAAAAATGAAAATAATTACCTAAAAGAGGAGTTGCATGGAAGCAGAGCCTATATATATATTTTTCTTAATTACATGTTGAGGACAACTATATTTAACAAAGAACCATATTTACTCAAAAGACGTTCAACCTTCTGCAATCGTTGAAAATGGGGCCATTTTCATTTTCAACCATTTAGAAATACAACTTTTTTAATTTTCTGTTGCGGTAAAAAAGTTACGTTAGATGTATATAATTTGTAAAGTAAGCTTTATTATTTTTAGAAGTGTAGTGTAGAAGACAAAAGTACTGTAATCACGGCATGCATGCATGCCTGATCATCGTTGAAAATGGGGACATTTCATTTCCAACCAATTAGAAGCAACATTTTTTAATTTTCATATTCTTATAAAAAGTTATGTTAGGTATATACAATCCATAAATTTAGTTTTATTATTTTTATAAATATGAATCTATTTTCTGAAATTTTAAACGCAGGAATATTTTAATCATTTTAATGGTTAAAATGGCAATTAAAATGACTAAAATGACTCTGCAGTTGAATTTTGAAAAAAAATACATACATCTCCAAAAATGGCAAATATGGTTTATGAATTATATACACTTAGGATCATAGTTTTATAAAAAAAACTAAAAAACGGACAAATTCAATATACATCAACAAATTTTACACCTCCTTCTTTTAAATTTTTAATTATACTTATATATTTCGTCTAAAATTTCATTCATACTCATGGTGCTATGGGCAATATCAATTATGTTGCGGATAGGGACAAGTTAGTTGTACATAACACTGCACTCGGGTTGGATTGTACTGGGTTAGGTGAATCTAAACCCTAATCTTAGAATCTGGGTTTGAGTTGAGTTCAAACCAGGTTGTATTGGTTTCGGGTTGAAATTTAGATTACTCTCAAACTAATAAAAATTAAAATCTACCAATAAAAATAACGAGCTCTTTGAATATTATTGCATACGTACCAACTAATTCTAAAATATACTTTTGGTTATGATAACATATTTATTCATATTTACATATGAATATATTTATATAACCTATGATATCTTTGATTTTAATGAAAGTTGGTTTTCTAATTAAAAGATAATGCTAAGTACAACGAATATAATGAATTTACGATCGACAATCAAGATAAAAAAATAAATGAGATTACATAAAATCTTGCACCAGTAGCCACATAAATTTTGCATGATCGATCGAGACCATCCACAAGGACCGGATTTATCTTTTAAGGATACCACTGAATCCAATTTCATGGCATGGACGCCCTGAGACGCCTATGCCTTGTCCCTGTATGTATCACGTTCTCTTCCTGATCCATAGACGAAGATCAAATTATTATAATTTTCCTTTCATTAGGTTCCTGAAAGAAAGGAATATAAGGTGTCATTTGAAAATGAAAAAATCGACGGAGTTTTAAGACGTGAATGATATAATATGATATGAGTAAACTTATTTTTTAAACTAAAATACTTCCATATTTAAAAAATACAAAATATATATATTTGGAACGAAAAAATTCGTTGCGCCTACAAGATTTTTGGAATGAAAATCATCATTGCTAATGGCAACGAAATTGCAACAAAAAAATCATTGCAATTCCAGGCTTATTGGAACGCAAATTTTTCATTGCTAATATATGGTCAGTTGCAACGAAACTCATTTTTGTTCTTAGATATCAGTAGCAACGGACATGTTGGAAAAAAGTACAACAAAAATTTTTCGTTGCAATTGACTTTTTGCAACAATTTTTCATCAGTTGCAACGAAAATGTTCATTGCAATAGCGAGTTTTCTTGTAGCGTTAACACATTTTTAAAAATGAAACTTATTTTATAGATTAAATATATATCAATAATTATATAGAGTTTTGAAAAATAAAAAATATGAGCAGCAAATGGTCTCATTTGCAGCTAGGCGTAAATGATCATCCACCACTATCTCGTGTGGGAATAAGTTAACTGTCCACAGGGACCACACGTATCTTTTACCGATGCCATTGAATCAATTTTCATGACATCAGCATCCTGAGCTTCATGTGTTATCCCGACATTACCAATCTCTTCTTGATCCATGGGCCAAAAATTAAATTATTATAATTTTTCTTTCATGACATTACTCAAGGCTTGGAATATAAAAAGAGGTCTCACTATATCCAACGTAGTACATATGCTTAAGTTACAATATTTATTTTTATTTTATTTTTCGATTTTTTATTCATAAACATATTTTCCTATATGTATTAAATCCATATACTAGGTTTTGTCAATTTATAATAATTTCCGATATTTATTTTTAATTTTTACTAATTAATTTTTTTAAGGGGTGAAAAATGACCTATAGAGCCCTGAAATTGATGATTTTTTTTTTTCTAAAAAAATCAAAGTACATGGAGGATGGATGGCATAATTCACATAAATAGATTTCTTTGTTGGTAGAAACAGATGACAGATATATTGTGGGAGGTAGTACGGAGAGAAGATGGCCATCTTTAATTCTCTGTATATCTTTATAGCGACAGACGTTACAATATAATAGTACCAGCTGGTGCGTAAAGCCAATTTAGACCGGGGAGAGAGATATTGTATATGATAAAATTATAAATTAATTTTTTTTTTAAATTAATAGAAGGGCTTTGCACGCTTCATAAAGGGATGTCATGAGATGGATAAATCTGTGTATATTTATATATGTCTTAATTAGATGTTAAGCATCAGGGTAGTTAATAAATGAAAGAAAACATATCTACTAAAACTATTTATTTTTTGAACTACAAGCATACGTGACTAATCCTTGAAAACCTTTCAAGGGAGGAGAGAAGATTAACCAATTGTGTTATCATGCATGTGGGGATTAATTATAATTTTGAGGATTGTATCCGTCATATGGTGTATGGCTATACCGCGTGTGAATGCCGAGGACAAGTGCATCACCAGTTCCCATTAATTTCTTATGGATGACACTGAAGCACTTTATATATATATATATATATGTTAATGGATGTAAGCATTTCTCATAATGTAATAAAATAGAGTTCATGAGAGAGAGATATATATATAGAGAGAGAGAGAAATATTTAAGTGCATCTTCATTGCACAATTATTATGGTGTAGTTATGCCAAAATGAGTTCCATATCATCATAATTATAATCTATTTCACCCGTTATATTTAGAATTATGTATTTTGTTACCATACTAATTTTCATCCTAATTGGATATGCATATGGACCCCATCTGAAAATGGTACAAATTCAATATAATAAAATAATTTGATGTAAATAATAACATTAAAGTTGTTTTTTCAACATGTAAATCGTTTGCTTTAAAACTTATATGTAGATAAATTATTGTATAAAATATCAATACATTTAAGTATATATAGGGCACGTTTTAGGCCAAATGCACACTTAATTATGATACAGCTTCATTGCATAGAAAATGTTCTTATATATATGTGTGTGTGTCTGAAGTAGATGTTAAGGACCAATATAATTAATAAAGAAACATAGTCAATATCTCATCTTCTCTTCGAAATGGAATATTACATCTAATTATCATCCCATCCTAATTTGAATTTACGTGTTCTTTCCATTGAATAGAGAATGTATTAAAATTAATTCTTTTATTCCATGTGATTTCTATGTGAAAATTACTTATAAACATGAATTTAGGTGTGAAAATTTATATAACAATGTTTAAGATTGGTTTATTAATTTCATCATGATTCCATATCCATATAAAAAGCCATAAGCTTTGACATCCATATGGTGAAGATATTGGAATTCTCTATCCCATATTGTTTCCCATTAATGCCTAATGCCAATTGTTAATAAGCCTTAATTTTCTTTCAGTCCTTTCTTCTATAATTTTTTGATATATTCTTCAATAATTAATTAGCTTTAACTAAAACTTTAATAATTTTAAATAATTGAATTGAATATAATTTAGGGTTAATTCAAATATACAAGCTATCTCTTTAGATTTGCCTACGATCTTTGGAATATGGGTGTCCGTTCCTTATGGCCTAACCGGAAAAGTACAATTAGTAAATCCAGGCGCGAAAGGTTCTGATCCTTTTGTTCCGAGAGGAATAGCCTCTCATCATATTGCAGCGGGGACATTGGGCATATTTGCAGGTTATTCCTTTGTGCTTAATTACAAATATACCCACTAAGTTTGAAAATTTCACATATATCCACTAAATATTTCATTGATTTCAAATATATCCAATATGACAGTTAGGAATGTTTAATAATTTTAAAATCTAAAAAAATTTCTAATTGATCTAGTATCATAGTCATTAGTTTAATATTCGGACCATTAGAACTAAGGGTACAAGCCGAGCGGTTTTTCCTGACCCAATCTTGTTCGGTACCGTAAAAAACTCGGTTTTGAGTTTTTTGAAGGTGCCAGTTCTTTATTAGTACCGGGTTTGACCCTGTCCGGAGCTTATTAATACTAGGTTAGGGAAAACCTGGACTTGGATTGGCCCTTTAAAAACCCACCCTCTTAAACCACAAAAGCCATTTTTTTCAAGAAAATCTTTTTATACTATCAAATAATCCTAACAGATATGAAAATCCAAATTATTTCAAAAACAAATACCAACACTTTTAAAAGAAAATCTAATCTATCCAATTTGTCTAGAATTATTATTTAAATAAGAAACCAAGTTTCATCTAAATGAAAAATATGCATAAGCCATTTTAAAATATATAAAATCAATGCAGTAAAATAATTTGATTTATATATCAATTTTAATTTCATATACTTAACATCTAAATTGTATAAAATATTATGCCTGGATGGATAAATGATTCCTCCAATTATTATTATTACATTCTAAAATGAATCTATGCATTTCACAATTTATACATAATTATATACGTTTTTAAGAAGGTATAAGTCATCTACAAATTTGATTAAAATGATTTTTGGTACCATAGTAAAATCAATAATTTATTCCTTAAAATTTTCATGAATAATGATATTCACCAATATGTACTTATTTGAGATTAAAAAATAAGATTAGGAAATTTTATGGGTTATATATCTATGTTCAAAGTTTATACAAATCTGCAATGTAGATACCGAGAGTTTAAAATATAAGACTATATATGTAATTTAATTTCATTTTTCTAAGACTTTTCACTCTATTTTACATGAAACAACTTGAGACACCAGAATGATTTTCAAATTATCGTTGGGGAGATTTATTAGAATTACACATAAAAAATTCCCTAGGTAAGCACGCACTTTTACAATCAAATATTTTTTAAAGTCTTTTTTAACGAACAAAACCCACGATGGTTTCTTTAAGTATATAATATATCGTTATAACATATTATAATTAATATAAATTTAAACCGTTGACGAATATAGGATGCATTTTATAACAAAAATTAATTATATTTGAAATCAAATCCATAGATTATGTTTAGCATAAAAATTTATATTTATAAATTAAAGAAAAGGATGATCTGGACCGATATCAATTAAAAATAAATATCGTAGTAATTTTTAATACTAAAAACTCAAATAAATAAGAATCTTTGATTTTTGACTAAAAACATAATAAAAGATTTTAAAACTAACTAAAAAATTAGGTCATTCAAAGAATCCAAAACATAGTGTGGTCAATTTTTTATCTTTTGAATACCAATTTTTAACCCGATCTGGTCCGGTCCCAACCCAACTTAGACTTGCTCTGACTTGGACCGAAATGGGTGGCACAGGATTTAGTACCGGGTTCGACCCGAACCGGAACATACAGTACCAACATAGGTACTGGGTTCAAGCCGGGTAAAACTTGCTCGGCTTACACCCCTAGTTAGAACTCATTCTACCAAACTTCTCTCTTAAATTAGATAGGTTTTCATCATATCGTTTGACTTCTGTCAGAGTTAAATGACTATTATTATTAAATAACAAATGACATTTTCGACATTTACTATGATGGATAAAGAAGATTTTTAATTTTCTGACGGAATGGTTAGAGATGAAATTTCACTCATCCTTAGCGAGTAGATGTGAAAGTTTTCAAATTTAGTAGGTATATATGTTTGTAATTAAAGGCAAAGATAGATAGTATATTTGACATTAACCCTATACTTTAATAACATACTTTCGTGATCTCTTAGATGTCCAGTGAGGGCATGGGTACACATAAGTCCTAACAAGTATGCATATTTTTCATAAGATACCCATGTCTTTATAGCGATGTGGGTGCCAGTACTCGAGTAGTACTGGTAGTGGTGACATGCCCGGAAAGCACTTCCATCGGGGCTTGTATACATGCCTTGCGAGACCAGAATCATGCATGTGGGGATTAATTATAAATATCAATTTTCGTGTAGGAAGCCAATTGTATGCACGCCTCAATGCATTCAGTTGTACTAAAATTTATTCATAAAACTATTAATCTAAGTATATTTAACATGTGTATCATTTTTTTTGACTATTTTTGAAGACTTTTAGATTTTTTTTTTTGGATTTATAAAACTCAGTTGCATTTTAGTAATTAATTTGACAAAATTAGAAAAAAAAAAAAAAAAAAAGTGTAGTTCGCCGGCTGCATTGAACCCGGATCCTTCTGGTTTAGAAGTTAGCTATCCTCGGGGCATTGAGCACTATGCACTATACCGTGGAGACCATCCACGAGGACCACACTTATCTTTTTTGAAGACTTAAAACACATAAGTAACATATGCTTTATCCCAATATCACAATCTTTTCTGGATCCATGAGCTAAAAATAAAATTATAATAATTTTCCGTTCTAACCCAATTAATACAGGATTGGAAATTTGGCTGCAAAATGATGGCTGCATTTAATAAATTTGATTGCAGTGTGAGGAATAATATCAATGTTACTTTAAGATATTGTTTAGTATTTGTTTTGTAACTTATAATGAAAGAAAATTATTTTTATATTATTTACTATAAAATTAATGGTTAAAAATTTTAAATGCATAAAAAGATTTTGCATGCTTGGTAATAGGTACAACGGTTATGCTTTCATGTAACAAGATTACATAAAAGTAATTTTATATAACCCCTTTTATTTTTTATTAAAACCCTTCATTTTTCAATATTAGTAATTAATGTAAAATTTAAGTTGTTCATTGTATTTAACATCATTTGTTTAGTTAGAAAACCAAGTTTCATTCAAATTAAAGGTGCAGGGGCTATGTTTGCTAAAAAATAAGTACATTCATATATAAATTAAAAACTTGCTTAGATTCAATAGCGATACTTTAGATGATTTAGATGTTGAAAATACTACCTAAAAATTAAGATTTAATATTAAATTATTTTATTATGTTAATTTTATATATTTATAGACGAGGCTAGTGATGCTAAATAAATAAAAGGACTTCCATGATAATATAAATAGATAGAGTGGATGATGATCAACAACAATCTAGATATTATAATTTGGAAAATATTGTGTAAAAGGGTTTCATTGAAGCATTTTCCTAAGTCAATGAGACATATATAAATATCTAATTACGTGTCGAGGACAACAATAGTTAGTAAAGAAATTTGTCTACCTAAAAGATAATTGACTTTCTACGGTTCTGGGAAATGGAGTTATTCCCAACCTCTTAGAAATACCATTTTTTAGTTTTTTTTTATTTTTATAAAAGTTATTTTAGGTATATATAATCCATAAATTAAGTTGTATTAATTTAAAAATGTGTAAATATTTTTCTAAAATTCAAACATAGGAATAATTTTTATATCTAAAATTGTCGTATGTTAAAATCACGTAGTCCCATTGAATTCGACCCCAACTAATAGGATCACATCCAACGGATGACAAAACTCATACCCCCATGACAGTATCACATGTAATATTTCTCTCTCCTATTCTCTCTAATATCTCACTTTAATTACCGTCCATATCATAATCTGTAAACTTCATGCATATTTCTAGGTTCCCTAATGTATACAATTTCAGTTTAAATTGTATACATTTGGAGAAAAGATAAGGACGAGTTTAGCTGTCCCTCCCCCCCGCCTCATCTCGACGTCACAGTCTTCTCAGCTCAGGGACAAAAATCAAATTATTGTAATTCTACAATGGTGGTGTTCGGAATGGCAACGAACATTAAAACGTCGTTTCGATTTTATAAATTCACATAATTTTCATCTTGACGTTATTAGGTCGGAATAGAAAAATATGAAAAACTAGCCATAGAATTTTCAAAATTCAAATAAAATAAAACTTTGAAAATATCTGGAAATATAAAAATTTATGTATGCTTCGTATTAAATACGCAAAATAAATGTAAGGATTACTTTCCAAAATATTTTCTTGCGTTTTTCTACTGTAATGCAATAATATTAAATTTTCTATGAATAAATAAAGTATTTATTTATCCGTGTGTTTGGTATTTAGAAAAATGTGTTGGAATTTTTTTAAAATAATTTTAATGATTAATCTAAAATGTAGGAATTGTTTGATAACATGTAAATGATATGATGAAGGTATAGTCCAAAAAAAGTGAAAAAAATAAGTAAGATCTTTGTGTAAAAATGTACAAGAAAACGATTAAAACATAAAGATGAAAATAAAAATTTGAATAATTAGATAATCGACCATGTTGAATTCTTGCATTTCTCTTGTTGTTATTACATTTTCAACATCTAACACACACCCTTAAACAAATTTTTGAAAACATGAGAAGCAGGGAAGGATCCACGTACCTCAGTGAAATTTTAAAAATGTTAATTTATATATATGGAGTATTATATTTTTCTTAGGTTGCCCCACTGATGAAAATTTATTGCCACTATTTAACTTATTTCAGCTACTGTAAAACTTATATGTAAAGTTGCTTTGTCGTTTTTTGTTGATTAGAGTTACACTCTCTTTAAATCTCGAAAACTATAATTGCTAATGGAATATGATCTCATTAGTAATCGAAATAGCAAACATCTAATAAACAAATATTACATGCTTTTAACTTCTAGAATTAATTATTAAAACTTTAAACTTTTATTGATGACATTATGATGATGAATTTTTATCATTTTTCTTTTTACACATTCTCTTTCTTTTATTGCTATTATAGCTTTCGCAACTTTATCTGTAATTTTTATTTTTGAAATTAGTTTGATGCTCGGTCACTAGATGGATTTTCTTTTTAGATTTTCCCTCTTTCCTTTCTATTTTGCATATTTGATATCTCTATGTAAATACCTTTTTTGAATTTAAAATTTTAAAGATAATAAATTTATAGTTATATTTGTTTAACTCTTATTTAGAAAATTTGATATTAAATTTATTACTTTTGATTTGTTGTTAGGCTTATTTCATTGTTTGAATATGAGACTTACATGTGGTTGATATGGGATTTTATTTTTAATTCGTGGATGGAATAAAGGTATAAATATATGCTCAAATATTACTTCTGTAAAATATAAATATGAATAGTCGCGGTCTAAATATTGCCCTATATAAAATATATAAATATATTTAAAAAATTCAGTAATATTTAGGGTGTGTTTGGTTAGGGGTAAAACTTTTGATGAAAAGTTTTCGATGTAGAAATTGTCAAATTGATAAAAAAAAACAACGTGATATAATGGGGATAATTATGATAAGTAAAGAGAATAAAGTTAAAATAGATTGGTTAATTATATGAGTAATTGTGCAGAAATGATTGAAAAGTAGGATAGTTAGTATAGGAAAATATAAAAAAAAAATTTAAATAGAATAGTTATGGAGAGTGAAAAAATTTAGTTTGAAAACTTTTGGTTGACATTTTTTTGCCCCAAACAAACACACCACTAGTCATGTATCTTCTTTAATTTTAAAAAGTTGTATTTATCATATATTTTTTAATGTTTTTTTACTCATGATATTGTCCAGGGTCATCTGTTTATAAAGAATCAATACTAGTTAGTTTGATTATAAAATAATAACAATTTAATCTGACGACAATATATTAATTAAAAAAATGTTTAAAATTGGTATTAAATTAATGGTAATGCAATTTTTTACATTTTTTTATTTAAGTGTCATCATCTCATTGCTGTAAATTTAGAATGAAGATGGTGCTAACAATATGTTTAAATTTTTTTGAAATATATTTTAACTTCGTTTTATGATAAAGTGTGACAAAAATATTTTTAAAGTTTAAAATTTTTAGAAATAAGGAGTAAACTTTGCCAAATGGAATTATATTATATGGGGTGGATTCGGCCATGGTGGTTGTGCATCACAGCAACAATTGGATTCACTGACAAATTTTCATGGAAAATCTGGATAATGCATGATTTCGGCCGAATTTTGCCAAATTTCTGCGGCAAATACGGGCAATGCATGATTTCAGCCAAATTTCATATGGTTGCCGATCGTAGCTAACACACTAACCCGACTTACACTTCTAAATCTCAGAATCTTAATCGGATGGTGCAATCCTAACTGGATAAGCTCAACCTATCGATAACACAGCAACGTGTAAAATCGATGAGTTGTGTTGCTTCCAACCTGATCATTGTCCAACAATTGGATCGCCTCCTGGGTTTTGAATTTTTAGGGATTGTGATTTGTTGCAACTGGATGCACATCCCCTCGATTCACCCAAGTGTATTTAACTCCTTTTTTATTTCTTTTAAAAAAAATTTCATAACAGTGTTAATCTACATGTATTTAATATTTTTATCAAATTTTATCATTTTTGTAGATTTTTAGATTTTTTGGATAAATCAGTGATTTTTAAATATTCAAAAAATATTTAAAAGTATTCGAAATTGGTAAAAAAATTGATACATATATTAAATACGCTTCGGTTAACAGTTGTGTGAAAAAATTCAAAAAAATTTTAAATATGGGTATTTGCCTCGGGTACACTAACGCCAAGTGCACATGGGTGCATACAATTAGGTTCTATATTTTTAGATGACCATTTCCTAATATTTCTCATGGCAGTGAATAGTAGGTTTGACAGTGATGCAGGGGACGATCGGGGAAGGGGTGCAACTTGGTAATGGGTTGGTCCGAACTCATCCGACTCAACCTAATTTCAAAACAAAGTTTGGACTTTATTTTGGAAATTTTTTTTTTCAAATTAGACCTGGTTTCAACTTGAAGAAAGAAAACTCGAAACCATTACCGGATTTGCATTGACCCGGTATCAAAATCCGTCTCGGTCCAAACTTGATATCCTCTCTAATTTATATTCATTTGCGCATTAGGTTTTTCAACTATAATTGTAATGAAAGTTATTCCATATAATCATAACATAATTCAACTGTAAAGCGTCTATTCTAAAATTTAAATGTTATATATATTTGTCTATAAAAGTTAAATATATTACATCTATATTAACTTTATTTGCAAATACTTATAAATATGCCAACTCTTTAAATCTATTACATATATATTAATTAACTATGATATATATAAATCTCACTTTTATTAAACTTTAGATAATATTTCTTATTTTGGTTTTTTATAACATTACCTTGATTATTATGTGTAAATTCATTATGCTCATTATATTTAGAATTATCTTTTAATTAAAAGGCCAACTTTTATCAAAATTAAAGATATAATAGTTTATAAAATATATTCACATGTAAATTATTCATATGCTAATGCAACAATGTTTAAAAAATTTATTATTTCTATTAATAATTTCAACTTCCATTAGTTGAGAATAACCTAAAATTTCAATCGAAACTAAGATTGAAATCAATGCCAGCCCAACCTGAACGTCGATTTTAATATTAAGGTTAAGGTTTGGGTTCACATAAACCTAGTAGGCTTAGGGTTTGGGTTCTTCGAAACCCGATACAACCCGATTTAAGTTGTAGCCCTACAGAGGATAGGTTATTGGCTACGCTAGTATGGTTGCATTTAGCAAGGACGGTCTGATCTGCTAGCAACAAAGGACCCGTTGGGGCTGAAGTGGGCATTTTGGCGATTATAAAATTATTTTATTATTAAAAAATGTATTTATAAATTGACAGATAGTGCATAAGATAGTGGGTATTGTCGATGCTATGGGTAAATTACATGAGTATATTTGAAATAAGAGATCAATTTTGTGGGTATATTTAGAATTCATCCTATAAATTAAAAAAATATTTAATATTTTTTTTATCGATACATCTTTTACATTCATCTCAACATATATTTATTACAATCATGTATCAACATATATTTATTACAATCAAGCCAAAGGCATTCTTATAATTTTTCTATTTTTTCTAAAAGGCAACAACTACATGCTCTATCAACATATATTTATTACAATCAAGCCAAAGGCATTCTTATAATTTTTCTATTTTTTCTAAAAGGCAACAACTACATGCTCTCATCTATCAATTTGGATGACACTTCCATTTAAATATAATATAAATTCAGTAATAAAAAAAAGTATCTTTGGCCGTATTGTTATTTGCTATAGGGGTATTTTTCTTTGGAGAAATGAATACCCCAATTGCTACATTCTATACATCCTTGCAAATAGATAAGAGAAAAGCAAGGGAAAAGATGCATGGCAAAATTAAGAGTTATTTGTATTTTGGTCATTCTAACTGTGCAACATTTTTTTAATTTAGGAGTTTTGTGTATTTGCTTTTTAAATTCCATAAATTTGCTCATTTTTCTTTTTAAACCCTAGAGTTTCATGCCGTAAAAAAAACTAACTAATTCTTGTTATCTATAAATGAAAAGTTTTAAATGCTTTTACTGGCAATTCTTTATTTTTAATTTTTCAATAAGTACTTCAAAATAAGCAAAATTTCACAAATCTGAACCATCCACATGACTTAAAGCACTTCTAAACATAAAAAATTACTTTTCAATCACCCGTATCAGATGCCGACATCACTAGATATGTAACACAAAAACTTGCTCAATACAGAAAATATTTTCATCCATGGCAGTAGAAAATGAACAACTTGTCACTTTCCTCCAATTAAGTCCTAGCCGCCGCCGCCTACACTACCGCCTGTTGACGTTCTTCCTGCCGATCAAAGCCGACAAACGATACTGCTGCCTATTTTAGACACTAAAATCTCTGCTGTACCAAAATCTGCCTATTTTAGACACTAAAATCTCTGCTGTACCAAAATCTGCCTATTTTAGACACTAAAATCTCTGCTGCAAATTCGGATTTGTTCTCTGATCACCAAAATCTGCCGCAAGCGCCGCCTCTACTTCTTCCTCACTGTCGGCTGTTGCATGAAATCGACGCTATTGCTGCAAATCTGCTTTGCACCGAGCAAGGCCGCTAACGATCAATGAAGAAAACCAAAAAAAAAAAAAAAAAAGGATCTGGTCTCTGTCTGCCAACAAAGAATCCACCTAGCAACCTGACATTGCTGATGAAGAAAATAAAAAGTCCCATTAATCTGGTCTTGCTTGCCAATCGGCAAACCCCATAAATGGCGATTCCCATGCTTGTCTGATCGAGATTGAGATTTAAACCACGACTCTCTTTAGCGCCAGCATCGTCTGCTTGAATCCTGGCATCTTCACCAGCCACGCACGACAGAATCGACATAGCTCAGAATCTAGCTACGAAATTTTGCCGATGATGACCTGCAAATGCGCCGCTGTTCGTTGAAATATGCCCCACCGATCTCTACAATTGAGTCATCTCAGGTAGCAGTGAAGTCTTTGTTATGACCAAGTTGAATCTACTCGTTTCATGAGTTTACTCTTTTAAGGGTAATATTCTCCTTAAAAATTTGTATGGCAGCTGCTGACAGTTTTTTTATTCGTCTGGTGATTTTCATTCACAACAAGATTTAAAACAAAAACAAGGTAAATTCACATGGTTTAGAAAGCAAAGACATAAAAGTCGGTGGTTAAAATGCAAATACGTATAGTTAGACTTTATTTCTACCCTTTGGGGTTTGGATAAGGACCGCCCTGTTCTTATCATATTTTTAAAAAACTCTTACTCTATTTTGGGTAGCAGTTGGTTTGAAGCATACTTTATCCTATTCTTTTAAAGGCAAGTCAGTTTAGATTCCGGTTCGAATTCAGTTCTTCTAAAGATCTTGTATAAGCATGTTACCCAAATCATCAATAAACCAGAATATGACCACTTACAAGTAGTTAAACAATCCTTAGCAAACATGAAAGTGAGATTATGCGCTCACGAACAACAACTTGTCCAGAGAGTTAACACTTCTGATGGAAACTAGAAATCACCACGTTAGACATCACATCGCCCCCCTTCATTTTTTGCAACAGCCTATTACCTCCGCTGCACAATCTGTCTTGAGTCACTGAGTTCCACAAAACTTCTCTCTAAGGAATTTTCTCAATGTTGATATGGAAGCCAGATTTAAAAACCATTCCATGACCCATTTAATATCTGTATAAATAGTCGAATATTTAACGCTAATATAAAATTTGTAAGAAATAAAGACTATTTTAACATAAACCATAAGCCAAACAAACAAGAATAAAATCATTTAACCACAACAGTCATTCCAAGCATCTAAAACTGTCTAATCCAATTCTAGCCCCACCAATTGCCAATTGCAATACCTGTTTAATATCTACAAGAAAATTGTCTCAAAATGTATATAGAGAGAGAGAGAAATATATTCAGGTGCAGCTGTGGTGCAGTTGCGCCAAAATGTGCCCCACATGATCATACAATTATAATCTACTGCACCATTGTATTTAAAATAATGTATTCTATTACCATACCAATTTTCATCTCAATCGGATATATGGACCCCATCTGAAAATGGTACAAATTCAATACAATAAAATAGTTTAATGTAAATAATAATTTTAAAGTGATTTTTTAACATGTAAATCATTTCCTATAAAATTTATATATAGAAAAATGATTGTATAAAATTTCATTATATTATAATATGTGTGGAGCCCATTTTGGGCAACTCCACCACTGCATGGCTGCAGTTGCCCTGCACCGGAACAACTCTAATATATGTATAATGGTTCTTATATATATATATATACACACACACATACACAGTGAAGCTGTACCATAAGTGCATTTGGCTCAAAATGACGCCCACATGAATTTAAATATATTGATATTTTATACAATTATTTATTCATATATAAATTTTATAACAAATTGTTTACATGTTGAAAAAACAGCTTTAAAATTGTTATTTATATTAAAATATTTTATTGTATTGAATTTATATCATATTCAGATGGGTCTATAAACATATCTAATTGGGATGAAAACTTATATGACAACAGAATACATGATTTAAAATATTGATCATTTAACTTTTAAATTTATCATAGATATGAATTTATGTATTGATATGTATATAAATTTTTAAACTTTGACCAATCTTGTCAACATGACCCATTATCCTACGCTATTAAAGAAATGAGGGGGTGGGACTAAATTTATCCCCACTCAATATAAAAAAAATTAAATAAAAATTTTAAAATATAATATCAGCACACTCCAACCTCTCCTGGGGCCGTCAACCGGATCTTTTCAGGGAAGAATCCAAGACACATGCCTTGTCGCAATCTCACCGCCATCCCTTGTCTCAATGTCGGTCTCTTCTCGGGCCAAAATTAAATTATTTTAATTTTCTTTTCTTGATGTCACTGGAGGTATGAAATATTAAAATAGAAAAATGGTGCTGTTTGTCCAAGATAAATAAATGCTTTATTTAGCTCATCTTAAAAGATCTATTATTTTTTTATTTTTTTCTTTATACACTTGTTTTTCTAGGTATATTTAAAATATAAATTAAGTTTTACTATTTTTAGATATGTGTATATATATTTTTAAGATTTTTAAACATATGGGTATCATAAACACATATATACATATAGATATTTAAAAGTCTCAAAAAATATATACACATATCCAAAAATAGAAAAACTTGGTTTATGTGTTATATACACTTAAATAAGCAAGTGTAGGGAAAAAAGCAAAAAAATATTTTAAAATGGGTCTTTTGAGGCGACCTAAGTGGGACATTTACTTAGTCTGCTAATAAAATCACTTCTCGTTAAAATCATTCACATTATTTTCTTCTTGATGTTATTGGCCGGAATAGAAAAACTAAAAAAGCTGGCTATAAACTATTCAAAATTAATTAAAAGAAAACTTTTAAAATATCTAAAAAATAAAAGCCTAATGCCACCAACCGGGACAACACATATTTGTGTTATCCTAGTTGGTGGCAATGGGCTTTTATTAAATACAAAAATATTTAATTTTCTATTAAATAAATTAAATATTTAATTATCAGTGTGTTTGGTGTTAAGAAAAATGTGTTGAAAAATTTTGAAAAAAATTATGAGGATTACTTTAAAGTTTAGGAACTGTTTGGTAAGATATGGATGAAGAGAATGGAATAGAATCGATGCAACTGATGTATAATGGAAACAGGTGACAAAATAGAAGACAATTGAATGAAAAATATACAAGAATATTTTATTTTTCAATAAAATTATTAAAATATAAAGAAGAAAATGGAAAAATAAAATATTTTGTACCAGCTTTCGTAAATGGAAAATGGGTGGCAGCTTTTGCTGAAAAACACAGTGGAATTAATTATGGGAGATGGCTGATGGCAATTTTGGTCAGCAGTTTAGCACTGCTTCTAATCTAAGAATGAAGAAGTGATGAGTTGACTTGAAGAAGAAATTTTTGAAGATGCACCTATATAAAAATTTTCTTTAATTAATCATGTTAATTTTATAATATATGCAACTTATATCTTAGGTCTAAGTCATTCAAGATGTTTTTAGCATGGTTAATAGGTAGTAGACGTGTTATTAAAATATTTGATGTTTTAATTTTGTTTATTTCAGAGAAAAGTAGCCAATAACGGTAGAAAAATGTAATATCATAAAATAAATATATTTTTGGACATAATCAAAGAGTTGTGATCATACAATAGTAAGATAATTATTTGCTTAACTTTTTAACAAAATTTCAGCTTCATTGGAATTGTAGATTTTCAGATGTAATAATTTTTTAAGAAAACTTGGAGTGATGATTATGTATTTTAAGAAGAAAAACACAAAATAATTTTGTAGGAAAATGTAGAAGTAAATATGCTAATCTTATCCATTAAAAACATTCCTCGGAAGATTTTACGGTGTGTATGATGAAAGAATCTAGTTACAAATAATTGGAATAACTATTTTAAGAGATATTTAATTTTAATTCTTAATTAATCACATTGTGTTAAATTTGATGATAGAGGCATTACTTTGATAATGGATCATCCAAATTAGAGAAAATAATTTTAGAGATCTATTCCTAGAATTTCATTTCAAATGGATGTTTCTATTTAGAGATTCAAATTGTTTTTGTTAAGAAATGTGAATCGTTGAAATAATAATAATAATAATAATAATAATAATAATAATAATAATAAACTTATAAGATTCTCAGATCCATCCAATTAAATGTCTCCATGGGTACTCCAATTAGGTAAATGAAATTTTTCATGCTTTGTTGTTAAAAATTTAATGAGAATTTTAAGTTTTTACAATTCATATATTTTCTTCCAGACCCTATAGATTCATTAAATTATAAGTATTTTACGAATTTATATTAAATAAGAAACCTCTATATATGCTTCTTTGAAAATTTAGAGTTCATATAGGCAGTTCCCGGAACCGTTGAACCCCACACACGAAGAGGGCAGAAACGAAGTAGAGACGGAGAGGAAGAAAACTAGTGCGACTTGACTGTTTAATGGAAATTTAATAGAAAGCCTCGTGAATTTATGATTTTGTAAAAAAAGTACCTATTTTTGAAAAATTATAGGAAAACACAAATCTTGATGAAAAATTTTTAGGAAATATTTCTGAAAAAATTAATTGAGAATTCCCTCTTAAGTTATTGAGAAATTTCACAAAGAAAATTTCAAAAAAATTACAAAAAACCCTTCAAGGATGAAATATTTTACAAAAATTCCTCGCATTAGTTAGAAATTCATAGAATGGTTTCTAAAAATTTAGTTTGCATAAGAAATCTCGGACTAAGTACTCGAGAATGGTGGTGATAGCCCACATTGGCAACACACAGTGGCCCCTGAGCGATTAAAAGTATTTTTGACATAAATTTTGATACCGATGTCTGATTTTGTAGATTCAGCTACCGACTTCTACATTTTTGAACGTTCTAACTTCATTGGATGGGTTGGATTATCCATAAGAGATTATTATTATTATAAATTATTAATGAAAAGATTTTTAATAATGGATATTTCACTTGATTATGGCCTATTAAGACAATAATAAAGATTTTTAAGTATAAAGCTTATCATTTAACACTTGATCCTATTGAGATAAACTTTTAAAGTTATGTAAGTAGAATAAACAATGAATTTTAGAGGATTATCATTACCTCTTTAGATGAGTGAAGCAAAGATTTATAAGATCTCAATTTCTCATATTATGCATGAAGTATGAGATAGGTAGGATCTTTTCTAATTTGTAAACAGTAGTTTCTCGATTGAGTTTTAAGATTTTCTATGCTTTCTTATGTATGTGACGAGCTGTGCTAATGTATTTTGATACGAAATTGATGAATTTTAGTTTACCAGATTTTATATGATTTATGTGATATTTCTCTGCAAAACAAATTTTAGTTTATAATTTTGAATTGTATTCGAAAAGGCATGATTTAGCATGTTATGAGCATAATGTTTGAATGTATGGGCATGACATGAGAGAGATTACTTAAATTTAAAATTATAAGTAAGGGCTTGATTGATGCTTGAGTTATGTGAGCCACTAAGCTTAAAGAGGAAGTAAAGTTAAATGATTAAATCCATAAGCATAAGCAGTTGCATTGAAATATAAGCATGAGCATTGGCATATTAAATATTTGTAAAACTCTAAGCTTTCCAATTGAATGTTTATGAGTTGATTTTCAATGTTTAGTAATTTTCATTAACTATCTTACTTAATGAGTTTGCTCAGACTCACTCTATATTATTGTATTTTTTAGTTGACCGCCATGCGGGTGGACACTAACATGAGGTTGGTGCACCAAATGAGGCTAATACTTAATGAATTCAATTTTGAAATTATTTATTTTGAGATTGATGTAAAGAGGGCATAATGTATATATATTTTATGAATTTGAGAATGTGGATATAGCTTGATTTAGATTTGATGAGCCATCAGGTTTAAAATGATCTATAAAATATTTGATATCAATATCATATTCTATGCTATTGCACCTGTGTACTCTTCCTATTATCATCAATCCTATAGTATACTAGTAGTAGTTGTTGACTCAGTCGGTGAGGCTTTGCAATTTTAAATCCTAAAAAATACAATAATTAGATAATTAATGTAGTTGATTTTTTGCAATTCTTTTGCTGTTATTACAATCTTAACGTCTAAAACAATATCTTAAAGAAGATTAACCAATTGCAATCATATGGTATGGATACTAAGGACAAAGGGCGGGAACAAGTCAACTATTACAGTTAGAAATTAATAATAAAATTTAGATTTTATTAAGTATGTTATTTTAGGGCCTAAATTAATTTTTAAATGCAAACACTATTTATTATATTGTTAAATCTCCACAAAAATATACTACCGTTTTGGGTTCTAAGCTAAAATGTGTAAGATTTAATCATACAGGTAAAAGTATTTCCAATTAATTGTTAAAGTTAAATTGTATTTTTATGAAGTACGTTACAGTGGTGCCTATAATAATTTTATCATACAAACATTGCGAACTATATTATTAATTTCCAACAAAAGTATATTATTGTAGAGTGTAAATTAAATTTTAATTGCAAACGTTATTACTTATATTATTGAATAAGAAGTATACTAGCTCTATGAGTTTTGACCATTTAAGTAAAAATATTTGGAATTTTAATAATTTAAGCTAAGAGGTTGATAATAAATTTTCTATGAAGTACGTTGTCGTAGAGCTTAAAATATTTTAAAACGTAACATTATTGATTATATTATAAAAATTTATTAAATATTTCTCAATATTTCTTATTTTTAATTATAAATTTTCATAAACTTTAAGAGCATAGTTGGCAACAACTAAAACTTTTAATATAAGACATCTCGCGCTCAATAATTATGTTGTTTTTTAATTATTTATTCACTACTTCCTATAAAACAAACATATTTTTCAATCGTTTTGATAAGACTGTATGTAACTGCTATATCTATTTTAGCTTTATTTTGTTTACCCTTCATCATTATTGTATCATATTATATCATTCCTAACATTTCAAAAAAATTTACATTAAAAATTTTCATCCAAAATTTTTATGACTTTCCAAATACACTCTATAAGGCAATAATATCTCTCATAAATACCATAATTGATTAAAGACTATTTATCTATAGTAGTACAATGAATCAGTGACAAGGAAGCATGAGACGGACTAAGCTAAGACAGGGTAGGGCATGAGCAAAAGATCTCGTAGGAGTTTTTGGCAGTACAAGAGGGGTAGGAATCGAGGCGGGCGACCCGTGCCTCGCCCAACCTGACCCTATTTAGGATTGAGAATTTAAAATTTTTCTGAAATTGCGAGTTGGAGCAAATCAACTGAACCTCCAGACTTTCTTATACCATTTCTGACCCTCGCCCTACCCTGTTGACCCACCTACCTTAGTTATTCAAGTTGTAAATAAAATTCTATATGAGATATATTTTATTAATTTGTTGTAATATTTATATTTTATTTAAATAATGATGTTTTACTTTGACAAATTATTAATAGGTTAAAACATAGTAATATACAATATTTAAATTTTGCATCTATATATTTTTATACTTAATAAGTTCATAATTTTTTAAAACTATCCTACTCAACCTAATGTCCCGATATTGACCCAAAGTTTGTCCCGAAGACCTACTAAAAAAAAAGTAAGGATTAAACCGACCTTATCCTAATCTAGTATAAAAATAAAGGTCAAACATGATTTTTAAAATGTAAGTTTAGGGTTGGGCACACATTGACCTGTCCAAATTAGATTCCCACTCGTAGTTGAAATCAAATGTCTCCTTGCCCATTTTACCAAAAAGAGAGTTGATACCGACAACTGGGTTTCAGCTGAGTCAAGTTCAATGGCAATGTCGCGGTCGTCCGCCCAGGTTCGAACGCAAGCGCGCTCATTCATGAACATTGCTTAGCTTTGTCCTTTTAATTAATAGATGAAAGTTTGTTGTCGTTTTAAACAATAACTGGGAGCTTCTTGTTTTTTTTTTTAGACTTGACTACAATATTTGAAATGAAATGTAACATACACATCCATAAAAAAAATTGATATTTTAGCTACCTGACAATTTCTCCTAATTAATAGGTGTGAGCTTGTTATCTCCCTAGATGATAAATGAGAGTTTGTTGTCTTCCTTGGATTTGATTGTAATATTGAAATGAGATGTACTATACATACCCAATCAAAAATAAATATTTGATATTTTAAATAGCCGCCTAATCTTTTCAGGCCGGACACAAAACCTCCTCCGTGTGTCCAGCCCAAAAATGCATTTTTTTATTTTTTTTACTTCTTTCATAGGCAAGTAAATTTAAGTGTATTAAATCTATAAATTAAGTTTGACCATTTTTGGATTTTTAAGTATTTTTTGGATTTTTAAACACATTGATATTTCCGTAATTTCCTCATACCCAAAAATTACGGAAATGCCATTGCATTTAAAATAAAAATACTTAAAAATATCTAAAAATGGTGAAACTTGGTTTATAGATTTAATACACCTAGATTTAGTTGCCCATGAAAAAAACAAGAAAAATAAAAAGAAAAGCATTTTTGGGCCTGACGCACAGTTTTAACCATCTAACAATTTACTTTTTCTAGTTATGTTTAGTATTTTTCATATAACTACTTTATTTATTTTAATTTCACTCTTGTTATATTGTATTGCTCTTATTTTTTCAAAATATTTCTATATTTCTTCGCAGCAATTTTTTTTTTTTTGGAACAGGGAAATGAGAAAGGAGTAAATAAAATATTTTTGAAAAGTACAAGAAGAATATAATGTAATAGGTATAAAATAAGAATAAATAGGATGATTGTTAGGAAAATATTGCATACTGATGTAAGTAGAAATTATAAAAGCCTGATTGCAATACAATGTTTAAGAAGATTGTAATACATAAAAAAAAAATCAAATCGAGTGATCGTAATTTTTCTTTTGTGTCGTTCGTGATCAGAATGAGTATTAAAATATTTTTTGAATTTTATAAATACCTAAAATTTTCGTCTTGATGTTATTAGGTTGTAATAGAAAAATATCGAAAATAGTCATAAACTTTTAAAAATTGAATAAAAACTTTGGAAATATATATAGACATGTAAAAATTTATGTATTCTTCGTATTAAATGTTGAAAAGAATAATTACTAAAGCATCGAAAAATTTGTTGGGAATTTTTTTTGAAAATGTGAGGATTACTTTTTTAAAATATTTTCTTGCATAATTAGGCAGTGAATCAGATGACTGTGTGACAAGACAAAACAAAGTGAGAACGCTTTGAAGAGACTTTGGATGATCTTATAAAAGCATCCATCATAAATGGAGTAGATCTTGTGTATAATCTCGTGGTTGTTTATTTGATTTGGATTTATTATATATGCTATTGCTACAATTCTTATGAACTCGTTTCACGTTTCATAACATGAATAACGTCATATTGTAACGCCTCAGGCTTAACAGTAAGGTATTGTCCGTTTTGGGCCTCAGCTCTCACGGTTTTGCCCATCTGGGTTCACGCACATCCCGTCCTTCCCCAAAAAGTGCTTCTTGTTACTATTAGGCCTGAAACGTTACAAATGGTATTGTCTGCTTTAAGCCTCGGCCCGCACGGTTTTGCCCCTATGGGTTCACGTGCATCCCGTCCTTCTTCAAAAGGCCCGGGCGACTCCCTTTACATGTTTATAAAAATCCAGAAAAGGGTCCCATCACTAGATGCACGGGGCACCTCGCCGCTTGGGATTGCATCTCGAAAATAAATTGATAACTAACTTGAAGAAATTTTTATCAATATTTTTATATAATTTTCATGCTCGGATTGTATGTTTCATTTATCTTTTGCATGTTAGAATTGTATGCACTCATCTATTTTTTGATACTTTGAGTGTAATCTTTGAATTGGTTTAAATATATTCTCAATTTTCAAGAAGATTTAGAATTGAGAAAAGTTAGAATTTAATTTTTTTAAAAATCTTAGAAGAACTAAACTTATCTAAATGATAAAATCAATTTATTAAAATAAAAAATTAATATAAGATTTTATTTTTTGTGAAGTATGTATTCTAGAACCTAAATTAATTTTGAAATGCATAAATTAGATTATCGATTATATTATCAAATATCCACAAAAGATATATTATTTTATTTTAATTTGGGCTCTAAGCTAAAATGTATAAAATTTTATAATTTGGATAAAAGTTTTTCCCATCAGTTATTAATGGTCGTAAGTTAAATTCTTGGAAATACACAAAAATAGATCCCGATATAGTGCACTCGTGTGCAAAAACCTATTTTTAATTTTTTTTAAAACTTCTTTTATAAAATTGTTAATCTAATTATATTTAACATATATATCAAGTTTTACCATTTTTGAAAATTTTAAATATTTTTTTAGATTTTTTAAAGTCAGTTATATTTTTGTAATTTGCACAAAAAAAATTTTTTTTTTAAATAAAAGTGTACAAAACTTGAATTGCAACTAAAAAGGCAAATACTAGAATAAAAAACACAAGTGCAACCGATGCAGTGCTTGGTATTGCAACCGATGCATGAGATGAATGCTGATATGACCGAGCTCATCGGCCCAACTGAGTAATATTATTAGATTGAAAAGGAATGGTAACAGCGACGAGGCTGAAGTACGGCTAGGACTACTAGACTTTTCTCCCAACAAAATGTACGAAGAAAACAAGATTACTATGTATTTTAGACTAAATACAACATTTATTTATTTTTATAATTATTTATATATTTTTTTTTCTTCCTAAACATGTATTCCTAAGTATATTCAATCTATATACAAAGTTTTACCATTTTACAATACTTTTATATATTTATTTTTTATTTTTTTAAAGCAAGTCTTTTAAGGGATGCTGAGGAATATGTTCAAGCAATCGGACGATGTGGTGGAAGACATCACGGATTGTTATGATGCAATAATGTAGAAGCCATTGCAGACTTCCTGAAGCTAGCGGATCCTCATGATAAGATTTAATTGAGCATGTTTTATGTCAAAATTTGCTATTTGTGCATGAATTCGGACCATTTAAAATTTATGTTGTTTTATTTACTTCTTGTAGTAAATTATACACTTTTAATATATTTGGTGAAACAAGCAAAGTAGTTCTTTCTATAATTTTTACTTCATATAGGTTGTTGATGTGGGATTTACTCGTTCTCTTCTATAAACTTGTAGCTACTCTTGTTATTGGACATATACTTGAATAATATTCCAGAATTATTTCAAAATTTTCTATAAACTGTAGCTACTCTTGTTATTGGACATATACTTGAATAATATTTCAGAATTATTTCAAAAATTTTGCATTTGAATTTTGGTATCAAAACTTGTTTATCAATCTTGAAGGAGTTGTCTTGTACGAATCTTGTTATCACGCTTCCTTGCTACGCAGAATAGAAAAGAATTCTTCCAGTTGATACTTCACGCTTGAGATTTTGTACCAGTGATTCGCAGATCATGCCACAGAAGCTTTTAGCAAACACAGGATGCTCCAGAAAATGCCTAATATCAAGAGAGAGAGGTTTAGATTAAAAACTAGCTCTTTTGATAGTCGAAAAATAGGTAGAAGTGGGAAGAGATGAAATAGAGGTAAAAATCACTTCTCAAAGCCCCACACAGCAGAATGAGGCAACAGGTGAGAGACAAATGCTTGGTTCAAAATCTTCACCATTGTTACTAACCATGCTTTGCATTAATTTGGGTTAACATTCTCTTTTCTTCAGTTAATCTCCACATTCAACTAGGGATGCAGCTATATTAGATAGGCTATCTGTGGCTTTCTATTTTTCTATCCATAGAATAAGGCAAGTTACAAGTGAAAAAAAAGGGTCTTATTTTATTTAATTTTTTTTTGATAAAGTATTTTATTTAATTAATATAAGCGTAAATTCTAAAGTCCGGGTACTGGGAACTGAAGCGATTTATTAATACATATTTAATAGATTTCTATCAAAAAAATTATTATATATTCAGAGTTATAAAATTTAGGGTCATGATTATCGATGACCATTGTCCACTTGTCAGAAATATAATTTTTTTACTTTTTTTATTAAACTGTCATGCAAAGTATGTATAACTTATCAATTAAGTTGCATCATTGTTGGAATTATATAGAAATTTTATTTAACATGCCTTTATATTTTAAAATTCAGAAAAATATGTGTATATCTCTAAAAAATGGTAAAACTTGATTTATAGATTATGTACACTTACAAAAATAATTTTATAAAAACGCTATTGTAGACTAGTTAGAAATGACATCACTCTCGACTTGGAAACGATCACTCAACTAAAATATATCTTTTGAAAATATAAAGACTTGTTTAATATATTTACTATTTAGCAATTTAATAAATATGTTTTAAGATTTGTACCTGGCCTAAACTCAGGGCGCGCTCGCCGGTCCATGCCTGGCCACTCAAGTCGATTATGCCTTGGACCCTCACTAAATCTTCGCTCATGAGAAGTTGCACTCTTGCATCCAACAACACATACACATATGAATTGGATGTGGCAGTTGTTGTCTAGTGATTGCTTCATCATTCTTTAATCCAATCCATTAAAAGATATATTCTAATTTCAACCGCGATGCTCTTGTTATAAGTGGACTAAGTTACTTGCATACACTTGTATATGAAAAATTAATTAAACAGTAAACTTGATTAAATTTGGATAAAGAAGCAAAGAACTGCTAGGAAAGATTTTTAAATTATTTACATTTTATATTAAAAGCTTTGAAATGGAATGGTGTTCGTTTTTAAATTAGTAGAGTTTGTGTCTAAGTATTCTATATATGGCTTATTTGCTTAGTTGTTCGTATAGAGAGTGCATGGTGAATATGTAAATGAGTACAGATCAGTTTTGCACAAGTAATTATAGAGTCTTATTTATGGGTATATCAATTAGAGATTTAGTGGAGCCTTGTGAAGTGTCCTAATAGGATATGAAAGAGGAGTTATCAGAGCATTTTTCTTTAAAGATGTGCACAAGGCATTTAAAGAATAAGCATGGTTTATTTTTTGTATGTTTCTTTAATCCGTTTATCATAATGGAATGTTATTTCTGTCCTGTAATTTTTAACTTATTTTTTCTTGATATTTCTAGATACATCATTATATTTAAATATTACAATAGAGCACATTCATACTCTCGTACCGTGACAGAAAATCTTTTATCAAACCCTCGTCAAAGAGGGAAATTATAAACCCCCAAAACACACGGGAATTTTAACCCATCAAAGGGATTGTCACCTAATATACCAGTAGCTGCAGAACTCATGCCCTGCCTAAAACGTGACAAGTGTGTTACCATGAGGCTGAAGCGTCTATAATTTTTTACTTCTTAATTAAAGAGTTTTTCATATAAGTACTGATGTCTTGTGTGTGATTTCATACTTGTTTATTCGATCCTCATTTATTATATATGTTTCAAAATTTAAATATCAAAGCATACATTACCCAGGGTTGTACTTGCAATTCCATTGCTCAAATTGCATACACTTCTATTTTAAGATCTACAGAGTGTTTTTTGATTTTGTGATAGTTTATTTGATCTTGATTTGTTTTGTGTGCCTCACCATATTGATTCATTATGTATGCCTCTCCTACAATGTGTGTGAACTTAAATCACGTTTTCTAACATAAGTAATGCCATACATAGAGAGCTTTTGAAAAATGGCATTTGAATATATTAAATTAACCAAAACCTTTACAAAAATGCTAAATGTAATCAAAATTTATTAAATTGAATATGTGATAATAAATTAATAATTAACTTAAATAAATTTTGTTGGTATATTTTTTATGTAATTTTATGCATTTGAATTGTACTTTTTATTTATTTTTAAACCAAATTTAGACTAATTAAGCTCAATATCTTCTGCATAAATCTTAAGATAGACGTAATAAGCAAAAGGATTACTTGACAGACGCTTGTATATCTGTGAAAATAAATTAATAAGTAGAATAAATTTTTGTCGATATTTTTATATAATTTTAGAAGTTCGAATTGTATATTTCTTTTATTTTTTAAGCGAATTAGATTAATTAAACTTAATATCTCCTACATGAATCTCAAGATAAATCTACAGTATGATAAGACTACTTGATAGACATTTGTATATAAAACAATCAACTGAATTTGTATTACCCATGTTATACTTATTGACCATCAACATTAAAATATCAAAGGCATACATTATTCAGGATTGTGCATGCAAATCAATTGCTCAAACTGCTTCCACGTCTATTTTAGAGATCCATAAAAGTGTGTTTTTATACGTTTTCCACCTTCATGATTAACGCAAAATGCACTCTGTCATTTTGTTTTATTGGACATTCTATCCATTTTTTGATATATGAATGTAATCTTTAAAATATTTTCAGCATATTAGTCAACTTTATAAAAATTTGAAATAAGAAAAGTTAAATTTTAGTTTATTCAAAAATTTTAGAAGAAAAATCTAAATTTATCTAAATGATAAAATTTTAATTATTAAAGCGAAAATTTAATTTAAAATTTATTTTCAGAAATTGTGTTTTTCTAGAACCTAAACTAATTTTTTTTTGATTGGGAGACTAAATTAATTTTTAAATGCATAAAATAATGTCTGATACATTATTTTATTTTATTTTGGGCTCTAAGCTAAAACGTCTAAAATTTTTCCATCCGGGTAAAAGTATTTCCAATTTGTAATTAATGGTTATATGTTTAATTTTTGGACGTATAGAAGATATAGAAAATTTTCAACAGCCTTACTGAAGCTGTACTATTTAATTAGCCTTGAATCCATGCAAGAATGTTAATTAGTGTAATATTCCGCATTGGCTATAAGTGGAGTTGCTAACTGTTGAGGCGCGCTTTTTTAGCACTGCATGCTGCTTGAATTGTCGAGTACCCTTTTGGTACTGCGTGATAATATCTACGATACACATATCTAACGAAAAAGATAATAAATGCATGGAGGATGGACAACGTAACCTACACATATACTTTTTTTTACGTTCATCTCCAATTCTATCACAAATGTTGTGGGTACAAGAGAAATTTTTCTTAAAATTAATGATAAAGATGTAGCTTCATGAGAAAATCATGGGAACGGCTTCCCCTGAACTGGGGCTCCAGTGGCTATATCTTTTTGATGATATAGGTCCATCAAGGACCTTTGTTATTCATGGATGCCCATGTGACTAGTTGGGAGTGCCTTGTGCGAACCTACATCCTTTTTTCTCTCCTAATATAATTTTTATTATTGAATAATTAGTCGTTACACATGAATACAATAATGAAAATTCAAAACCATAGATAATTGTATATTAAGGCCTGACAAGGAGCTACCTTTCCTATTGCTTATTGCTAAATAACATGTTCCAATTCTTTCTTAGTTACCAAAGAAAGTAGGTTTGTAATGTCATTGTTCTTTCCTTAACCATGAATTATAGGATATTGAGTATGCTTTTTCTTTATTTATTCTCTTTAATTTATTCATCTCTTTATTCATTTTTTAAGAAAGAAATATGAAACGTTTGCCAATGAATGTTATTTGCGTTAATTTGACCTTGTCAAAATAATTGGATGAATGACATTAGTCAGGAATTATGAATGTTTTGAGTGTGTAAATTGCTTCTTTTTCTTATTGTTTACACATGTGGATTCCAATGTATGTGTCTCTAGCTTGAGTATCCTTGTAAGGTAACTAAATGATTTCTTATGTAAACAATTTGTTATCAAGGTATGGAAGATAATTTAGCATCATGTCATGAATTTCATGCATTCATGAACTAAAGAATCATAAGAATTCATATAGATGTTCACCAAAGTTACTAAATAGGATCGTCATCTTCCTCAAGGATATCAAGTCGTCAAGGAATCAAAGGATTCAACGTCACTTTTCTTTCGGAAGGTTACAAGGTGATGATCACTTGATAAGTGTTATCCATCCCTCATGTTACAAGTTAGAAGTTCCAAGTTACAAAATTCAAGTCCTAAGCCTCGTGAACATAATGGGTGATGATCACTTGATAAATGTCATTCATCCCTCATGTTGTGAGTTATAAGTTTCAAAATTCAAGCTTCATGAACATATCATGTGAAACGCACGCATGAAATTGTTATATGTGTGTGTGTGAAGTCTACCTTCATATTATATTTAAATGCTTGCTTACAAAGTATTTAATACTGATTGTATCCAATTAATCAGCGAATGCGGTTGATGCGAACTTGATAGAAGAGCTTTTACTGCTAATAAAGCAATGAAAATACGACCTTTAATTCTTTCAAGGTATTAGGAGTCTTTGAATGTACTTATTAAAATTGCAAGTATGTATTAAGTTTAAACATATTATGCTAATGTTAGATGACATAGAAGTTAGCTTTCATGTGAAGTATGATTGTAGATTAAATATACTTTAGTAGATGTTAATGAAGTTAACAGAAAATGCTCAAGTGTATAAGGATTATCAGGTTTCATTTGACCAAAATGTACTAAATACAAACAACATGCTGTTGGATTAGATCTATTCATACGATAGAAAGCAATAGTAATATCGAAAGACGGACAGGTAAGAGAGAAAGAGATGACCGCCACCTGCCTAGCTTCGTTTATTTAATAGAATCAAGCAGCGTTACAACTTACAACACGAGAGAGACATGACAAGTACGAATTACGAAGAACAGATGGTACATCTATAGATAGATAACAACGACTTACGTCCTTAGTTATCTAAGCAGCACTGGCAGCTAGTATTGCAGAAGAAGACTTAAGGACTATCATCATATGCGGCATGCATGCCTGATCAGACTTGCTCAGCATCAGCAGCAAGGAGGCGAACGGCCGCTAACCAATGCCGGTGCAATTATCTGCCCAACAGTTTGTTGGGCAGCTGTTGCGAGTGAAGGAAGAGGCCTGATGAGTGGTGGGAGCAGGCAACTCCTAATGCTAGCGTTACGGGACCTACCATCTCTCCGCAACTGGCTGACATTGTTGGATTATATTTCTTATAACTCACAATCTCAACGCAAGCTATGCTATGAACCAGGCTGCATGAGATATATAGGCATACATATATACACGGAGGGAGGGCTATGCAAGGGAGGTATTTATAAAAATTTCCTCCACAGCGTGAGGATTGTGAAAGAGCTAATATGTAATATAAGATGTCAAAATGTGTAAAAATACTAATAATAATAAAAAAAGATAGTTTACTTTGGTCCTTATCATCACGATAATAAGGCATTGCAACCAATGTAGCAACACAAGATAAGAGTATTTCATGGTTTCCTTGCCGGATCAAAGAGGCATGTTTGGCAATACGTTCGAGCACTGGACGGTGCGGCGGACGAACTCATGCATTGTTATGAACAACTCCTAAAGAGATGGCGGCAGAACGGAAAAGAATTCATGCAGTTGATGCTTCATGATGGGTGCTTCATGCGTGAGATTTGTACCACGAATTCTTCGATTGTTCCGTAGATGACCCAATCTTTAGCAAACATGGGATGCTCCAGAAGATGCCTAATATCTAGAGAGACAAGTTGTCGATTGAAAACCAGCCCCTTCTTTTGGCACTTGAAACGGTAATAGTAGTGGGAAGAAATAAAGCAGAGGTAAAGATGACATTTCAGAGCCCCACGCAGCAGTATTAGGCAATCCAGGTGAGAGAAAGTGCTTACTTCAAAATCTTCGCCAGTGTGGGTTCCTTTGTTTTTAATAAAAAAAAAACCTCTTTCGATCCTGATTTTATGCGACAAGGTGTATTATATGCGTTTTTGAGACATCAATAACTGGATGTTGGATGCCGGACGAGGGTAGATTAAACGGCGCATTTTTGCATCCTTTTTTCTGTTTTATTTTTTCTGCTTAGTTTTTGTGTTTTTCTATTTATTTATTTTTCTTTTTAACAATTTGTTTACTTGGTTGTCTTATTTTTGGAATTCGTTTTTCCGTTTGCTTTAATTTTTTTTGTCTGGCAAATTATTTTTTTTCCTATTTTTCGTGTTTCCTTCTTTGAATTTTAATATTTCTGGTTTGCATTTTTTTACGTTTTTATTATTTTCATTTTGTCTTTTTATTTTTAAGTTGTTGTATTTTTCCCGGTCACTTTTTCTTTTTTTCGACTTGCTTTTTTTTTTTTTCTTTTTTCTTTGCCCGCAAGAGAATAAAAAATATCAATATTTGCCTTTTTTTTTTTTAACACCCCGATGACTAATTTCTATTCTTAGCGCATCGTTGTCACATTTCGGTAGAAAATCCAGCAATATTTTCCCAAAACCATAAAGCTGCGGGGCTTAGATAGAATCACCTAATACAAGCATTATCATATCATATAGTCTTCTTTATACCTAATAGAATAAACTATTCTAAATCTCATCCAAATCATCATTATCATCACCTATACATCAATTCCAGCATTATCATATCATATAGTCTTCTTTATACCTAATAGAATAAACTATTCTAAATCTCATCCAAATCATCATTATCATCACCTATACATCAATTCCATGATAAAATAATATTTATAGAAGGAGTTCTCACTAATTTATTCATCTATAAATCAACAAAATATTAAGCTTAGTTTTTCTATTAATTTCAAGGATCGAATATATATATAACTCGATGGACTCGGATTCCTCCTTACTCCCATAAGAGCACCAATTGCACATTGGGTTCCCATCTCATGCTTGTCATCTAAAAATACCAATGTAATAAAATGTGAGTCTAGGCCAACTTGGTAAGTAGAATAACGTGAACCTCAATATTAAACCAAAAAAATATCATTTTCATAAAATAAATTCAACATCCAAATCTCTAAAATTCATACATTTATCCATATTATGTTCATGCAAGCATTTATATTTTAAATGCTCATGTAATGCAAATATTCATCAATATCCTTGTCATTCATAATCATCTAAATCACCCCAGCTTACTTGGTGGATTAATAACGATCAACGTCTTACATGACTATAATACAGTATACCGTAACTCATATCATTTTCTAGTTCGCCAGGAGAATTATCATGCTCATGTCATGCTAAATACACAATAATGCATTTATACATCTTGTCATGCCCATGTATTCATGAATAATTGATGCACTTAAACAATTGAATTAGTAAAAAAAATTCATAAGATATGGGTAACGCATAATAATTTCTCAATTAATTCAACTCAATTAAATAATTAAAGTTATGAAAAATATATTTGAAAAAGAATTTTTAAACAAACATCTCAAATAAAACATCCAAACTATCACAAAATTTCCATGCCTGTAATAGATAAACATTCATAAACATCCATGAACATCCAATAAAGCAGAAAAATTCCTACTTACCTTCTATGCAATTTTTCAAATCTCCAACTTGCGCTCTATAAGATCCCAATGTCCCTTTTCACTTTTAATTTACATCCAAAATAATAATAATGTCTTTAAATAATATTCTAAAATTTATTTACTTAATTTCGTCCTCAAATACTCATTTTCTAAATTTTAAAGTTCCAAATACCTATCTTGAGACACCTATTTTCATATTATCTTAAATTTTATAACATCATTATTGTCTTTTGTAATCAAATATCATTCTAAAATTATCTAGGTTTTAAGCTCATTTTTCATCTCCATGGAAAAATTCCACTTATCTACCCTATTAGAGTTGAGAATTTCTAAGCCTAATATCTCAATTTTATATTAAATTTCTTCGATATCATCACAATATATATTAAATAATGCATTTTCGCTATTTATTTTTAAATTGTTGCTTGCTCAGTTGTTTTTTTCGTTTTTTTCAACTTTCTTTTTTCTTTTATTTTTTGTTTGCCCAATTGTTTATTTATTTTATTGAGGGCAAAGAAAAAAGAAAAAAAAAGCAAGTCCATCCGATTGCACCAACAGCAGCAGCTTAATTCCATCGGAAACCCATTCTAAATCTGACGGTAATTGTAGAACATGGCACCGCCTTCCTCAAATTCATCCCTCAGTTGCATATTCGATAGCTGGATGGCCTTGTGTAACACCCACTCTTGAGGCGCTATGGATAGAATCTCTCGGGTTGGAATTGAAAATACTATGATAAGGAAAAATTTTCAATATGTAAATAAATACCAAAATACAAAACCATACAAAATCTAACTAGTACACCTTAATTCCACTCCTCATGAAGTCATTATACATAATTAGGGTCCACAATTATTATAAATAAGTGTTATATTTATGTAAGAAATAAAAAGAATGATGCATCGTGCGGAATGAATAAAATACGGAGGTTGGATGGCATCATCGTCCATATAAACATAGATAATAGAGGCGTGCAATTCATGGATAGAAAGAGAGGGAGATGAAAGATAAAGCGATGACCACCTGTCTAGCTTCATTTATTTAATAGAAACGAACAACGGTACAACAAACACACACACGAGACATGAGAAGATGGTCATCGATAGATAGATAGATAGCTAGCGATGTACGTCCTTTTATCTTAGTAGTAGTGGAAGTGGCAGCGCTACTAGTGGAGAAGACAAAAGGACTTTCATCGCCGCATGCATGCATGCCTGCCTGCCTGCCTGATCAGACTTTATCAGCATCCGCGGCAAGGAGGCCTGATGCGTGGTGGGAGTAGCCAACCCCTAACGGTGCTCTTGGGTAAACGCCTACCATATCTCCGCAGCTGGTTGATTATACTCTGGCTTATAACTCACACTCTCAACGCAAGCTATGCTATGAACCAGGCTGCATGAGCACATATATATACACATGCGTGGAGGGAGGGCTGGAGCAGTCATTAACGTACAGTACCAGACTCAATAATTTCCCTGAGGCCCTCAGTCATATCTTTTCAGGGATGAATCTAAGCCGCCAATGCCTTATCGCAATCTCACCGCACGCCTAGAGCCACACCTGCCTCATCCCAATATCATAATTTCTTCCCAGTTCAGGGGCAATTTTTAAATTATTGTAATTTTTTTTTTTTTTTAGTGATGTCAACAAAGGCAGGGAATACTAAAATGTCGTCTGGATTTTGTGCGTGGTAGGAGTAGGAAACCCCTCATGGTGTTACGAATGGAACACCTTCCATCTTTCTCCCACTGACTGAGATTGCTTGATTATATTTGTTTGATATAACTCACTCTCTCAACGGCCAAGCTATGCTACGAACCAGGCTGCATGAGGCCGGAGCATAGATAGATTGTCTACAAAATTATTATGATGCATGTGGCCCGCACAAAGGGACAAGTTATTTAGCTGTCCAATATTACAGTGCTCATTAACGTACTTCACCACACTCAATAACTTCCCTCAGGCCTTCACACTTATCTTCCTTAATTATCACAATCTCACCATACGCCCAGCTACACATCCCAATTTCTCAATTTTATTTCTAATTATTAATTTCTTCACATTTTCTGTACAACACATGAGACGTGAAATTAAGTACGCGCAGAGAGCAAATGGGCATCTATCTATATATGCTTTGATAAATAATAAGATGTTTTATAATTGTACAGGTGACTAATCCTTGAAAGTCTTTCAAGGGAGGAGAGAAGATTAACCAATTGTGTTGCCATACTTGTGTGGATTAATTATAATTTTAAGGATTGTATCGGTTATGGTGTCTGGAGAACAATCGTATCATTTACATTATCATAAAAATCATTTAGTATAATTGTATGTGGGTATATCTATACGCCTTGTCAGACCTGAATTATAAGTATAGGACAGGTCGTCACATAATAATTTTTCTTTCCGACCCAATTAATATATCATTGAAAATTTAGCTGCAAAATGATTGCCGCCCATGTTTTACCAACACAAACATGTGAAAGAGCATAAGCTATGGTATCCATCTGGTAAGTGAAAATTTTGGATTTCTCTGCTCTTGTATAATTTCCCATTAATATATAATGCGAATTGTTAGTTAGCCTTAATTTGCTTTCAGTACTTCTATTTTTAATTAATTAACTTTTAACTAAAATTTTAACAACTTTAAATAAATTAAATTACATGCTCTTGTCACTGTTTCGACGGCTAAACAGGTGGCGTGAGTGCACATAAATCATGACGAGTACGCATCTCTTTACAGCGACATGCGTAAAGACATGGCATGCACGGAAAGGCGTTTCCATCGCGGCATGTAACATATGCATGCTTTTTTTGTCGGGCTTGAATCATGCACGTGCCGATTAACTATAACTATAGGACAGATCGTCTGGTGTACATTAATGGTGCGGATGGGGACAGGTTTTTCTCTCTTTTTTTTTTTTTTAAAAAAAAAAAAACTTGGTGTGCAGTAAAACCTTGGAGTACAGATAAATCTGGTGTGATCGATTGAGACCATCACAAAGACCACACTTACCATTTTTTATTAATTGGTATTAATATTATAAATTAAGCACTTTTACGGTCCTTATCATGGAGGTACATCTTATAAATATTCTTGATATTATAAATTAAGCACTTTTACAGTCCTTATCATGGAGGTACATCTTATAAATATTCTTGATATTATAAATTAAGCACTTTTACAGTCCTTATCATGGAGGTACATCTTATAAATATTCTAATTTTTAAGAAAGAACTATAATATCCTGAAATAGAGGAAGCAAATAATTGCGTTTGGCAAGGCTCAGATCCTTATGAGCACTACCGTATCACGAAGAGTTACCGTATCTTTTAGTATGCTACTGAATCAAATCTAAACACTTGAACCCCTGAGCCACATATGCCTTATCCCAATGTGTATATATTTTAGAAATATGCATATATTTTTTTCTAAAATTTCAAATATCCTAATATTTTTGTTATTTCAATGGTGAAAATGACTAAAATAGCCCTTCATTTGAATTTTTAAAAAATATATAAACATCTCCAAAAGTGAAAAAAATTAAATAGGAATGGGGTCGGCTGCATGGATTTTGTTACGCTATTTTTAGCGATTTAAGACTAAATTTTCTGTAATTTGTAATATTTTTAAATATTATTCAATTACTTCCATCCATTTTTTTTGGTATTCCTCTAATTCTCCTACCACCTTCTATAACAAAGAAATAGAATGGATTTATAACAAAGAAAAAAATTAAAAAGATAAATTTTGAACACATCAACAAATTTTACCTCTAATTCAATTTTTGCTCACGAACTTTCGAAAATTTCAAATATAGGTTATGTTTATTTTTGACAAAAATTTTCGACTAAAACCTTTGAATATAAAATATTTCACTCTCCATAACTACCATATTTTAAAATTATTTATTCACATTTTCCAATACAATTGCTCTATTTTTAATTATTTATATAGAACTATCCATATAACTAACATATCTATTTTAATTTTATTCTTTTTATACCTCATCATTATCCCTATCATATCAAATCATTTTTTTAAATCAATTTTAACAACTTTTACATCAAAAAATTTTAATTCAAAAATTTTATCACTTTCCAAACACACCCACTTTACCAAATTCTAATCATAGTCACACTCTTATGTGAGATGATGAGTATGCTCAAAATCTATTTATGTATTTAGGTATAAAAATTCACATTTAGATGATAGATGATTTTATGATAAAAAGGTATGTAAGTATTAAAAAATTCATTTGAATGTGAACTTGTAGCTTAGAATTATAATTAAAGTAAAAGTATATTCGCCATTACACAAACGGCTATGAGCATGAATGAAATTTTGTGTGACATAACGAAAGTTTTAAAAGTTGGTAAGTATACATGAAATTTTTAAAAGGTTCATTGGACAAAATAAAATTATTGTAATTTTCCTTTCATGATATTACTCACGGAAAGGAATAAATTTGGCATGATCGAGGACATCTAACAGGAACACACTTATTTTAGGAATGCCACTGAATTAAAATTGAAGACCTGCATATCTCCCATCAACACCGCTGGAGATTCTAACCCATGTCTGTAGTTAGCAGACAACATCGCTGCTAGGCTACCAGACAGGTTATGGCTTGGTTGATGAGGACAATTATAGTTGGTAAAGAAATTTATCTGCTTGGTAGGTTCCTAACCTTCTATGATTGTTGAAAATGTGATTATTTCCAACCTAGAACAACTTTTTCTTATTTTTAATAAAAAAAATTTAGGCTAATATAATTCATAAATTACCATTTATTATTTTTAAAAATATGTATATTTTTTTTCTAAAATTTCAAATATGGGAATATTTTTTGTCATTTCAGGGGTTAAAATGGCGTCATTCCGCCAAAAGGGAAAGCACTGGTGGTGGGTTCAAGGGTATCTTCTTGGTGAGGATAATTCTCCTAAGTTGTGAGGGTTTTACAATTATCTCAATTTGGGATTTTCATAAGATTTTTCGAAATTGTACCGGTGTGTAGAAAAATTTCGTCCGTGATGGCTGTGAATGGACTCTATTGTAATATTAGTTTTCACATTCTATAAATTCTAATAAAAAATATATTCGCTGTTGGGCAGCTGGTGCGAGTGAAGGAAGAGGCCTGATGCGTGGTGGGAGTCGGCAACCCCTAATGGTGAGAGTAGGAAAGTACCTTCCGTCTGTCCGCAGCTGGCTAACGCTGCTACAGCGATTGCCGAGCTCTCTCAGAAAGCAGCTGCTAATCTGCTATAGGAAGTAGGGACCAAAGCTTAGAAGTGATCGACGTGAGGCGCACGCGTGAATACCGAGAATGGCGATAGACTATATAAGGCGTGAATAACTTAGAAGTGATCGACGGTGCACTGCCCGCTGCATTGTTTTGTTTTTTTTTTTTATTCGCACATATATGGTAAAATTATATATTAAAAATTTTAAAAATTAATAGAACGTAAAAGGATGTCACATATATTGGCCCTCGTAGTGCAATCATAAGTAGTGACAAGCATATGTTCTCCTTATATTCAATTTCATTTTCTCAAATTATTTAGAAAATTGATATCTCGATTACAGTGGCGCGGAAATCATATTTGAAGTTAATCTATTAGCTACTCCTCTAAAAATCATATTTTATACCTAAGAAAAAGATTAGCAATAATCTAAAAAGATAAATTAGAAAAGCTTTTTAATAGAATAACAAATAAGGGTTCATTTGTTAGGTGTAAAAAAGTGGAGAAATATTTACAATGAAAATTTAGAAAAATAAAAGAGAGTGTAATATTGTAGTAACCACAATTTTTAAATTGCAACTTTCAACATATAATATATATATCTGTGTGTAAATTTTGGGCCAAGGAATTAATGAGATTGAATACAAATAAATGACCTAAAATTATAAAAATAAAAGAAGAGGTAAATAATAAATAAGTAATGATGAGTTGAATGCTATTATTGAATGGAAAAAATGGAAAACTATATTAATCATTGTGGTTAAATGGTTTTAATTAAATAAATAATTAATTTAAATTATTTAAATTAATGAATGGCCATGATTAATGGCTTAAATGTGTACCATAACTCAATGATTATGATTAATATTTAAATTATTTAGATTCGATTGAGGTATAATGGGAAAAAAATGAAAAAAATGGATTGGACACTTGTATGAAAATGTATAAGAAGATGACTGAAATATAAAGAAGTAAATGAAAAAAGGAATAATTAAATAATTAATGTTGTTGAACTTTTACATTTCTCTTGGTGTCATTATATTCTTTAGCTTCTAAAACATCACCTTAAACAAATTTTTGAAAGTGTGAGAAGATTAACCGATGACAATCGTACGGTGCAGATACTAAGGAGAAAAAGTGGGGACAAATTATTAAAGTTTGAAACAAATAATAAATTTTATTTTTATAACATAGGTTATTGCAGAACCGCTGCTCTATAGTCAAAAGGAGTGATCGTGTTAACCTAGGCTAAGTAAATACCCCACTTATCCTACCTTAAAACTTATTTCCAATAATTTTTTTTTATTTTTTTCTTCGTGTACTTGTTTATTTAAATGTATTTAACATATAGACCAAGTTTTACTATTTTTGAATATGCTTATTTATTTTTTTGAGATTTTTAAACATCTATGTGTATATATGTATTTAAAATACTCTTATTTTTAAAAATCTAAAAAAATATATACACATATCCAAAAATGATAAAAATTGATTTATGTATTAAATACACTTAGATAAACAATTATATGAAAAAATAAAAATAAAACTGTTTTAAATAAGATTTTTGAGGTGAGCTAAGTGAGACATTTACTTAGCCCGAGCTAATAGGATCATTTCCAATATAATTTCTTCTCCCCCAATATAATTTGCATTATTTAATAATTAGTCATGTATGGATTAACATGTTGAAATTTAAAAGCCACATATAATTATATACTGAGGTGAGACAGGGAGCAACGTGTCCTATTTCTTATTATTTGCAAAATAAAACGTTCCAATTCCTTGTTAGGTACCGAAGAAAGTATCTTTTTATGTTATTGTTCTTTCCTAAACCATGAATTACACCATAACTCAATGATTATGTTTTCTCTTTGTAGCGCCCCGATGACTAGGTCTACGGTCGCTACCAATAAAACAGGATCAGTAATAATGAGGAGAACATATAGGTGCAATAATATTTCCATCGCGGCATGTAACATATGCATGCTTTTTTTGTCGGGCTTGAATCATGCACGTGCCGATTAACTATAACTATAGGACAGATAGTCTGGTGTACATTAATGGTGCGGATGGGGGCAAGTTTTTCTCTTTTTTTAGGGAAAAAAAAAAAGACTTGGTGTGCAGTAAAACCTTGGAGTACAGATAAATCTGGTGTGATCGATTGAGACCATCACAAAGACCACACTTACCATTTTTTATTAATTGGTATTATATACATATAGCTTGATATTATAAATTAAGCACTTTTACAACTCTTATCATCATGGAGGTACATCTTATAAATATTCTAATTTCAAGGAAGAATTATAATACTGTTATAGTGGAAGCAAATACTTACTCTTGGCAAAGCTCAAATCCTTATGAGTACTACTGCACACACTAAGAGTTACCATATCTTTTAGGATGCCACTAAATCAAATCTAAAGACTTGAACACCTAAGCCACATTTGCCTTATCTCAATGTGTATATATTTTAGAAATATGCGTACATTTTTTTCTAAAATTTCAAATATCAGAATATTTTTGTTATTTCAATGGTTAAAATGACTAAAATAGCCCTTCATTTGAATTTTCAAAAAATATATAAACATCTTCAAAAGTGAAAAAAATTAAATAGGAATGGTTTTATAACAAAGAAAAAATTTAAAAAGTAAATTCTGCATACATCCACAAATTTTATCTCTAATTCAATTTATGCCTATGAAATTTCGAAATTTTCAAATATAGGTTATGTTTATTTTTAACAAAAACTTTCAACTAAAACATTTGAATATAAAATATTTCACTCTCCATAACTACCATATTTTAAAATTATTTATTCACATTTTCTGATACAATTGCTCTATTTTTAATTATTTTTATAGAATTATCCATATAACTAACATATCTATTTCAATTTTATTCTTTTTATACCTCATCATTATCCCTATCATATCAAATTATTTTTTTAATCAATTTTAACAACTTTTACATTAAAAAATTTTAATTCAAAATTTTTATCACTTTCCAAACACACCCATATACTGTACCAAATTCTAATCATAGTCACACTCTTATGTGAGATGATGAGTATGCTCAAAATCTATTTATGTATTTAGGTATAAAAATTCACATTTAGATGATATATGATTTTATGATAAAAAGGTATGTAAGTATTAAAAAATTCATTTGAATGTGAACTTGTAGCTTAGAATTATAACTAAAGTAAAGGTATATTCGCCATTACACAAACGGCTATGAGCATGAATGAAATTTTGTGTGACATAACGAAAGTTTTAAAAGTTGGTAGGTATACATGAAATTTTTAAAAGGTTCATTGGACAAAATCAAATTATTGTAATTTTCCTTTCATGATATTACTCACATAAAGGAACAAATTTGGCATGATCGAGGACATCTAACAGGAACACACTTATTTTAGGGATGCCACTGAATTAAAATTGAAGACCTACATATCTCCCATCAACACCGCTGGAGATTCTACCCCATGTCTGTAGTTAACAGACAACATCGCTGCTAGGCTACCAGATAGGTTATGGCTTGGTTCATGAGGACAATTATAGTTGGTAAAGAAATTTATCTGCTTGATAGGTTCCCGACCTTCTATGATTGTTGAAAATGTGATTATTTCCAACCTAGAACAACTTTTTCTTATTTTTAATAAAAAAGTTATGTTAGGCTTATATAATTCATAAATTACCTTTTATTATTTTTAAAGATATGTATATTTTTTTCTAAAATTTCAAATATGGGAATATTTTTGTCATTTCAAGGGTTAAAATGGCCTCGTTCCGCCAAAAGGGAAAGCACTGGTGGCGGGTTCAAGGGTATCTTCTTGGTGAGGATAATTCTCCCAAGTTGTGAGGGTTTTACAATTATCTCAATTTGGGATTTTCATAAGATTTTTCGAAATTGTAGCGGTGTGTAGAAAAATTTCATCCGTGATGGTTGTGAATGGACTCGATCGTAATATTAGTTTTCGCATTCTATAAATTCTAATAAAAAAATATATTCGCTGTTGGGCAGCTGGTGCGAGTGAAGGAAGAGGCCTGATGCGTGGTGGGAGTCGGCAACCCCTAATGGTGCGAATAGGAGAGTACCTTCCGTCTGTCCGCAGCTGGCTAACGCTGCTACAGCGATTGCCGAGCTCTCTCAGAAAGCAGCTGCTATAGGAAGTAGGAACCAAAGCTGAGAGAGCCTGAGAGATTTGTACCTGCTAAGGGGTTTGCATGCAGTGGACACGTAACGTGAAAAAGTGAGGCGCACGCGTGAATACCGAGAATGGCGATAGACTATATAAGGCGTGAATAACTTAGAAGTGATCGACGGTGCACTGCCCGCTGCATTGTTTTGTTTTTTTTTTATTCGCATATATATGGTAAAATTATATATTAAAAATTTTAAAAATTAATAGAACGTAAAAGGATGTCACATATATTGGCCCTGGTAGTGCAATCATAAGTAGTGACAAGCATATGTTCTCCTTATATTCAATTTCATTTTCTCAAATTATTTAGAAAATTGATATCTCGATTACAGTGGCGCGGAAATCATATTTGAAGTTAATCTATTAGCTACTCCTCTAAAAATCATATTTTACACCTAAGAAAAAGATTAGCAATAATCTAAAAAGATAAATTAGAAAAGCTTTTTAATAGAATAACAAATAAGGGTTCATTTGTTAGGTGTAAAAAAGTGGAGAAATATTTACAAGGAAAATTTAGAAAAATAAAAGAGAGCGTAATATTGTAGTAACCACAATTTTTAAATTGCAACTTTCAACATATAATATATATATCTGTGTGTAAATTTTGGGCCAAGGAATTAATGAGATCGAATATAAATAAATGACCTAAAATTATAAAAATAAAAGAAGAGGTAAATAATAAATAAGTAATAATGAGTTGAATGCTTTTATTGAATGGAAAAAATGGAAAACTATATTAATCATTGTGGTTAAATGGTTTTAATTAAATAATTAATTGATTTAAATTATTTAAATTAATGAATGGTATGATTAATGGCTTAAATGCGTACCATTGAGTTTAAATTATAAAATTTAAAATTTTATGATTCATGACATATAAATATATATGGACATATATAAAAAAAATACATGATGGGTAACCGTACATGTGTATGTGCTGACTATCCAAATAGGGGACCACAAAAGCATTTTTAAATAATCGGATGGAAATTTTAAATGGGGAAATAATATAATAAACATTTTAAAAATTGTTTACATAATTTTTACAAATTTTGAAACATAATTTTCACGAAAGTTGATTTTTGAAAAAAAAGAAAATTTTAAATTTAAGACAAGTAAATTTTGGTATATGTTCTAATTAAGCGCACAAAAAAATAAATAAAAAGAACGATGCATCGTGCGTAATGAATAAAATAAGGAGGATGGATGTCATCGTCGTCCATATATACATACATAATAGAGGCGTTCAATTCTTGGATAGAAAGAGAGGCAGAAAAAAAAGACAAAGCGATGACCACCTGCCTAGCTTTATTTATTTAATAGAAATGAACAACCGTACACGAAACACACGAGACATGAGAAGATGATCACGTATTGAAGAATAGAAAACTGCGTGCTAGCATAGTAACAATTATTAGAGATAATAAAATAAACTACATAGTTATAAAAATAGAGATAATTTTAGTTTTACAAAGTAGGTTATCGTAGGGCCTAAATTAATTATTAAATGCAAACACTATTAATTATATACTTAAGTACCCAAAAAACATAATACTTCATGGTGATCTCTAAGCTAAAATGTATGGGGTGCACCCGTATAAACAGGGTGCATTGAGCCTCAATGCACTCGTGTGTACTACACTTATTTTTTTAATTTTTCTTTGAAAATTTTTTATGAAGCTGTTAATCTAAGTGCATTTAACATCTATATCAATTTTTACTATTTTTAGATATTTTTCTCAAATTTCTAGTTACTAAAAATGTCACTGATTTTTAAAAATTCGAAAAGAATCTAAAATTTTTCAAGAATGGTAAAAATTAATGTATATATTAAATATAATTAGATTAGCAGTTGTGTAAAAAAAATTTAAAAATAAAATAAAATAACTGTAGTGCACCCGGTGCATATGACCACACCCCAAAATTGTGGGGGTGTTTGCCAATTAAAAAAAAATGTCATGTTAAAACTTTTCAATCTAAAATTTTTCACTCTCCATAATTATCATATTTTTTAATTACTTTTTTACATTTTCCTATAAAACGACCTTACTTTTCAATTATTTCTACATAACTATCCACACAACTAACATATTTATTTTAACTTTATATTCCTTACTAGTTATCATTAGTCCTGTCATATTACATTATTTGAAAATTACTACTATACAAAAATTTTCATCAAAAGTTTTATACATTACCGTACATACACGTTTATCTACCACCGGAGAGAAGTAGTACGGAGCCAGCGCATCGTGCATTCCTGGTTAGACTTGATCAGCAACGACGGCAGTGCAGCTTCGCTGTTGGCCGGCTGCGTGTGGTGGTAGGGTACCGACGACGGTGGAAGGAAGATTTCTTCGATCTCTCTCTCCATGGGAAGGACAAAGGGTGGGGACGAGTTAGCAGTCCGCTGCAGTGAGCATTTAACGTACATCACTAGACTCAATAATTCAATATCTATCCATGTACCGACGATGGTCGAAGGAAGATTTCGTCGATCTGGAAGGAAGATTTCTTCGATCCACTCCATCTCTTTCTCCCAGGGAAGGACAAAGGGTGGGGACGAGTTAGCAGTCCGCTGCATCGGGCATTTAACGTACATCACTAGACTCAATAATTCAATATTGTTCAAGCTAGGGCATGCATGTTAAGGACTTCCATGGCGGCATGCATGCATGCCTTGCCAAATCGGCATCTACGGAAATGAGAAGGGCCGGCGATAATCCTGCGGCAGTGCTGCTTCGCTGTTGGCCAGGTGCGTGTGATGGTAAGGAACCGATGACGGTGTAAGGAAGATTTCTTCGATCGACTCCATCTCTCTCTCTCTCTCTGGGAACTGCAATTTTGATGATCTTGACTCTCCCTTAGTGCTAGTAACCAGGCCGTACATGTGTATATATATTATATAATGCTGGTGTGAGCTATCCCTAAGGGATGAAAGCCAAGGACAAAGAGTGGGGACGAGTTAGCTGTCCGCTGCAGTGCCCATTAACGTACATCACCAGACAATAATTTTCCTGCAGTGCAACTGTGCAACCAGCCCACGTCTGCCTAATCGTCACATGCCTTGTCATAGCAATCGCATCGTACGCCCCTCAGCCACGGGCATAAATCAATCTGTCATAATTTTTCATTTCTGCCATTGTGTGACCTCAAGGAATATTAAAACGTTATTTGGATGTTATAAATTCACATAATTTTTATATTAATATTGTCATGTTGTAATAGAAAAGATTAAAAACTGCCATAAAATTTTCAACATTTGAATAAACAAAACTTTGATTTGTTTTATTAGACAAAATTTTGATTTTGATGATATATAGGGATGTAAAAATTTATGTATTCTTCCTATTAATTTGAGATATGATTACACATAAAAAAATAATTTTGAGATAGGATTCTATTAGCCCCGACTAAGTAATGCCTTCACCAAAAAAAAAATATATATATATATATATATATAAATTTGTTAATCTAAGTGTATTTAAGTATATACAAGTGATCTAGGACATATGGTGCTAGGCAAGTGACCTAGGTTCAAAAGTTGACATGGGAGCTTTGTCTTTCCTTTAATATTTGGGAGTGTGTGGTCTCCCATTTAATATTTGAGAGCATAAAATTTCCTCACTTGATATTTGAGAGCTTTGTGGTTTCCCCATTAACACTCGTAAGAATTTTTTAGGATTTGACTGTATGATAAATTAAAATGTAATGTATAAACACCCAATCGAAAAAGTTATATTTAATTATGTAAACTAAGTTTTACCATTTTCAAATGTGTATATATTTTGAAAATTTTTTAAACACGAGGTTATTTTAGCAATTTTAATTATAAAAAATGGCTAAAATACTTCATGTAAAACTTGGTTTATAGGTTAAATATATCTATGTTAACAAATTTATCAAAAAAAAGCACAAAAATAATTTTCAAAATAGTTTTTTAGTATAAGCTAAGTAAGTCATCACTTAACTCGGGCTAAGAGGAACATATCTTATTAAATATTAAACAAAATAATTACTAAAGCAAAAAAAAAATTTTAGGAAAATTTTTTAGGGTATTTCTGAGTAGTAATAAATTAATTTTTAATTCTTCCATATAAATTTACATTTACATTTCAAAATAGATTTAATTAAACAAACTATTATATTTGTTTACCTGATTACTAACCTCAGCCAAACCGATTTTTATAGAGTTAAAATAAAGTTAGGTTAAGGTGTAGAAAATAGGATTGAGTTGAGATTTTACAATGTAGGTGAGGATTGTATTTACTCCAACTCGAGTCAACTCGACCTCATTTATATTCCTACCAGAGCCACACCTACCTTATCCCAAATATTAAAATGTTCGTGAAGGCAGAGAATATTAAAATGTCGTTTCAATCTTATAAATTCATACACTTTTCATCCCCATGTTATTAGTTAGAATACAAAAAGATAAAAAACTAGCCATAAACTTTTCAAAAATGAAGTAGAACAAAAGTTTGGAAATATCTTATTATTCTCTTTCTTCTCTCCCTGTCTTCTCCCTCAATATAATTTCCATTATTTAATAATTAGTCGTGTACAGATTAACATGGTGAAAATTAAAGGCCACGTATAATCATATATTGAGGTGCGACAGGGAGCAACGTGTTCTATTTCTTATTACTTGCGAAATAAAACGTTCCAAATCCTTGTTAGGTACTGAAGAAAGTATGTTTTTATGTCATCGTTCTTTCCTAAACCATGAATTACACGATAACTCAATGATTATGCTTTCTCTTTAATTCATTCATCTCTTTATTCTTTTTGAAGAAAGAAACACGAAACTTTTGCCAATGCATGTTATTTGCTTTTAATTTGGCCATGTTAAAATAATTGGATGGAATTTTGAATCGGGGCAATATAATAGCGCATTCAGTTCATATTCAGAAAATTAACATTTTCTAAAAATCGTTTACGTAGTTTTTACAAATTTTCAAACATAATTTTTACAAAATTTGATTTTTGGAAATTTGTGAAAAAAAACGACGGATCGGGCGCATTAAAATATGGAGGATGGATGGCCAAGCTATGCTATGAACCTGGCTGCATGAGCGTGTATATACACGGAGGGAGGCCCGGAGCATTCATTCATTGTCTACCAAATTCTATATTATGCATGTAACATACACAGAAGGGTAGGGACAAGTTATGTTATTTAGCTGTCCAATGCAGTGCAGTGCGTATTAATGTATACCAACAGACTCAATAACTTCCCCGAGGCCCTTAGTCTTATCTTTTCAAGGATGAATCTAAGCCACGTATGCCTTATCGCAATCTCACCGCACGCCTAAAGCCACACCTGCCTGATCCCAAAATTATGGTAATTTTTATTTAGTGATGTTAATAAATGCAGGGAATATTAAATGTCGTCTGGATTTTATGAATTCACATAATTTTCATCTTGATATTGTTGGTTGGAATATAAAAAATAGAAAAACCAGCAATAAACTTTTTAAAATTGAAATAAAACAAAACTTTGAAAATATCTAAAAATGTAAACACTTATATTTTCTTCATTTTAAAATAACAAAATAGTGTGTTTAGTAATACATAAAAAATGTCAACTTAAAACTTTTTAATATAAAACTTTTCACTCTTCATAACTATTTTATTTTTTGATCATTTCTTCATATCTTTCTATACAACTACTTTACTTTTTAATCATTTCTACACAATTATCTATGTAACTAACCTATCTATTTTTAACTTTATTCTCTTTATTTTTTATCATTACCCTTATTACATCATATCATTTTCTTTCCATCCAAAAACTTTTACACCAAGAACTTTTCATACAAAAATTTTATCAATTTCCAAACACATCCTTAGTTAAGAAACAAAATGGTTGGAGATGCTTTTTTAAAAATGTAAGGATTAATTACTCTTTAAAATATTTTCTTACAATTTTCTGTTATAAAAGCAGTAATATTTAATTTTCTATTAAATAAGCAAAATATTTAATTACCAGTGGGTTCAGTATTGAGAAAACAGGTTGAAAAATTTTGAGTAAAGTTTAGAAATTGTTTGGTAAGATGTAAATGAAAAGAATGGATTGGAATTGATAAGATTGAGGTATAGTGGAAAAAAATGAAAAAAATAGATTGGACAGTTATATAAAAAAATATAAAAGAAATGATTGAAATACAAAGATGAAAACGAAATAATAGAATAATTTTAGATCCAATAATTAGATAATTAATGTTGTTGAATTTTTGCATTTCTCTTGTTGTTATTACATTCTTAGTTAAGATCTAAAACGTTATCTTAAATAAATTTTTGAAAGCATGAGAAGATTAACTAGTTGCAATCATACGGTATGGATGCTAAGGGAAAAGAGTGGGGAAAAGTTATTACAAGTCATTACGTACATCACCAGTCTCAATAATTTTCCTGCAGTGCACGTATGCCTCATTGCAATCTTACCATAGGCTCTGAGCCACAGATACTATAAATAATGCTAAACGTAATAGATAGGGTAAATTTTCATCAACCATCAAAATATTCAAAATAAAAAAAGATTATATAGAAGCCTTATATATAACCTATCCGGTGCGGATGGACCACACTATAATTAGACCTACACGTATTAAAATATAATAATTCTTTATATAATCATTTATCTATATAGAAAATATTTTTTGAAAATTTAGATGTTCAAAATACAACTTTAATATTGATATTTATATCAAACGACTTTATTATATTATTTTGTATCATTTTAAAATGAAACTCGTACATATATTTGATTTATATAAAAATTAGTATATTATTAAGTAAATAATTCTAAATATAGTGGGTTGGATAGATATTAACTTCATGATCATGTGGGGCGCATTTGTAATGGACTGTGTCGTAATTATAGTGCAATCCATCTGCACTTGATTATTTTCCATATATATAATTAAATATATATTGGTCAGTTAGACTTATTTAATACCTAAGCATCCTCACATTATCCATGATTATACATGCAATTCAATTGCTCAAACTGCATCCAAATATATTTTAGAGATCTATAGAAGTGTTTTTATTGAATACATTCTCTAGTCACAATTGATGGAACATTTCACCTTAGGTCACATTTTTTTCACAAATTCCTTATTTAAACTAAGTTAATCTTCTATTAAAACCTCACTTCAATGAAACGTTATTCATTTTTTCATCTGTATTATTATATTCTAATGTAAATAAATCTAAATATTTTTTATAATTTACACTTGAATATAAATATATAACCAATTGTGGCCAAGTACATGTTTGATTTAGATGAATCTTATTCACTGAGCTAAACACTAGATGTTAAATATAATAAATAGAATAAATTTCACATAAATCAACTAGGTAAATGTAGTGCCACACTGGCCATTAGCCTAGATCGGTGGTCGTTACGCCAGAGATCCAGCAGCATCTCCCTAGGATCTACCAAAATTCTGAAAGTAGATGACCGCACATATATAAAATCTACCAGCGACAACCCTATATATCAACAACTACTTCATCATTTAAACATATGATAGCAAAATCAATTAAACTGCAATCATTTTCATCATTTACATCTCAACGGAAGCAAAATACACATTTACAATTTCCAAATACATTAATAAGGCCTCAACGGGCAATACATCGATAACTCACCATTTCAATTTACAAATACTTCTCACAACTAATCATGTAGTATACATCACATCTTACATATACACCAGTCTCAAATAACTATAACCCAAAGCTAACGTTACTTATACCTGAAACAATTCACATCAGCTTGTGATCAAACATAACATAGCTTATAGCTAGGTGCCTGGAGCATTAATCCTGTTGAAAATGTTAAAAACGAACACATGAGTCGGGCAAACTCAGTAAATTGGCATGATCAGTAAAAATAATAGCAATCCATGTCAAATTCATCATATGCCATTCCACCATATACAATGCAAATACTGTGCTCTTGCTAGCTCTACACAATCATGTCATGCCACAAGCACATACATGAAACCAAACCAATCTCATGTTCATCAAGGGTCATGACCAATCCTATCCTCATGTCAATAAGAGCTATGAACAATCCTACACAAACTTATGCATATGCATCACTCATGCCATATGCATCATGCTCATGCCAAAACCATGCATCATTGGTTTTACAAAGCCATCCCATACTCATTTCATAAAATATCCACCATGTAGTTTCACAAAACCATGCCAAAACAGATAATCAAACTGTTACCGAAGGGTCTAGCCCCAAATCATCACATCAACATGCGACATGAAAAAGCCTACATTAAACCATCTTGGAATCCATCCAAATACACGACCTATGTCAATTCATCACAAATTCTAACATCAAACCGTTCAGGAATCAATTCAGACACAATCATATCAAGACATAGGTCCATTCTGGGTCTCCTCAACCTTAGCCTCAAGTTAGGTTAAACTAGAAGCAATCATTTACCTCTCAACATAAGGGTTATGCAAATTAACATAAATCATCAACAAGCTCAAGCAACCAAGTTCAAATCTCCATTTCAAAATATATAACTCTTGCATATCAAGCCCATCACAGGTTCCATTTCAAATAATTCACAATCCCACATGTCCCAAATATGCTCAATACATCATTTACATTCACAAAGTTCTACATGCCCATTTATATGTCATTCTCACACATTTAGCTTTACTTAGGCATTTCATCAAATACGTTATAGGCATTACATAAAAATCATTCCCAACTCATTCAAAATACATAGGTCTTCACCCAAGGCATCATAATATCATACAAAATCACTTTTAACTACTTCCACATCACCATTTACATGCATTTTTATCAAAACGTCCAATTTCCAATCTCCCAAGAATCTCTACACAAGCCCTAAATCATGAAAATCCCATTACGTCGTTCAACAAAATATCAGTGCCATAAACAAACATCAAAACATGTCGTTTGCAACTCAAATCCATCATTTATTTCAAAATAAAACAACCTACTTACCTTAAATTCATTCTTACCCAAAAATACCGAAGATCTTCAAAGCTCAAACTTTTTTCTTGATCCATCAAGCTCCCTTGATGCAGAATTACATGGAATCAAGCACTTTTAGGTCAATTTCCATAAGGGTAGAGCTAGGGTCATGGGAGGAAGAAGGAAAGGAAATGGAGTGGAAATGGGGTGGGTTCGGACTCTTCTCATTTAAAATAGAGTCTCACATGGTTTGAACTGTGTGATTCTGAAATTACATGGTTTGAATCGTGTGGGTCCATAAACAGCCCATTTTCAGCTATCTTGAACCATTTTGCCCATAACTTTCTCTAGATAGCTCTGATTGAGACAATTATTTTTGTGTTGGATTTTTAACTTCAAGTACTATATTTCCAAAAAATTTTAGCTCAAAATTCTATACAAAAAATATGAAATGCATTTTACTATACATATTTGCTGACAACTTTTACTCATTCATAACACTAGTAAATATATCATACAAAAATGTGTCCAAATACTAAACCAATCACTCATACACATATCTTATCACTATAATATCACATTCATGTCATTTGTTTTCTCAAAATATGTTTTATATAAAATTTGACTCATTAACTCAATTCTTTATCTGTTTTGCCTCCACAACAGGTCTCAGTGGCCCAAATCGCATATATTAACTCCATTTCCACGAAAATTATATCTCACACATCACATATATATCTAGCATCCCATCCATGTTAGAAACTATCATGTTCTATATTGTTTTCAAATTTTCACCCACTAAGTTTATTACTTGTCAAATTTTCACTATTAGTCTTAGATGACTCAATTTTCAAAATTATCATACCAAATTCATTCTCAAACATCACAAATATATTTCAATCATGTCTAGGATCATTCTCATAAAAATCATGGCTCTCATTAATGATTCTCAATCCTTTTCACTATCTTAGTTCTTTTGGGCTTAACTACACAATTATGCCCATTTCTTTCATTCTATCAAACCTCTCATTCAAATCTCACTCATAACCATACATGTCCATTCCGAACACACTTGGCATCTCATCCATGCTTAAACACTTTTCAAAATGAATCAACTCTACATAATGCACTTATCTAGTTCAAATTCCACAGACGAGGATCAAGTTTCAAACATTTATCATTGAATCAAATTAAGGGTTTCTGTATATCCAAAATCATCTAAAAAACATGTCAAAATCCATCCCAAGCTTCTATCAAGCTATTTTTTCAAAAATTTCCCATCCATTTCTTAATAACTAGAATTGTACATTTTGCACAACTCTTATAATCTTTCACATTTTCAACCCTTGATTAAACAAAATCTTACAATTATCTGGTTTCTCAGTCTCTATTATACATATCATCGTCCATTTACTGCTAGTACCCAAGGCATTACAGTAAATGATGGATGAGGTTGGATGAAACTAATTCTATATAATCTAGTTAATTATTTAAAATAATTGAATTTATTAATTATAGCTTCTTTAAGAATCATCTATATAATGTTCTAAATATTAATTTTCAAATTTTCATAATAAATCTTGGACCCTATTTTTTATTATATAATTTTCTTAATTTGTGAATTATTTTATTTTATTTCATTTATCATGAGGATGCACATGATCTGGTCATCCACGATAAGAAAATTTTAAGTCAACTGCCTAAAAAAGATAAATGCGTAGTTGTTAGGTGTGCCTTATATTCTGTGTGCTTTAGTTATGTGATTCTAAGATTACATATGAGGTTATACAAGTTATATGTGAGGGCTATAAACAGACATGTTGTACATAGAGTGGCAAGAGTCCTGTGATAAAGATTCTCCAAGAGAGGCAATCTATTATCTCAAAGAGGAAAGTTGAAAAAAACTTGGATGAATTCATTAAGATTTTACTAGATTTGACTGCTTTGGGAGAGAAAACTGAAGAAGAAGATGAAGTGTTACTTCTGTTGGACTCATTATCTGAGTTATTTGATCATCTTATAAGAACATTATTGTTCAGAAAGAACACTTTGGAGCTTGATGATGTTGATAGTGAGAGCGCTTTGGCTTGGCTAGGGACTGGCAATACAGGCGAAGATCATTAAATAGTCCAAACGGATTCAAAAGTTCATCTAGACCGAATAGAGATATTGAGTGCTAAGAATGTGATAAGAAAGGTCACATAAGAAGAGTCTATTACAAATGGAAGAAAAGTCAAAAGAAAGAGAAAGAGAGATGGGAAAAAAGAAGGTAGATAAACCTAAATCATTTGATTATTTCTCATTGTTGTAGACTCTGACAGTGATTGTTAAGCCATTTCTATACCGTTTATTTTGAATGATAATTGGATAAGAATATGAGTGATTAAAATGATTTGAGTTCAATATTGATTGATTTATTTTGTTTATGTGTAAACACTCTTAATTGATACAATTCGTGCAAAGCAAAAAAGTATATGCAATTTTGGGACCCGAATCATACAAAAATAGTATATTTTAACATTAAAAATGAGCTCAACTGGGCAATCACTAGTTGCTATGTTGAAGGGCTCAAAAAATTCTTTCTGTTGATATATTATGGCTCCCATAACTCATTCTAGATAAAAAATTATGACCAGTTGAATCTAATCTGTTCATTTTGGCACAATGTGTGTCTATTTCAAGACGTTTAAAGCTCAAAGACTAAGTTCACATGTGATTTAATGATTTTGAAAGGTTAAAATGAGGATAATCAAGGATTAAATCAACCTAGAATGTGTCAGAGAAGTTTTGGCATGAATCGAGATGATATGGGTGAAGAACAGGCAAAACGGAGCACAAATTGCATAGTGTTGGATCCCAACATGGCCTAGGCCATATTTAGGCTAAGCCAACATGGCCCAGGCCATGTTGACCTCTGAGTTACACAATTTCAATGCGTTTTGAACTGAATGTGCAAGTCTTTCTCCTGTTCTCTGTATAAACACCCGCTGGGAATGACTTAGGGTATCTCAGAACGTCCTTGGAGCTTGGGCTGAGGTCTGGAAAGTGAGAAAAATTAGTACATAAGGTAAGAGGCAAGGCGGCGAGTTGCTTGAGGCTATCGAGACACTTCAGGGCTTCTAATCAATAAGCTTTTATTTTCTTATTTTCTTTTAGTTTAATTTATTATTTATGGTAGACTTTGAATATAATATTATTTTGTGTTTGATATTTATTTTAAACATGCTAGGCTAAACTCTTAATCTAGGGTTTAGGATGTAGCATACGTACAATGTAGTGAATATTGTGATTTTGATTTATTTGTGATATTATGCATTAATTTAATATCTTATGATTTAATACTTGCCCAGTGTTTGAGCTCCTGCTTTGGCAATAATTCTTATATATTAGGTGAAGAAACCCAAATGTGGAAGTCTAATATACAGTAATTAAAATATTAAATCTGAAAATCTAAGACCACGAAAATGAGAATGATGATCTTGAAGAATCTCATTAACAGCTATAGAACTTAATGAATCCTAATTAACTTAATCTCATGAAAATAGGTGGTTAAAAATACATTAGGGTTACGCCTTGCAAGTTTTAAGAGAAGGTGCAAGAATAATTTAGGGTTTGTTCTCCTTTAACACATAATATTCGGATTAAATAAACACTTCGCGTATCCCTTACAAAAGACGTATGTGAAACCCTAGATCCTAGGTGCTCTTGATCCTATGATTTCTAATCTCTGTTCTACGTTCTACAAATAAACTTTTCTTTTTATTCTTTCTTCTTCTTATCTTATTCTCCTGATTTTAGTTGTAAAATGTTTAAATCCGATGTCTCGAGTTCTAAATTCTCTGTGGATCGATATTCTATATACTACAATTTACAATAAGTACACTTACGATGAGATTGCAAATAGTGACGTGTTGCTTACTGTAGAAGCGTGTACTAGAAATGATGGTATGATCTTGGATTTTGGTTGTTTCTTTCACATGTATGCAGCCAAGCAACAATTCAGTTTGTACAAAAAATGTAATAATGGTACCTTGATGATGACAAATAAGGCATAAAGCAGAGTTTCTGGTATTGGCACAGTACAAATTCAAATGTTTGATGAAATTGTTTACACACTGACTTATGTTATGCATGTTCCTTATTTAGCGATGAATATGATCTCTTTGAGAACTTTAGACTCCAGAGAGTTTTAGATTTCAGCCGGAGGTTGAGTTCTCAAGGTAACAAAAGGAGCTAAGATTGTGATAAAATATCAGAATACTAGAAGTCTCTACAAACTGGTAGGGAGTGTGATAACATGTGGAGCTCTTGTAAAGTCCCGAGTTACAGCTTAAGTGGAGCACAGAGGTCTAGTTTTGTGATGAAGCCACTAAAGATTGTACAGTAGAGGTGAGTTGTACATGACATTCAGGAAGGGTGTGATGGACTGTGCAAGTTCAAGCATAGTTGGAAGAACACAAAGTGGTTGAAGACAATAGTTTCTCTACCAACCAATTGGCTTGTTGTAATTAGAATTCAAGTGAAAATGGAGATTTGTTAGGTGTTCTTGTATTTTGTGTATTGTAGTTGCATGAGTCTAAGATTGCTTGGGTTTACGCAAGTTGCATGTGAGGGTTATAAAATAGACATGTTGTTTATAGAGATTCGTGATTAGAGAGAGTGAAAAGAGTTCTATTGAGAGATATTCTCTAAGAGAGGCAATCTATTGCCCGAGAGAGAAAAGTCGTAGTTGATTATGATTAGTGAATTGCTCTTTTCTTTGGTGGAGTAGGCTTGAAGCCAATGCATGTGATTCTCTTTGCATTATATGTGTATGCTTACAACGTGATCTCAACCCTAATAGCAGTGCTACGGTTATTAGAATTTTGTGGTTTATTAAGCCTTGGTTTGGTGTCCCATGGTTATTAAGTTTCATGGTACATCATCATTAAAGCTTTTTTCAAAAAAAGTCAAAATCTTAGAGTCTCATGTGGATGCATTTTTTTCAGGGTTTTAATCTAACGTAACTTGGGTGCAATGATATTCCTTTGCTTTTTTAATTTCTACACTCAGCTATGTACTTTTATTAATAAGTATTTATATTTGAAACTAAAAATTGTCTAGATAGGAAGTTTACATGTTTTAAAATTTTCACACTTTTTAGAATGAATATGTCACTATTTAAATTTAAATTAAATATATAATATAAAATAAATTTTAATATATAACTATTTAAAATTTAGAATTATCAAATGACGTTACAGAAACTTTTCATCAAGGCACGTAAAAAGAGTGAAGACTCAACCCCAGCACCACAATGAACCCAATCATCCAATGACAGGTGCAATTAGCGGAGTCATTTTATAAAAAAAGGTATCAAAGACCAATGGAGTAGAAAATAGGATTTTATTTAAGTGCATCCGAGATTGACACAGTTGAGGTGTGGAAAATGGAAGTGAAGAAATTTTTTAACAGTAAACACGAGAGACCTAAAAGCGACGGGCTTTTTTGAAAACATGAAAATCTTACGAACCAAAATGCAAAATCGTGCCAATACATGACTAACGTGGGTGGCAAAGAATCCTATGTCTGTGGGAGAAGTTAGGGTTAAGTCCCGCCAAAGTAAGTTTATTTCTCATTTTTGAAGCAATATTTTCGAAACTGCTCTTTTAGCAACATTGTCAATTTTACATCTCTAGAGTTTAAACAAATTGAAAAATATGTGCTCAAGTTTAGTTATAAAATACATAAATAAGAAAACGCATAATCGCAGACTTAACAGTAATGAAAATGCAAAAATTCAAGTGTGTGGACCTGTGTAGGAGGCCAAAAAATTATCTAATTAAAAAATCGAAATAAAATACAAAAAAAATAACTTGAAAAATTTCACAGTAAGAAAGACTTAGTTGGATCTGGACATTTATAAAAAAGTAAAAAATATTTTTTCAACCGCTTGTTTTGTATGATCTAACCATTAATTTCAATTAATATGTTCACAAGTTTTACCCCTGCTTTTATATTGTAATTGGATTCAATGCACCCAAATGCATTTAGCTTTAATACATGAAACGCACTATGCAATTTAATTTTAGATATTTTTAAAATTTTATATATTTACGTGGGTCTAATCATAAATGTCCCATATATATTTTTTATATTTTTAATGATTTTAAATATTTCATTTCAAGTTTAAAAATTAGAAAAATAAGTCATTTACATTTGACCTATTTTTTATTTCAAAATTTTAAAATGCAATAATAAAACAATAAAAATGTAAAAACTACATATGTGAGATATTCATGTTTGCAGCCGCACATGAATTTCAAATTTTTTTTTGAAAAAATGTGTTATACAGTCGGGTGCACTAAAGCTAAGTATTACTGGGCACACCAGAGAGGACTCTTTTATGTATGATTACAAATTAATGAAAATGAAAAAAATATCAGTACACAATCTTGCCTTATTTTCAAATATGATAGTCCGTTAGCTTTGCCCCTGTTCATGACCCAAACGGTGGCCCCGTTTCATTGCCCAAAATGGCATACAACAGAAAAATGCACATGTTCAATACGAGTTGTTCTATTTCTTTTTTTACGTCCTTATGCCAAAACAAATGTTCATATCATTATTGTAAGCGTTAACAAATGGCCTTTAAAGCACACCTACTCTAAGAAAAATGTACAGGACAATTGATACTGCAGCAGAATTTGATGAGTATAAGCTGGAAAGATGAGTAACAGATGCCACTATCCTCTGTCACTCTTTTCGCAAGAACAACTTCCTCATCAAGGAACAAACATCAAACTCCACCATCAAGTAAAGAATCACAGTGCAAGAAAGATATTGGTTTTATGTTGTAAAAGTTATGCCATCCACTGCTTTATGGTTCATTTTTTAAAATTTAATGAACTTCAGGCACTAGAAGGAGGAAATCTAAGGTGGGAGGTCAGTTCATTGCTGTTCGGCGGTTGCTATGTTTGCAATTCGTATTGAATGTTCATCAGAGATGGCAGCACAAATACGAAAAGATTGGGTCATTGAGATCGATAGAAAAGTCGAGCATGCGAGAAGCACGCGTGAGGAGGATGCTAAGCTTTGGACAAAACATACATTCTACAAAGTTCCTCCATACATAAGTGGTATCAAGTGCAGTGCCCACATTCCGAAGATGGTCTCCTTTGGTCCTTATCATTATATGATGATGAGAAATTTCAGCCAGTGGAGCAACACAAGATAAGAGCCCTTGATCATTTCCTCGCCAGATCAAAGAGGCACATCGAGGAGTATTTTGAAGCACTAGATGATGTGGTGGAAGACCTTATGGATTGTTATGACCAGCTTCCTGAGAGATGGCAGTAGAACAGAGAAGAAATCTTGCAGTTGATGCTTCGTGACAGGTGTTTCATGCTTGAGATTTTGTACCAGAAATTCGACGACTATGCTCACAATGACCCAATCTTTAGCCCACATGGGATGCTCCACAAAATGCCTCATATCAAGAGAGACATGTTGTTGATTGAAAACCAGCTGCCTCTTTTGGCACTTGAAAAATTAGTAGCAGTCGGAAGAAATGAAACAGAGGTAAACATCACTAGCAAAACTGCATTACTGTCTTGAGTTTTTCATTTGTTTGTTCCTTCAGCTTTCGTCCGTTTTAATGCATTTGAACGTTTTTGTATGAACATTATGTATTTTGAAAGTTGCTGTGAGTTGGCAATTTGCGACTTATGTTTGCATTATAGGTTGTGAATATTAGCTTCTTAACGTTGATATCCGTTGTGAAATAAAACTCTCTCTACACATACATACATACATACATACTTTGGCAACAACAAGAACATACGCACAATCATATCTCACATCTTTTCATCACCAACACCAGATTTTCTCTTCATTTACTTGTTCTTTGATTTTATTCATCCCATCCAAGTAATCTTTTTGTTGTGCGTCAGGTGTTACTGTGTGAAAGTAGAGGAGTTGCTTCCAGTTTTCGGTTTGGTTTCAATCTTATATCCTTGAGGCAACTGCATAATATCCTAATTAAGCAGTTGTGAGCATAGCAAATTTTCTTTAAGGAAAATGACATTGTAACATGCTTGAAGTAAAACCTAGTTTGGCATCAATTTAACCTTCAAATCATGAAAATTTTATCGAAGATATTTTTATAAATCAGGACTTATCATTTTTAGATTTTATCGGGATTTATCTTGGGCTTGATTTTTGGACATTGGCGGTGTTGAAATAAATATTTTTATACATATTTTCCAATATTCATATGATAACTTCATTCTAAAAAGTAAGTTGGATCATCGATTAATTCATTTTTGATAGAGCTTCAATTGAAATTTTTGTAATTAAGGTGTAAATTACCTTATAAGGGGTCCAGGATTATATTATAGGTGTTAAATTAGGATTAACTTATTAATATAAAAAATTAAATCCGGTTAAATTCAGTTAGATCCGGTTAGATCCATTTAGAAGTCATTAGATTTAGAAAATTTTATTAAATCATATTATTTGAGTTTTCTCTGTTCGTGATGCCCAACATTTATAATTGAGTTTTATTTAAATTCTAATTATATATAATTTAAATAAAAAATTTTATTACAATTTTATTTTTAAAAAGTCATATCTAGTAATTGTTACAGTTTTATGTATCTTTGTAAATTTTTATTTCATTTAATTTAAATTAATTATTATTTTTAATTATAGCTTTATATATTTATTTAGTTTTAAAATTATTTAAAGGTTTACATAGCTCTAAAATGAATTATTATGTATATGTCTTTTGCAAAATACATAAATTTATATAAAATATTTTTAAAAATATTAAAATTAGATATTATTAGATGCTGTTAGATATTCTTAGATACTGTTAGATCCGGTTAGATACTATTAAATATCATTAAATGTCATTAGCTATTGTTACATATCATTAGATTTAAGTGGATTTCATTAAATCATATAATTAAGATATAAATAGCCTTATAAGGAGCTTAGAATTATATTACAAGTGTTAAATTATGGTCAACTTATTAATATCAAAAGTTAGAATAAGTTAGATGTCGTTAGATGTTGTTTAATGATGTTAGATGTCGTTAAATATTATTAGATGTGATTAGATGTGGTTAGATGTTGTTAGATTTAAGTAGATTTCATTAAATCTTATTATCTGAGTTTTAAATTATATAATTAAGATATAAATGATCTTATAAGGGGCTTAAGAACATATTATAGGTGTTAAATTAAGATCAACTTATTAATATCAAAAATTAGATTTTGCTAGATGCCATTAGATGTTATTAGATCATGTTAAAAACTGTTAGATACCGTTAGATATTGTTAAATGCAATTATATGTCATTAGATTTGAGTGCATTTCATTAAATTTTATTATCTAAGTTTTAAATTTTGTAATTAAAATATAAATGACCTTATAAGGGGTTTAAGATCATATTATAAGTGTTAAATAAATATTAACTTATTAATATCAAAAGCTAGATTTGGTTCAATGTCGTTAGCTGCTGTTAAATATTGTTAGATGTAATTAGATGTCGTTAGATGTTATTAGATGCTGCTAGATGTCGTTAGATTTGGGTGGATTTCATTAAATTTTATTATCTAAGTTTTAAATTCTGTAATTAAGATATAAATGACCTTATAAGAGACTTAAGATCATATTACAGGTGTTAAATAAGGATTAACTTATTAATAACAAAATATAAATTCAGTTAGATGTCATTAAATACTGTTAGATGCCATTAGATACTGTTAGATGCAGTTAAATACTGTTAGATATTGTTAGATTTAGGTATATTTCATTAAACCCTATTATCTGAGTTTCACATTATATAATTAAAATATAAATGACCTTATAAAGAACTTAAGATCATATTACAGGTGTTAAATTAGGATTAACTTATAGATATCAAAAATTAGATTTGGTTATGTGCTATTAGATCTAGTTAGATACTATTAGATACCATTAGATGTGGTTAGATATTGTTAGATGTAATTAAATTTAAGTGATTTCATTAAATTCTATTATTTGAGTTTTAAATTCAGTACTTAAGGTATAAATGACCTTATAAGAAGTCTAGAATCATATTTCAGGTGTTAAATTAAGATTAACTTATTAATATCAAAAGTTAGATTCAATTAAATGTCGTTAAATGTTGAAAGATGTTATTCGATGTCGTTAGATGCCATTAGATATCGTTAGATACTATGAGATTCTATTATATTCAAAAAATAAAAATATATTATTAAATTTTCAAAAATTCAAAAATAAATCTTGAAATTGTTATTCTCGAGAGTACCTTAATTACATGAACTTTAAATAATACAACATAATTTCTTATATAAAATATATTTTTCGACTTTACCAATGATAATGAAATCTTATTAAAAAATAATATTTTCTACATAAATATTTTTAAAAATATCAAATAATAAAAAAATAGGTCTATATATGTTTTAGTGGTTGATCTACCAAATAAATGGAATAGATTGGGACTTTGTGTACATATAATACAAATTTTATCAAAAATACAAACATATTCACATTTTTAAACAAATATATTCACATTGTAGAATTACCACAATGCCTTTACTACCTTTTTTTTTTCTCATGGGAACAGTTTACCATAGGTTGGGCCCCTTCACGGAGGTTACTAACCAAATATTGCATTTGGAATTACATTTTCTTTTCTTAATCCCAACAGTCAACAACATGTATGAATTTGAATTGGTTGGTAACACACGGGTCATGTTAGTGGCAGGAACATGATTCTTTGTGCAGCCTGATATTGAAGTTCTGCAACCCCAACGTGAAGCCAACTCAAAACATACAAGGAGGCCTGCATGTGCTTGATGTGGTGAGGCAAAGCATGATCGTAGACACATTTGGGGGTGAGCGGAAAGTCAAGCACTGCTGTGGCAGCATCATCAGATCAGCAACAGAGCTAGCAGAGGCTGGAATAAATTTCAGGGAGAGCAAAACCAGATCTTTCAAAGACATTAGCTTCGATGAGCGGAGGGAGAACCTCAGTCTTCCAGTCATCACCATAGACGACGCTACAGAGTTCACATTCCTCAACCTCATGGCCTTCGAGCAACTTCATGCCGGAGTAGGTTCTGAGGTCTCCTCGTACATCTTCTTCATGGACAACCTCATTGATACACAGAAAGACGTCAACCTGTTGAGGTCCCAAAACATCATCACAAATGCACTCGGTAGTGATAAAGCTGTGGCTAAGCTCTTCAATGAGATATCCACAGACATGACAGTTGATCCCAATTACAGTCTCAATGAGGTCCACACGAAGCTGTATAATCATTGCCAGAGTCGTTGGAAGAAGTCCAAGGCAAATCTGAAGCACACCTACTTCCACAGCCCCTGGGCATCAATCTCTGTTGCTGCTGTTGGTACTCTATTGCTATTGACTATGACTCAGACCACATTTGCAATCCTCGATTATCTCAAGCCTTGACTTATAAATAATTGATTTGCCCAAGTTATCCATGAATTGAATCTTATGTTCAAGAGTTAATTTCTTTATGGGTCATGTCATCTCATTATGTTAATTTTCTTCTGAAGCTTCTATTGAGAACTTTAGTTATGTTTTTTGTAGAGCTTCGAATAAGAACTTGAGTGAGTGATTCTTCTTCTAATGTTTCTGATGAGAACTTGAGTGATTTCTCCATCATGCTGATGCAATGCTCGTGGGAATGTTGATTTTCAGTGGCCACATGATCTCGATTCTTCAGCTCAATTGGTTTTGGACCGCTAGTGAAATTTTGGGGCAAACATGTGATTTTACAGGGCATGGAACATGACCAATTATGACATCAAACCAACATGACAAAACATTGATAGTCAATGTTAGAATTATACTCCTATAAGGTGTCCTAATTAAATAGTAAGTCTTTGGATTTTAAGATAGCCCAGCGTATCTGAGATACATACGCAATCCGAGTCCAGGTAGAACTACACTTCTACTAAAAGTCATGATGGGAAGGGCTCTATATAAAGAGGAGTCTAGGTCCCTCTCTCACATGTGACATCACAAGTGGTTCCCATCTACCGCTAGTATTACAGGGAGAAGTGTTAAGGAAGAAGACCTCATACTCTGCTCGGTCTACAGGTGGAATCTACAAATACATGGATTCAGGTACGCTTCTGCATCACATGATTTTCAACAGCCCAGAAAAGACACGTGGCCCATTATAAACCATCCAATTTATAAATTAACATAATTTTTTATCCTCTTATCCAAATTGAATGATCTAATAGTGGTTTTTCATGTTTTTGGACATTCTGGATCTAATGGAAGGGTTTGATTAAGCTAAATAGGTCAATAAATTTGATTTTTTTGGATATTTATGGAAAATTTTGAATTATATATGCAATTAATTCATGTGATTAGTTTATAAATGTCTAATTAGAAATTTATTTATGATTTATTGCTTTCTATTGAATATTCAGCATGCAATATATATATGAATAATTATATAAGCTATGATTATTAAATTTTATAGTGAAATTATATTCTATGGTATGACTGGAGGTTGGTGTCTAAGCAAGAGGTATTGAAGAGGATCACGTGGTTATTTAATTAGGTCTCTGCTATGTAGGGGGAGCCTCCCACGGCCAACCTCACTTACCTGGCTGACCAAAAAAAATAATATGAGATTTAATCGCACATAATGAATTTAATAATCATTATTATTGAATTATTCATATATATATTATACTCTATAATTTATATTAATAATTTTGATTGTGTATTTTAGTTTCCCCAAAGGGTCTAAAATACATTTTTAAAATTATTGTTATTGATTATTATGTAATTTACATTTAATAAATATTGTTCATCTTTACGTCTTTGTTGCCCTAAAGGGTCTAAGATGTTTAGTTAATCAAATTTATTAAACAAAAAGAGAATAATATGATTTTTTCTCTCATCATAGAAATTGCATTATTAATATTTATCAATAATTAACTAGAACTGCATAAACGTAGGAAATTTTCTACCCGAAGGTGGGGATTTCTTGACTTTGTATATTCATAATTAATTATTGAATATTATTGTTTATCATAGCATTTTGAATATAATCATGCATTATTGCTTGTGTGGTTAAATTTTAAAATTTTAGCTATGATTAATTAATATTAATGGAATTGTTACATAATATTTTATCTGAATCATAATGGTAACTTGAGCTTAATCATTTTTTTAAAGCTATGACTCCTGTTCCTCAATCTCATCTGTCTAATATTCCGGTACTGAATGGATCAAGTTATTCTGATTAGCATGAGCAATTACTTATTATCTTAGGATGTTTGGATTTGGATTTAACCCTTCGTGTTGCAAAACCTAATGACTTAACGCCTGAAAGTACTGATAGTCAAAAGATTCAATTTGATAAATGGGAGCGTTCCAACAGATTGTCTCTTATGATTATAAAGAGTACAATAGAAAGAAACATTAGGGGCTCTATTTTTTACCCTAAAAATGAAAGTGTCAAAATTTATCTTGACTCAATTAAGGAAAAATTTAGTGGGTTAGATAAAGCATTGGTTGGAATGCTCACTAACAAATTGACTTTAATGAAATATGATGACATTTGTGAAGTACGAAAGCACATAATGGAAATGTCAAATACAACTGGAAAACTTAATGAACTAGGGATGAAAATCTCTGACTCTTTCCTAGTTATATTTGTCTTAAACTCTCTTCCATCTCAGTTTTCTCAATTCAAAATCTCCTATGACACACAAAAGGAGAAATGGACTTTAAATGAATTAATATCCATGTGTGTACAAGAGGAAGAGAGATTAAAGCAGGAAGGATCAGTGGTTATCTATTTCACATCGACTTCTAAGAAGGACAAGCCAAAGAAAGGAAAAGGGAAGAATAAATTCCCATTAAAGAAAGGGTTAGAGGATGGATTGAAAAAGTCTGCTGAGAAATGTCATTTCTGTAAAAAGAAAAGGACATTTTAAGAAAGATTGTCTCAAACGGAAAAGTCGATTCGAAAAGAAAGATAACAATTATGTACATGTTTGCCTTGAAACTTATTTCATAAATGTATCCTCTAATTTATGGTGTATTGGCTCTGGTGCTGCTATCCATATTTCAAACTCTTTACAGGCATTCCATTCAACCCACAACCCAAAACCGCATGAGTCATCAATCTTAATGGGAAATCTGACCAAGTCTAAATTTAAACTAGTAGGAAATTGCAGGCTTCGCCTTGACACAAGGCATTTTTTAGAATTGCATGATGTTTTCTATGTTCTGTCCATTTCTAAAATTTTAATTTCTTTGCCAAAACTTGATGTAATGGGTTATTCTTTCAGTTTTGCAAACTCAAGATTTTCTTTATTTAAAGATTCTATTTTAGTTGGAACTGAAACATTATTTAATGGTTTATATCAAATAAGTGCAGATTGCTCATTTATTAATTATTCATCTACCTTAAATGTATGCGCTGGTAATAAACGTGGTGTGATTGATGAAAATTCTTCCATGTTGTGGCATAAAAGATTGGATCATATATCGAATGCTAAGATTAGTAAAAGATGAGGTATTACCTACTCTAGATTTTTCTGATTTTAGCATATGTATCAATTGTATTAAAGGAAAATAAACTAAAACTCAGAAAAATAGTGCCATAAGAAGCAATGGACTTTTAGAATTGATCCACACCGATATTTGTGGTCCATTCTCATCATGTATTGGAGGTGAAAAGTACTTTATCACATTTACTGATAATTTCTCGCATTATGGTTTTATTTTCCTATTACATGAAAAGTCTGATTTTTTGAACACTTTTAAAATATTCAAAGAATTAGTAGAAAAGAAATTGGATAGGAAAATTAAAGTTGTGAGATCTGACAAAGGCGATGAATATTATGGTAAACATGGTCAATTAGGTCGAATCCCTGGTCCATTTGCTAAATTTCTAGAAGAAAATGGTATTGAACCTCAATATACGATGCCCGAAACTCCCCAACAAAATGGTGTTGCTGAAAGGAGAAATCGTACTCTCATGGATATGGTGAGAAGTATGATTACCAACTCATACTTACCCTTATTCTTGTTGAGTGAAGCCTTGAAAACTGCTATGTATATCCTCAACAGAGTTCCCAGTAAAGTTGTTCCTAAAACTCCGTTTGAGTTATGGACAGGTAGGAAACCCAGTCTGAGACATACGCATATTTGGGGTTGTCAAGCAGAAGCAATGTTATTCAACCCACAAGAAAAGAAATTGGACCCAAGGATAATTAGTTGTTTCTTTATTGAGTATCTAAAGTGGTCTAAAGGGTATATATTTTACAGTTCGTCTCATAATACTAGGATCATTGAGACCGGAACAGCTTGATTCATTGAGAATGATGAAAATAGTGGGAGCACAACTCTAAGAAATGTGGAATTCGAGGATTTCCTCTGGTTCATCATTAATAAATGCAAGAACTGAGATTGTTGATCATAACATGATAGATCGACAACCAGAAATTGTTGTGCAGCCTACGGAAAAGACTAATAATGAATCGATCTTAATTCCAAATAACATTCATCAATATGATAATGTAGAACATATTAATAAGCCAAGAATGTCTAATTGAATAAGGAGACCTGCTATTTCAGATGACTACATTATATATTTAGAAGAATGTATTGACGATCCTTGTATTAAAAATGATCCATTGACATTCAAAGAAGCCATTAATAGTGAAAAGTCTGAATTATAGATCAATGCTATGAAAGATGAATTAGGATCCGTGTTTCAAAACAAAGTTTGGGATCTTGTTACGTTGCCTAAAGGGAGCAAACCTGTTGGTTGTAAATGGATATTTGAAACCAAACGGGACCCTAAAGGTAATGTAGAAAGGTATAAGGCTAGACTTGTTGCCAAAGGATTCACACAAATAGAAGGCATTGATTATAAGGAGATATTCTCACCAGTCTCCAGAAAAGACTCATTCAGAATCATTATGGCATTAGTGGCTTACTTTGACTTAGAGTTACACCAAATGGATGTAAAGACGACATTCCTGAATGGGAATTTAGTAGAGGAGGTATACATGATGCAACCTGAAGGATTTGAAATGGAAGGAAAGGTCACATTAGTATGCAAATTAAAGAAATCTATATATGGACTTAAACAAGCTTCCCGACAGTGGTATTTAAAGTTCAACAAAGTTATCACTTCCTTTGGATTTATAGAAAACATTGGTGACCAATGTATATATCTAAAGTTGAGTGGGAGCAAGTTTATATTTTTGATCCTATATGTAGATGATATTTTGCTTGCTACTAATGATTTAGGTCTTTTACATAACACTAAAAGTTTCCTTTATAAATATTTTGATATGAAAGATATGAGTGAGACATCATGTGTCATAGGAATTGAGGTCCATCGAAATAGGCCTAAAAGACTTTTAAGGTTATCACAAAGGGCGTATATCAATAAAATTTTAGAAAGATTCCAAATGTCTAATTGCTCATCATGTGAAGTGTCAATCTTTAAAGGTCAAAAATATGGTCTGCATCAGTGTCAACAGAATGAGATTGAGAAATAGGAAATAAGGTCCATCCCATATGCTTCTGCTCTTTGGAGCATAATGTATGTGCAAATTTGCACATGTCCTGACATCAGTTATGCAATGGGATTACTTGGAAGATATCAAAGCAATCCAGGAATGGAACATTGGAAAGCAGTAAAGAAAGTAATGCAATATCTCCAAAGAACTAAAGATTATGAGATCACATATGCAAAAACTGATCAATTAGAACTGATCGGTTACACAAATTCAGATTATACTGGTTGTACAAATAACAAAAGATCCACATCAGGCTATGTTTTCTTATTAGCCGGTGGAGCAATTTCATGGAAGAGTGGGAGACAAAATCCTGTAGTTGACTCTACCATGGAAGCTGAATTTGTCGGCTGTCATGAAACATCTTCATATGCACTTTGGTTGAGGAAATTTATCTTAGAGCTTAAAATTATGGATTCTATCTCTAGGCCTCTAAGAATCAGTTGTGACAATTCATCAACGATTAGCTTATCCAATTATAGAAGAATTACTGGCGCTAACAAGCATATTGATGCTAAGTTTATGTCAATACAAGAAAGGATTAATGATCATCTGATATCGATTAGTTTTGTTGGTACTGCTGACATGATTGCTGATCCCATGACTAAGGCTTCGGTGCCTAAGGTCTTCTCTAGACATGTAAGAAATATGAGTCTTATTATGTGGGATAATTATTGATGTAATCGATATATTTTGAGATCTCATGTTGGATAATTATTTTCTTTTGTTTCATTATGGTATTTTGTTGACAATTTTATGTGATTTTGGAAACAAAAGATTTTATCTATGTGGGACATTAAAATCACATAATTGTAAATCTGCCATTAAGAACTTAGTTAAGCAAGTTTGTTAATATCGTGATGCATGGAAGAAAGTATGTTATATATTGCATATAACCGCCATGGTCCATATTGACAAAATTTTTCTTAACTTAAGTATTATAGTTGGATTGCGTATGTAATGACTGGGCATATTTTTCAAATGAGTGCACTCGTTCGGTAATTTTTTTCAAATGTTAAATCTAAGGATTGTATTTTAAGTATAATTTTTTTTCTTTCTTAATTTTATTTTAATTAGGCCAAGTGGGAGAATGTTAGAATTATACTCCTTTAAGGTGTCCTAATTAAATAATAAGTCTTTGGATTTAAAGATAGCATAGCGTATCTTAGATACGTACGCAATCCGAGTCCAGGTAGAACTACACTTCTACTAAAAGTCATGATGGGAATGACTCTATATAAAGAGGAGTCTAGGTCCCTCTTTCACACATGACATCACAAGTGGTTCCCATCTACTGCTAATATTACAAGGAGAAGTGTTGAGGGAGAAGACCTCATACTCTGCTCGGTCTACAGGTGGAATCTACAAACATATGCATTCAGGTACGCTTTCGCATCACATGATTTCCAACAGTCAAGCCTCCTCAGATCAAAAGGCAATATTACAAAATAAATCGATAATCCTTTTGAGGGGTCAACTAGCACTTTAGAATTGATGATTAAACTGGATCTAACTAACATAGAACTTTGAATAATAACCATCTCGGATGCATTACAGTTTTGAAGAGAAGGAAAAATCCCAAATGAAAATGCCAAGACTATTATTCGTTACATGGACCCACATAAGAGTTTATCTTCGTCCATGAGGTTAAAAAAATATAAATAAATAAAAAAGTTGGACAGAAGATCTGACCAGCATGTTATTTTCCTGCAAAAAGGATTCCTGCTTCACCAGCAGCAACACAAGTGTAACCGAAACTCTTGTTGACATACATTCCTGCAACAAAAGATGAGAGAATAGCATGCCCAACCACCAATATTCTTCAACTTAGGTCTTACAATTAGCTGATAGAATCAAAATAATAGACACTCTTCTTACCACAAAAGTCCAAGACAAAGCGAGGAGTGCAAGACAAAATGAAGGGCTTTGAATCTTTTGAAATTTTACACATAAAAGCTTTTTAAAAAATAAAAAATTAAGTCTTCTTTTTGTAATAGGTAAGTTGGGTCTATTGAAAAATATGCATACTGTTTAACACTGATTTATGTTTTGATTCTACTTACTAAGTTTGCTCGAACTCACCCTATTTTATCACATTTTGGATGGCAGGTATGCAGACCAGCATAGGGTTGGTACACTAGGTTGGGCTAGGATAGGATGAATCCAAACTTAAAATTATTTAGCTTGTTTTTATGTATGGAGAACATTATGTATATATTTTATGGATTTAAGCATTTGGATATAGCTCGATTTGGATTTGATGAGACATATGGTTTAAATAATCTATTAAATATTTGATATTACATCATATCTTATGTTATTGCACATGTGTGTTCTTCCCATTATCATCAATCTTGTACTATATTAGTAGCAACTGTTGACTGAGTCGCAAGGGCATCTATTAAACCTTATGAAGTTTACAAACCGTTAAGATCCCGTAAAATGCCCAAAATGCGCTTTGCAATTTAAGTAAAATGATCTTTTCATATTGGTCCAAAACATTTTTTTGTTTTTTTTCAAATTATTTTCTAAACATGTTAGTTTAGTTGTATTTAATTTATAAATCAAGTTTTATCATTTTTAGCTATAAGTATATATTTATTTTGGATTTTTAAAAACAGGAGTATATAAGTCATCTTAAATAATTTAAAATGACTCAAATGCCCCTGTGTTTAAAAAAATTCAAAATAAATATATACACATATTTAAAAATAGTAAAATTTGATTTATAAATTAAATAAAACTAAAAAAATTTTAAAAATATAAAAATATGTTTTTAGACTAGTATAAAATCATTGGATTTCATACCAATCTGAAAAGACCACTGCTCGTATTTTAAACTTTTATCTTTATATATTTGCATTTTAAACTCTAAAATTTCCCATTAAATATGCATGAAATTATGTATGCCACTAGAGCACTAGTTTTAGTATTCTATCCCTAATAATTTGCATATTTTTGCATTTACTCATATAATATTATTATATCTAAATATTTTTAACTAAAACTTTTTACCAAAATAGAGTAAATAAATACTGGACCTACAACATTGAAATGGGAAGAAAATTTTTCCATCTGATGGACATCCCGGAAGAGAAAACCAGGGAAAAAAGTCTATACACCAAGTGTTGCAACTGAATTGATACTTTTAACGAAGATTAATATTAATCATATTTGAAATCATGTGATTAGCAAAGAAGATGACGTATCGGCATTGCCAAATTCTCGAGTTCGAATATGATCTTTACAGGATTTTGAGAAAACATCGAAACCCTTTCCCAGAAAAATCTAATTTAGCAGAAAGAAGCTTGTTGGCACCTATATAAGTATCCAAAATTTTTCTGTTTTCTAACCTCAGCACCATGTGATGCACTAGCCGGATTGTTTTACCGAAAACGTTGCTATTTTATGAGCACATCTGTTTCCTTGAACACGGATAAAATGAAACGTTCTTATTTTTGTTAAAAATGCAAACGGGGACAATATGGTCAATTCCTACATGTGAGTATGATTGAATATAAAGTGGAATTGTGATCATTTACGACCGGTCGGTCGGTCGCGCGCGCTCGCAACGACCATTGTTGCTATCCGTTGGATCTTGTGGGTGAAATGAAGACCGTCAAATGAAGTTCAAAATGAGTTGTGCGCCCGTTAGTGCATTAATGGCGGGGGAAATACATATCAGCCCCCTGCCAGTGGGCGTAAATGCACGTAAGCCCCTCCCCACAAGTTCCCTCCCCGCAAGTTCCCTCTCCCGCACCTCTCTCTCTCAATCTCCTATCTCTCTGTCCCGCACCCTCCCTCTCCCTCACTCTCCCTCTCTCTCTCGGTCTCCTTCTCTCAATCTATTCTCCCTTACCCGCCCACCAATCCCTCACTTAATCTCTCTTCCCACTGCTCTTTTGTGTTCACTTCAGGGGCCTGTCTCATTTAACTTACGTACTTGAATGTATGTTTTGATGAGGTAGACATAAATGAGATGGCTTCATCTTTGACAGGATTCTCCAATACTAATACTCACATAAATTGCACTTGTTCATGTGGTGAACTGGTTATTATGTTGACATCTCATACTAAAAGAAATCCTGGTCGGCGTTTTCTGCGGTGTCCATATTTCAGGGTATGTCATTGCTACGCTACCCATTAATTCAAAGTAAATATACAGGTTGTGTATAGTATACTTTCAATTATTGGAGGCTGTGAAGAATGGAATGGCGCGGCAGCCGGCAGGGAGCTCGGGAGTCGGAGGCAGCCGAGATTGATGCAGCTTGATGGGTTGTCTCTGTTGTCTGATGTTGTTGTCGCCAACGATGCGAGCGGGAGAGGATTCGACAAGCTCGACAGAGAGACCGTGTGCAGGAGAAGGTTCGAGAGAGAGAGAGGGAGAGGGAGAGGGAGGGTGTAGGATCGGGCAGGAGAGAGTAGTGGGAAGAGAGATTGAGTGAGGGATCGGTGGGCGAGTAAGGGAAAGAGACCGAGAGAGAGAGGGAGAGGGAGGGTGCGGAACAGGGTGCAAAATAGAGAGATAGGAGACCGAGAGAGAGAGAGAGAGAGGTGCAGGAGACGGAACTTGTGGGGAGGGGCCTGCGTGCGTTTGCGCCCATTGAAAGGGGGCTGATACGTATTTCCCCCCCCCCCCCCCCCCCCCCCCCATTAATGCACTGATAGGAGCACAACTCATTTCGAACTTCATCCGACGGTCTTCATTTCACCCGATGGTCATTGCGAGGCGCGACTAACCAATTGGTCATAAATGATCACAGCTTTATAAGAGTTTTATAGTAAGCAACCTTCTGCTTACTATAAACTTCTTATATGATCACCCGGTGGTGTAGGTAAGAAAGCTTATAGTAGTTTGTGGTGCATTTTTTTATAAGCAACCTTCTGCTTCTAATAAAATGATATTAATCATGGATGATCGGAGACTTTTAATCTGTTACATAATTATCATAAATGATAATAAAAAATTTATGCTCAAAATCTGAAATAGTAAATTAGATTTATCAACCCAGATTATCTGAATGGTCGAAGTAATTTAGCTTGTTTTACTGTTTTCACAGTTTGTATGGATTTTAATTATTTTATATATTATACAGCTTTTATAAAGTTTACACGGAAGATGAGTGTTATAGATTATATATCTTTGTTTTATCCTGTATTTTACAGGTTAGTCAAATTCAGTAGAGAGCGTCCATATGTAATTGACAGTTTTTGATTATTTGATGAATTTTAGAATATAATGTTTTGTTGTATAGTTGTTTAATAATATAGAAAAGTTTTACAGTTTTGATACCTTAAATTAAATTGACAAAATTTTATTTTAACGAATTATATAGGCAATACAGATTTTACAATAATACTAGAAAATCAAAAGCTCATATCTTCATATTTTATGCTTTTTACAAATCGGTCAAATTCAAATGAACTAATTTGATGGGTTTTACGAATTATTCAAATTCCTATGAACTGATCTGATGGATTTTACAAATTATTCATATAATCTGTGTTGAACATATTATTTGTCAAATAATACTAAAATTTTTAAATATTAAATAACACGTTTTAAAAGCATATTAAAAATCAATTTAATTTACCTTTTGATCGTGTAGCCTGGTTAAGTTCTTAAAGTATAATTTTAATTTACATTTCATTTATTTGATAGGTATAAGATAAACAATATAAGCTCTATTTATCTAGCATAAATACATATAAGTAATCCATAATTTTGGGAGAATAAGTTGATGTGCATCTTTTTTAAAAATAATCGGTACTCAAATTTTTAATTATTGAATACTGATAACGAGATGCATTTTGCGAATATTTTTCTTAACTTGTGCTGTTGACCCGTGAAATTATTTGTACTTCTAAAAAATTATATTAACCATCCGAATCAATTATTTGCATAAATTGTATTAATATGCAAGTTAACAAGTGCAAAATTATGAGACGAATCAAGCGTCGTGTACCTTTTCTAAACATGGTTAGTGGCAAAATTTTGAATCATTGAACACCAATAACAATGTGCATTTTGCACTTTTTCTTAGTCGTAATGGAGACTAAAAAATTATTTTTACTCCCTAAAATATCATATTATCCAAATGAGAGTTAATTAAATAAATTTTTGTTGATTTAAAGATTATTAAGCACCAAATAAATTACTTATATAAATTATATTTATTAATCATCTTCTGCATTAAATTAATTAATGTGATGACATTTTTCTGCAGCCTGTGACAAATAAGAATTTTGAACCGAGATAAATATAGTATTTATGTGAGGAACATTATAATGCTAATATTTTGGATTAAAAATTAATTTATTTTGTAATAGACTTAGTTATGAAATTGTTTAGAATTAAATATTGTTATTTGATGCCTAGTAAAATTACTCAAAATAATTATAATCAAGAAGAAAATACTCACTAGAAATTATCATTTAACAAGCATTTTCAATTGTTTATCACAAAAGTAAATTCATTTAGAATAAGCTCGACATCGAAGTTATGAAGCCCAAAGAAAATCTGTTGACAAATTTTATTTAGCACGCATAGCGTTGTCCTAAAAATAAGTACATTTTATTGGGCGCACCCGTGGTGTTGACCAAAAAATAAGTGCTTTCTATTATACATATAAATTTATTTTTATTAAGGCTAGCTTAAATATTATCAAAGATCAAATAAATTAGTTGCAAAAAAATTATTTGGTACTGTATATTGTTAACCCATAATATTTGTCACATGAAAATTTTAATTAATGCTTCGAATTTAAATATTTGTCACAGAAGCAATTTTATTCGTACGTCCAATAAATAATCTTCACATGTGATATTTTGGCAGCTCATAATATTCAGTGTCATATAAATTTCTACTTAAATTTTATTTGGCAATCGAACGAGAAAAAAAATTTAATGCTAAAAAATTTAATTTGTGTGATTTAAGAGCTCGGTTCAATAACCCGTTGCAGAATTTAAAAAATGCATGATAAAATGGTGTCTGTCATTATTAGAAAATTTCTTTAATTTTTTTTTATCTTCCCAATGCCCGAGGTAGACGCATGTGCTGCTTTGAAATAACTATTCTTCCGCCAGTCATTCTCACGTCTTTTCATCCTCAGTACTCTTCTTCCTCACAAGCATTTTCTCCTACCTCCCACTCATTTTCTTTCATTTTCTGCCGCCTCCAATGCATTTTCTGCCGGATTTCTTTCCAAGTCAATCTCTTTTTTTTTTTTTATTTATCTAACAAGAGAATCTCTTTATGCATCTAAATAATTGTAGCAGGAAAGACCATCTCTTTAATCTACTGGTACAACTTAGGTAGGATACTCATGGGTACCCACTGACCCCGATCCTAATTTGAATAGGGTAAGGTAGAAAATATTACCCATGGGTATGGGTAGGGTACAAATTATTACCCGCCTCCTCAAATAGGGTACAGGTTGGTAGATACGTTGGGTACCCGGAACCGACCCGCATAGGTACTCGTATGGGTAATTAATTAATGCATAATTATATATATGTATAATATATAGTATATAGTATATATTATGCTTTATCTTTAATATCTTATGCGCACACATTTTTAAAAAATTCAAATTTAAATGAATTTTGTACTTTGTGAAGTATAAATTTAAATGAATTTATATATACGTCATTGACTTCTGAAAGACTCTTATAAATACAATTGTGACTTATGATTATAATATATTAATAGTTTTAATAATTAGGTCATTATAGTCTATACTTCATATTTTTATGTGATAATATAAACAATAATATATGTACTTATAATTTTAAAACATAAATAACTGTTATTTTACATTATTTAAAATAACATAGAATTTTTTTTTAAAATATTGTATTTGAATATTAAAGGAACTGATTTGGAATCTAAACCGGAACCAATCCTATGGGTAATGGGAAGGGTATACTTGGAACCAAACTAATCAATGGGCAGGGTAGAGTATACTTTTTACAAATAGGGTACAAGTAAGGTAGACCTCTACCCGAACCGTACCGGCCCAAGTTGCACCTCTACTCTTTATACGTCTCATATTTAACCTAAGAAATAATTAAAAAGAAAAGAACCAACAAGAATATCCATATTAGGGGTGTTAATGGTTATGGTCAACTTGTTAACCTGCTCGTCCAACCCATTTATAAATGGGTTTAGATTGAAATTTTTGAATAAATGGATTATGATCCAGCAAACCGTTTAACCATTTAATTAAATAAATGGACTAGGGTTGAGATTTTATAACTGGTCAACCTGTTTAGCAACCCGTTTAACCCATATAACCTGTTCAACACGTTTAATTCATTCAACTCATTTAACTTGCTTAACTCATTAAAATTTTATATACATATATATATGTAAACCCCTTGGTTATTTTTCTTTTCTAAGTCTTCTTTCAATCACCTAATTTTCATTTTTCCACCGTTGTCTTAATTCTATTTTTCCCTACTGCCCTATTTTCATTTTTCTTATGTCGAAAACACCTTCTTGTCTCTCCCTGCAAGATCATTATCTATTGGAGTCTAGGCTTTTAGGTTATTTGCAATACAACCCGTTAACAACCTACCAATCCGTTTATTAAATGAGTTGTAAATGAATTAGGGTTGAGGTTTTTTAAATTAGTTAATAAACGAATTAGGGTTGAGATATTTTAAATGGGTTAAGGTTAGGATTAAGATTAGGCTCTAACCCGTACAACCCGATCCGTTAACACCCCTACTCCATTTATTAGTAGCGACACACATAGGACAGAGATGCTTTCAGACGAACCCCATTAAGCCAAAGATGCTTTTAGACGATCAATGGGGGTGATTTTATTCATCGGATATAAAACCAAACATAAATCATCAAAGAAAAGCCGGCAACAACTGACATCAGATATAAGATGGAACGAAAGACAATCCAGTAGAATCCGAAATCATCAGAAATAAAAATAGATCCTGCGATTTTGTTCCCGTCCGATGACGATTGGCTTATTCCATATTGATTTATTGACAACAATGAAAATAAACTCCAGATTACATGGCTGCATAGTCAATTAAAATAGAGGAAAACAAGCATGATACCTCAGGAGATTCCAATTGAGAGGACACAGAATGAAGAAGCCCGCACGCAATTTGGTTGCACCCCAAATTGTGGCCTGCATGCATAGATTTAAATAGGAAATGAAATAAATCGAAAATTCATCTTTTTCAAGCTCACCTTCGACGACGCAAAATCTAGCAACTCTTACTGGCTTCTCCTCTTCTCTGACGACGGTGTGATTGAAAGCGTGAAATGGACCGGCATCTCCCCCTCTTGGCTTCTCCTCTCTATCTCCCTCGTCTCGGTGACTCTCCCTATTGCACAATTCCTCCTCCATCGGTGCCAACTTTATCCACTCTCTGAATTCTTTACACCAGTCGTAAATGTTTTCAAAATCTGGAGTGCTCCCCTGTCTATCAGCATGTCGCGAAGATGCCATGTCCTCCAGCACACCAAAAGGAATTGGATTAGATTCTCGCCTCTCTTTTTACGGGCCAGCTGAAACAGGATGCATTTTGGTGCAGGTGCGGTTCTTAGGGCCCAAATGTTACTGTCAGCAATCAACCTCCTTCTGGTTTGCGCTATTTTTTAGCAAAAGACAAATATATGGGCTGCATCTTCAGTCTTCCTTGTGCAGAAACTACACAGCGTTGGTGGCAACACCTCTCCGTTAAGGATCTGTTTTGCAGGTAAAGCATTCTGATCGAAACGCTGGCCAAATACTTTAATCCTGTTTGGCAATGCACATTTCCATAGCTGCTTCAAAATCACTTCCTCTTGCCTATTTGGTCTTGGTGTTGCTTGGCCAGGACAGAAAGGAGGGGTGATCCTTGATCATTCTGTAAGCCGATTTAACTCTAAACACTCCATCAGCTCCCCAGCCCAAAACCATTCATCTTGCATGTTTCCATCTGGTATAGGAATAAGCTGAATTTTCTGCAAGCCTGCATCCCCCGCCGCTGCTAACACTTGGTCCTTTTTTCAAGTTCTACTAGAAGCGTCAATAAAGTCACACACTCTCACTTCATCCCTAGAAATTTCTAACGGCAGTGAGCCCACTTTTGAAATCTTATTCTCTAGCCATCTGTCTTGGAAGAACCTAATTTTTGTTAAGACAAGAGGTTAAAAATAACTTCCAACGTGTGAACCACCAGAAATAGTCTCAAGATCTCTTATCTATCACAATCGTACTAATCCAAAGACAAAAATCAATCCACAATAATGACACAAGAATTTATGTGGAAAAACCCTCCAAAAGGAAGTAAAAAACCACGGGGCAAGAAGAGCAAAATATTCATTATGAAAGAAACGGTACAAGGACAATCCTAGGATCGTACCCAAACCGTAGGAAATTGAAAATCAATCAACTACAATTATCCACATGAAAATAACAAAATCAAATGGATAAACATCACCATGGAAAACTCAAACTAACATGTAAGTTGATTCCCCCTCTTTCTCTTCTTCTTTATCTTCTTCTTATTCTTCCTTTCAAGCAAGAAACTCACACCACCAAAAAAACCTTTGATTTGAAGCATTTACACTTATCTTTGTTGAAGAAGAAGCCCAAAAGAAAACCCCTCAAAAAATCTCTAAGAAAAAACCCCTAGAAAATGGCCAACAACAAGGGGTTAAAAAAACCCCTTTTTCTCCTTCTCCTATACAAGCAGACATAGGGTGTGTTTGGAAATTGATAAAAATTTTTATGAAAAGTTGTAGAGATGAAAAGTTGTCAAATGATGTGATATGATAAGGGTAATGATGAGGAATAGATAGGGTTAGTGTGTTGGTAGTTGTGTAGAAATGATTGAAAAGTAGGATAGTTGTATAGAAAAATGTGAAGAAATAATTAAAAAATAGAGTTGTTGTGGAAAGTGAAAAGTTTTAGATTGAAAAGTTTTAACTTGACAATTTTTTATTGTTAACAAACACACCCTAGGGAGAGACAAACAAAAACATGGGGCCCTTCAATAACTACTCCTTTTTTATTTTATTTGGGTGGGGCCACACATGGGTGACCCCTCTCGTGATGGACAACACTAACAATTTTTGCTCCAACACCTACTCTCCATCTGCCTCCCTCCCTTAATATCTCCCGTGCCTTAAGGATGCACTTCCACGTATAAGAATCCTTGGTTTCTCCTTACAGCCCCACCTGTCACCATTTGGGAAATATTTGACACGTAGCACTTGATGACAGAGTGTCAGCATGTTCGACAGCACCTTCCATGCTTGTTTAGCCAACATGGCATAGTTGAAAGATATGTGGTCTTTGAGCCTATCCACCCATCTCCCTTTGGGATACATATTTTCCTCCATGCCACCCAATTTATCTTTCTTCTCCCCTCATTTTTCTGTACCAGAACTTGCTCAGTAGGCTATCAATCTCTCTAAATAAGCTTTTGGGAAAGAGGAACAAACTCATGGTATAAGTGGGAATGATCTAGGCCATTGCTTTAATTAGGACTTCCTTTCCTCTCATAGAGAGCAATCTCTTTTGCCACCCTTTTAACTTTCACCAGGTAGGTACGTTCTTTGATACCTCTGAAGCAGTCCTTTTGATCTCCCTAACCATGTTGGTAGCCCCAAATAGGATTTGATTTCCTTACCACTTGACCCCATCAATGATGAGAACTCCCTCCATTTTTTTTATTCTCATATTGGCACTGGCACTGAAAAATAGGACTATCTTTTCAATATTTACCACTTGCCCCAAGTACTCCTTGTACATTTTTAGAAGTTGCAATATCCTCTCTGCCTCTTATGACTTTTCTTGCAAAAAGATAAAAGCATTGTCAGCAAAAAATAGATGTGTGAGTAAAGGCCCCCCTCTTGATATTCTAATGTTAGATATCCATTCTCTCCTCTACTATTATGAGATAAGGGCTAAGAGTCCCATCAGATATGTGAGGAATAGGTATGATGACAAGTGATCCCCTTGTCCTCAACTCCTTATATGGTATGAACATCTCAAGTTATTTACCATAACTCTGTAGCTCACCAAGCTTAGGCAGCCCCTAATTCAATCAATCCATCAATCACTAAAATTCATTTTCCTCATCATATCAAAGAGGTACTCCCCCCTATCCGATCATACACCTTTGACATATCAAGTTTGGCTACTACCTCTTCCTTTTTACCCCTTTTTTGTCCCCTTAGATAGTGGAGTGTCTCAAATGCTAGGAGCATGTTGTCTGTTATAAGTTGCCCGAGTACAAACGCACTTTGTTGGTCTAAGATAATACTCTAGAGGTAGCCCTTCAACCAATTTGCTAAAATTTTTGCAACAATTTTGCAAGTCATATTACACAAGCTAATTGGTTGGAAGTCCGATAAGATATTTGCTCTAGGTTTCTTTAGCACCAGGATAATGGTGGTGACATTGATGAGTGGTAACTAAGTCCTCAGGCTTTCACGTTCTGTATTATTCATGAAAGTTTGGCACGTCCGCAGAATGTCGATTCCCAAAACATTCCAATTTTTCTGAAAGAAACCTACTAACATCCCATTTGGACCTAGGCCTCTAAGGGGTTTATAGATTTTATAGCCACTTCAACCTCCGCCGACTCCATTGGCTTTAGAAAGTTATCTCTTTCAACATCTAATATTTTCATAGAAAGACAATCTATAATTCTATTTACTTCCATTGGAGTTGTGCTGGAAAAGATAGTCTTGAAGTGTTTTGTTACCAAAGATTCCATCCTCTCTTGATTCTAAACCCAACTTTCATCCCCCTCCTTTTAAACCATCAATAATATTACTTCTTTGTCTGTTGGAAGCCACCCTATGGAAGAAACTTGTATTCCCGTCCCTAGATTTAATTTGTGGAGTTTTGCTAACTATTTCCAAATGATGTCTTCGTCTTCTAAAAGCCTGTTAATCCTTCTCTCCACTATTTGAATGCTATCATCCCTATCATTTGACAGGTCCTCACAATTTTGCTTTCGAAGGGCCTTTTGACTTTTGTGGTGGCTAATTTGATATGGCCATATTTGTTTTTGTTCCAATCCATTAGCTTTTGTCCACATCTCCGAATTTTCCTCCTCATGGTTACAAAAATTGATGATTCGCCTGCCACATTTTCCTATCATACCTTTGCACCACTTGGTGAGCCTCATTGCCTCTTGCCTAGAAAATTTCATATCTAAACTCCCTGCTCCTATACCTTCTATCCCCTCTGGAGTCCGGCTTAAGCAATTTTGTATTGTATTATATTTATGGTTTATTTGCGTAAAGGATTGGATGTGAGAGTGCATGGTGAATAAACAAAAGAGTGTCTATTGATATTGCATAAGTACCCATAAAGCCCTATTTGTTGGTGTATTAGAGAAGAATTCAGTGAATCACTAGATAGTATCTCAATGGTGCGTGAGAAAAGGGGTAGTCAAAGCGTTTTCTTTGAGGCTATGTGTGAGATATATAGAGAATGAGAGTGAGTCATTTTTGTGTGTATCTTTGAAACCCTATTTATCACAGTGGATTGTTATCTCTCTCATTGTTTTTCTCTTCTTTGTTGACAGGTTTTCTATGTAAATCTTAGTATCTTGTAAATGTAATCTTGTGGTTGTTTATTTAATCTTGTTTAATTATCTACGCTTCTACTGTAATCCATATAAACTCAAATCACGTTTTCTAACAAAGTTGAAAAATGCGAGGGCAAATTCTTATGAAGACCCTGGGAACATGGACGCATACAGCCACAAATGATGTAATGCTCATGGAAACGTTGATTTTCAGTGGCCACCTGGTCTCCAATTCTTCAGCTGCTCAATCGCTGCACTAAATGATGTAATGACGTAATTTCGTTTGCAGGTGCATGTTTAAAAATCCTCACGAAAAGAAGGGAAAACCCAAAATGGAAATTGCGGGACTGATATTCGTTACATGGGCTTAAATACATTTTCAGTAAATTTTGCAAGTCTTTACAATTTTTTTAGAAGAAAAAGAACCATAAAAGTTCTATCTTTGTCCGTGAGGTAAAAAACTTGGAGAGATGTGCTGTTCATTCAGCTACATAACTTCATTATATTTATACAAATAATGCTGATTTAATTGATTTATTTATTTTCGTTTTGAAAATGCTTGACACATGTCAGTACCGTGAGTGTTAACAAAATGGCCTTTAAAGCAAAACTACTTTCAAAAACGTAACGTAAAATTGAAAATAGAGCAGAATTTGATCGAGAATAGGTTGGAAAGATGAGTAACAGATGCCTCTATTCTCTGTTATGCTTTCCTCGAGAACAACTTCCACATCAAGGCGCAAAAATCAAGAACTCCAGCATCTGGTAAAGAATCACAACGCAAGAAAGAAATTGGTTTTATGCTGTAACATCAAGTGAAAGTCGTGGCCATCCCCCTCGTTGAAAAATGGATGCTCTAAAATAAAATATTATTTATAAAAATATTATAATAAAATAATACACCTAAAATAATTTGGATACTTTATAGTTTCCTTCCCTTAATATTAGAACTACCCATACAAGTATTCCCTTCCTCACAATCACTCCAACTCACACAACAATCACCCACACAATTCACACTACCCTTCGCTCATTCCTTGCCCTTTATATATGTGAAACCCCAACCTAAGTAAGGATTTAATATATGCATTGAATATTTACATGTGATTTATAAGTGAATTTATTGAATTATGATTGACTTTATGATTTTACTAAATTATGATAATTAGGGCTAAGGATTAGCAATGATGATTCAAGTGATCATTATAAGCTAATGTGGGACAAAAGGATTAGAATAATTTGTTGGTGATTAAAATACACCAATACATCATGAATAATCATTTTAGATTATTTGATATGGATTATGAGAATTTAAAAGGATAATTCTCAAGTTAGTATAGAAAATCTTAGAAAATTCATAACTTGACGCCCATAAGGCGGATTAATATAAAAATTGAGATGGAAGCACATAATTTCGTGCTTAATCACATGGGAAAGGTAGATTATGAAAATTTTGATGATAATTGATCATCACCGTCCAAAATTTAAAACGATCATAATTTGAGTTAGAAAAGTCGGATTAAGATGAAATTTGAAATGGACGGTTAAAATTATGAGATTAAGGTTATGAAAGGATTTGATCAAGAAAATGATGATGTAATTAGTCTTGCACGAAATTAGGATTAATTATTTTGATTTTTTACATCAAAAAGTTAAGAGCATAAGGGAGAGTAGCTTACATGGCTAGCATAGATGTCCAAACTAGCCTATAAAGTGGATTTTTGTGAAATATTTTTAATATAATGGATACCCAAAGTCAACAAGGAGTTAATGTAGATAATTTGGCATTGAATTAAAGTGAAATTCGGATTTAATAGTTGCTGATTTGGACTATTAAATGGAAAATGAAAAAGTTGACAGCAGCATGCTTTATGGGTGATATGGACGGTTTTGGCAGCTCAAGGCATTGTTTTTAATTTTTTTATTAGTCTAAATTGACCCTAAATGCCCTACTCTACTAGGTAATTAAGTGAGTAATTAAATGGAGCTGTAAAAAAATTAATTATGACAAGGACACTTGCTGAAAAGTGGACGTTTTCTAGGCATCAAAAAGTGGACAACCGCATTTAGTCTGACCACAGCCATAAAAAGTGGATTTTTATATTTTTTAAAAATTAAAAAATGCATGGATATTTAGCCTAGGTAACAGGGTATGTAAGTGTGCATTTCTTTGATGCAAAATTCGTTGGAAAAACATGGAGAAAGGTAGCTGATTGTGGACGTGATCTGATGGTCAGCATGGTGATCATTAAATGCAATGGATAATTAGTGGATTTATAAATGTGATAAAAATATTTTTAATGGCCCACATGTTGCCATGTCAGCAAAGGAGATAGGAATGCATTGGAATTAGCATTGCTGAGGTGGAATGTGGGGCCCATTTGCTGGAAATTTCCAGCTATTGCTTAAAAGAGAAGGAACGACCATATGCATATCAAGTGGACTTAGGAAATTTCTTGAATTTTGAGCTCTCCTTTCCAGCAGCAAGTCACGACCCCTAGGCCACCAAGGAGGAAGAAAAGAGAAGAAAAGAAAGAGGAAAAGGAAGGATTAGCCATTTAATCAAGTAAGTATTTGATTATTTTGGTTTTATAACTCAAATCTGGAAATTTTATGATGTTGTAAAGTAAAATATGAACGAGACAGCAAATGGATAAATGCATTATGAATGATGACAAGTATGAGCTTAAGTATAAGCTTATATGATGAAAGAAAAGAAAAAAAAATTTGACGAGATCAAATTAAGAAACCGCCGCGTGTTAGGGCAACAATTCTGATCACATTTACCAATCGATAGATCCTGAGGTAAGGATGTGACGTCTCGGTTTGGGGCGCCACAATATAGCTTGTATCACCAAATTGGCATTTAATGTCATGCATGCAGAGCGGCAATTTTTAATCTGAGGTAGCTTATATTCGGTGTCGTATTCAGCGCCGTTTCTTTTAATATATATAATATTTTATTCGGCGCCACTTTTACGGCGCTGCCTTTCTGGTGCTGACACTTTAATTCTCCCCCTCAGCACTGACTTTCTTTTTTTCCTGTATTCTGTTTGTTACACCAATTCGACTTCTGAATTTTTCAAACTTTGCTTTAGTTAGCCCCTTCGTAAATATGTCTGCAACTTGATCTTCTGTGTTGATGTGCTTCATCTTGATTTCTCTGTCTAGCACTTTCTCTCGTATAAAGTGATAATGTACTTCAACGTGTTTTGTTCTGGCATGGAATAATGGATTCTCTGCTAGGTGTATAGCAGACTCATTGTCGTAGTATAAGGGCACTGAATAATCAGTAGGCTGGTGTAGATCTTTCATAAGCTGCATTAGCCACTTGGTTTCTTGTACTGCCATAGCTGCTGCTCTATACTCTGCTTCAGTAGTTGATAGAGACACGGTCAGCTATCTCTTGCTGCACCATGAGACTGCCACTGTTCCGAGATCGAATACATATCCAATAGTTGATCTCCTCGTGTCATGGTTTCCAGCATAATCAACATCACAGTACCCTGCTACCTCGTATATTGTAATTTTCTTATAAAAGAGACCAAGGTTAACAGTACCTTTTACATAACTTAATATGCGTCGAACCACATCTAGATGTGGCTTCCTTGGTTTTTTCATATAGCGACTTGTTATATTGACGACGAATGTTATATCCGGCCGTGTAAGAGTTAGGCAGATTAAACTACCCACTAGCTGCCGATACATCGTCGAATCTGCTAACTCTTGACCTTCTAGTAAGCATTGCCTGGTACTGGGCTCTATAGGTGTAGATCTGGGCTTGTAGTCAAGTAGCCCATACTTCTTTAGTAAGTCTTGAGCATACTTTTGCTGACATAGGAATATCCCTTCTTTTGTACGCTCAACTTTTAGCCCAAGAAAGTGTTTCAATTCTCCAAGGTCTTTTATCAAAAAATGAATCGAGAGATTGACCTTGGTTTGATTGATCTCCCTTTCATCATCACCAGTAATGATGAGATCATCTACATATACTAGCACTATAGATAGCTTTCTATTTTTATTTTTCACAAATATACTTGAGTCGGCTGGTGCAACAGAATAACCATTTTGTAGTAAGAATTCAGCAATCTTACCATACCACGCTCTCGGTGCCTACTTTAGTCCATATAAGGCCTTTTTCAGCTTACAGACATACTCCGGATGGGTTGTGCTCTCGAACCCTCTAGGTTGCATCATATATATTTCTTGATCCAATTCGCCATGAAGAAATGCATTCTTAACGTCCATTTGCCAAAGCTTCCATGACTTGCTAGCTGCAAGTGCCAATAATACTCGAACTGTCGTAATCTTTGCCACTGGACTAAATGTTTCATCATAATCTAACCTATACTTCTGATAAAATCCATGTGCTACCAGCCGAGCTTTGTATCTTTCGATTGATCCATCGAGCCGTAACTTTAATTTGTACACCCATTTGCATGATATGGGTTGTACATCTCTTGGTTTTGGTACCAGGTCCCATGTCTCGTTTTGCTTCAAGGCTTTCATTTCTTCTTCGATAGCCTTCCTCCAATTTAGACTGTGGGATGCTTCCTCATACATGACCGGTTCCGCTTCTTCAATTGCTTCGAACACTGTTGCATTATCATATTTTGGATTCAGCTTCCGTTGTCTGTTGGATCGTCGTGGAACAAGTCTTGCTTTTTCTTGCTCATCAAACTCTTCAATTTGGCTCAGTTTTTCTTCTTCTATACTCCTGTTATGCACCCCTGCTTGCCATGGGCTATCTGATTTTTCTGGTGATTTGGAGTCCTCTCTGCTTGGTGAGAGTTCGTCCTCCTTAATTGACTATTTTGTTGACTGAGTTTGACTTGGCTCGATTTGCTCCTGCAGTCTTTATTTTAACTATTCTTCCATTTCATTAGAGTCAGGTAATAAGACTGCCTGTGATGACCACCAAGATGATGTCTCATCGAAAATTACATTTCATAAGACATAGCATGGCCTATGGTTGGATCACAACATCTCCAACCTTTTCTTTGGCTATCATAGCCAACAAATATACAGCGAATGACCTTTTTGTCAAATTTACTACGGAGGTGGTCAGGAACAAATACATAGCAAACACATCCAAACACACGAAAATGACTTACCGTTGGTTTGGTGCTCCGCGATTTTTCAAAAGGAGAAATATACCCAATTTTGGGTTGAGGAAGCCTATTTATAACATGGACAACAGTCTTCATGCATTCAGCCCAAAATTTAGGTGGCACATTCTTGGCATGCAACATACTTTTGCATATCTCTGCCAAGTGTTAATTTTTTCTTTCTGCCACTCCATTTTGTTGTGGCGTGTTTGGGCAAGTCAACTGTCGGCGTATTTTACACCTTTGTAGATACTCTGAGAATTTAGCTAACGTATACTCTCCCCCATTATCTATGCATAGGCATCGTATTTTTCGACCTACTTCGCTTTCCACTTTTTGCTTAAATTCTTTGAATTTAGTAAACGCTTCAAATTTTTCTTTCATAAAATCAACCTAGACGTACCTTGAATAGTCATCGATGAAGGTTATCATGTACTGGTAGCCGCTAATTGATGACTTCTTCACTCGTTCAAATAGTCTGAGTGTACTATCTTGAGAGGCACCTTGGTTTGAAATTTTGACTCCTCATACGGTAGTTGATGTGCCTTTCTGAACTGACATCCGGCACATACCGTATCTTCTTGAACTTCTAGCTAGGGAAGGCCTCTGAGCATAGATTTCTTCATCATCTGCTTCAGTTTGTGATAGCTTACATGTCCCAGCCGTGCATGCCATTAATCTGCAGTTTCATTCCTTCTCGTCTTGTCTACGTATGTTGTCTGTGCAGACATCATATAGACAGACTCAAGTCGATGCCCTTCCATGATTGGCTCATTTGTTATTTTTAATTTAGGATATACCCTTACATCATTTGGACCGAACACCACATAATTTCCAGAAGCAGTGAGTTGTGAAACAGATAATAAGTTTTTTCTTCATTCCTGGTACATGGAACACATTTTCCAATTGTATCTTCTGTGAGCTGAACCGAGGGGTAAACATAGTATTGCCGATATGGGTGATGGGCAGCTTCGAGTTGTTAGCCGTTACGACTACTCGTCCTCCTTTGTACTTAGACGTGCTAGTCAGTTTCTCATAATCTCCTGTCATGTGATTGGAACATCCAGAATCGACAATCCAATCATCATTATAGTTGATTAATTTTTCACTTACTGATATGAGAGCCAACTCATCTTCTGTCTTGATAATGCAGGGTGCCGCCATGTTTTGGAGCTCTTCTATTGCAAGGGATGCTTGAAGATCCCTTGCTTCTTCGTTATGGATAGATGTCGCAGCATTTCCCTCTGCCCGCTTGAACCAACAGTCTTTAGCAAAATGACCTCTTTTGCCACAGTTGTAACAATGGTCCTTCTGCCATCGGAATCTCTCTCTCTTTTGTCGCCTCCCCTTGCTACGAGCTTTGCCCTTGCTGCCCTCCTTTGCCAGCCTCCCTCTTGCTTTCTTGTGTTATCTCTATTTGGCCTCGTAGCTACTCAATCTCTGCTTTGGAATTCTCTCTTTTTACTAAAGAGAGAATTTTCCTTCTCCTTTAGTGAAACTTTAGACATTTGCTTATCTAAAGCTTCTTGGTTAGCCAAAATATTTTCTAACTCAATTAGAGTTGGTTCTTTAGCCCATCCACGGGTAGCAATGATAATTCTGTGGTATTCTGGCTTTAAGTCATGGATGATAATCCTCCTTATCCTAGTCTCAGAGATTGAATTTTTTGGGTCCAATTTTGAAATTCCTCCACACAGAGATTTAACTTTGGAGAAATATTCACTTACCGTCATATTTTGCTGCAAAATGGATAACAACTCATTTTCCAACTACTGGAGCTTTGCATCATTTTTCCTCGAGTATAGTACTGCGATGGTGTCCCATGCCTCCTTGGGTGTTTTAGCATTCTTAATTTTCTGCAGTAACTCGTCTTCAATAGTTACTGCTAGCACGTACATGACTTTGTCAGCTTTTATCTTCCACCTCTTCAATTCCTAGTTATCTGTGGGTGGCACTGTATTATTACCGCCAACTATATCCCACAGATCTTGACCAAGCAGATAAAACTGCATACGCGAACACCAAGTATTATATTTGTTATAATTTAGCTTCTTGATGGAGCTTACCAAGGTAGAAATATCCGCCACCGTGACTTGGTATGCCCAGTACTTTTCCAAATAAGCTTGGTCCCAGACCAATTGGCTTCACAGTTCCAAACTGTGCAGTGCAGAATCGCCTCGTATTTTGTCTAGCTGGTGTAGCCTTCACGAAGCACGGTCCCCGAACCTGGTGCTCTGATACCACTTGTTGAAAACTAGATGCTCTAAAATAAAATATTATTTATAAAAATATTATAATAAAATAATACACCAAGAATAATTTAGACACTTTATAGTCTCCTAACCTTAATATTAGAACTACCCATACAAGTATTCCCTTCCTCACAATCACTCCAACTCACATAACAATCACCCACACAATTCACACTACCCTTCGCTCATTCCTTGCTCACTCGCTACTAATTCTGCAATGGGATTTGCCCTTTTATATAGCTTGTATCACCGAATTGGCATTTAATGCCATGCATGCAGAGCGGCAAATTTTAATCTGAGGCGGCTTTTATTCGGCACCGTATTCGGCGCACTTTGTAATCTTTCAAAATTTTAATGAACTTCAAGCATTGGAACAAATCTAAGGTGGGTGATTACTGAATAGTTCATTGCTGTGTGGCGGTTGCCGTTTTTACAAAATGCATTTGCCAAAGATGGCAGCATAAGCACAGAAAGATTGGGTCATTGAGATCGAGAAGAAAGTCGAGCATGCGCGTCTTACACGTCCATTGGAGGAGGAATATGCGAGGCTGTGGAGAAAGAACACAATCTACGAAGTCCCTCCACAAATGAGTGGTATCAAGTGCAGTGCCTACAGGCCAAAGATGGTCTCCTTTGGTCCCTGTTGTCACGACGATGATGCATTAAGCAATTAGAGGGCCAACCCATGGGAAGTGCTTCCCACGGTTCTCTCATAGGAAGCAACACATCCACTGTTCATTTTCGTTCGACGGATGAGATTGAAAGGGGCATTTTGGGTAGGCTGAAAAATCGACAGGAGCGCGTGGAAGCTTTGCATTCACACGCCCATCCACCCTCTGTTCATCTCTTCTCTTTTTCTTCTTTGTTCCTTCATTTTCTAGATCTCATCTTTTCCTCTTCCATTGTTATTAGATTACTTGCTGCTCTTAGGCCTTAGGTTGCGATTTGGAGAGCATGGCTAGATTTGCCAAGGCCGGTTGACGAATCTGAGATGGTTGGAATCAATGTAATCACCGACAACAATTGCTGCAAGCAGAGAGGTATGATTGATGAGAGATGAGAGATGGTTGCCGATAGCTTATAAACGCCATCATTGTTGGAGATGAAACAAAGTAGGTGGTTTGCGGATAAGAAAATAGCCGCAGCTGTAACATCTGTTGTAGGACAGAAAATAGTGGTTGAAGGTCTTAAGGGGTTTTCTACGGAGATTGATCGTACGGCTCCGATCTGTAAATGCATGACTCAGATGGTGGGATATGAGATGGTGTTTGTGGTAGCCATGGTTAATAGCGTGTGCTTCATGGAGGCTGATCTCTAGTCTATTTATTAATGTTTCAACAAATTTAGAAGTGAGAATCAGTGGAATGGTGATGGAAGTCGATTTCCAGTCGTTGATGGGTTGAGGAAACAGCAGCAGCCATGGCTTCTCTCCAGCAGGGAAGATGGAACGGTGCACGAAAATTTCTTGTGCATGCAAATGGAACAAGTTATTTTCAATCGTTGACTCTCCAAAATAATTATTTCTAGTAATTTCATTTTGAAAATAACTAAAATAATTTAATATTTCATACTCGTGTCTAACTTAATTTTAAATTTTATTTAAAGTAAAATTTTGTTCCATTAGTCTTCATTTCGAATTAAATTATAATCTCCTTATTCAATACAAATATTAATTAAATAAGTTATTTTAAAGATTTTTTTATGCTAAATAAATATAAAATGTGTTGTATTTAAATTATTTTAAATATAAATATAAATTATAGTTTAATCATTATTAAAATATTATTTTATAATTTTAATAAATTTATTATAAAATTTCTATTAAATACAATTATCTATTAACTTAATTACTTTAATATTTATTTGAATAGATATTTTATTATTATAATAATATATTACTAAATTTAAAATATAGCCCATTTCAAAATCATGGTTGGCATATTTTAAAATGAAATGGTAAGTTCATATCTTTTACAAAATAAATAAACTTATGTTGTTTATTTTCAAAATAATTATGTGTAAAAATGCAAATATATAAAATTATAAATCTATTAAATATTAAAACCTAATAATAAAAATTTAAAACATTATTCGTTAATATATTAATGTCACATTTGTATAAATTAGAAATGTTTAATATCCATTTAATTGAAACAATCACTTATAATTTATTTTTAAAATAAAATTCAATAATTGATATGTTTTAATTTATTTATATAAATTTTAAGAATATTATTTTAGATAATTTATTTTTGAAAGATACAATTTCTTTTCTAGGGGTGTGTTTAGTAGGGGGTAAAATTTTTGATGAAAAGTTTTTGAGAATATTATTTTAGATATATATATATATATATATTGTTTTCTAAAAATAAATCAGTCCCGCGGCCCAAAAAAATGAATTTTTTATTTTCTAAAATATATATATGTCTCGCGGGCCTCCAGAAATGAATTTTTTATTTTCTAAAATATATATATGTCCCGCGAGCCTCCAAAAATGAATATTTTATTTTCTAAAATATAAATGTGTCCCGTGGGCCTCTAAAAATGAATATTTTGTTTTCTAAAAATATATATATGTGTCTCGTGGGCGTCCAAAAATGAATATTTTATTTTTTGAAATATATAAATGTGTCCCGCGGGCCTCCAAAAAATAAATGTTTTGTTTTTCTAAAATATATGTGTGTCCCACAGGTGTCCAAAAATGAATATTTTATTTTCGAATATATATATATGTCTCGCAGGCCTCCAAAAATGAATATTTTATTTTCTAAAAATATATATGTGCCCAACGGACCTCTAAAAATGAATATTTTATTTTCTAAAAATATATATGTGCCCAGCGGACCTCTAAAAATGAATATTTGATTTTCTAAAAATATATATCTATCTCGCGGGCCTCCAAAAATGAATATTTTGTTTTCTAAAATATATACATGTGTCCTGCAGGCCTTTAAAAATGAATATTTTATTTTCTAAAAATATATATGTCCCGCGGGCCTCCTAAAATGAATATTTTATTTTTTAAAATATATATATGTCCCGCGAGCCTCCAAAAATGAATATTTTGTTTTCTAAAATATATATGTGTGTCCCGCGGGCCTCCAAAAATAAACATTTTATTTTTTAAAATACATATATGTGTCTCGAGGTCCTCCAAAAATGAATATTTTTTTCTAAAAATATATATGTGTCCCGCGGGCGTCCAAAAATAAATATTTTGTATTCTACAATATATATCTGTCCCGCGGGCTTCTAAAAATGAATATTTTGTTTTCTAAAAATATATATGTGTCGCGTGGGCCTCCAAAAATGAACGTTTGGTTTTTTGAATATATATATGTGTCCCTCAGGCCTCCAAAAATGAATATTTTATTTTTAAAAATATATATATGTCCTGCGAGCCTCAAAAAATGAATATTTTATTTTCTAAAATATATACATGTGTCCCGCGGGCCTCTGAAAAATAATATTTTGTTTTCTAAAAATATATATTTGTGTCCCCCGGGCGTCCAAAAATAAATATATTATTTTTTAAAATATATGTGTCCCGCGGCCTCTAAAAAAGAATATTTTATTTTCTAAAATATATATGTGTCCCGCGGGCGTCCAAAAATGAATATTTTATTTTCGAAAATATATATATATGTGTGTGTCCCACGGGCATCCAAAAATGAATATTTTTTTTTCGAAAATATATATATATGTGTCCCGCGGGCATCTAAAAATGAAAATTTCTTTTTCTAAATTATATATATGTGTCCCGCGATCCTTTAAAAATGAATATTTTATTTTCTAAAATATATATATGTGTCTTGCGGGCTTCCAAAAATGAATATTTTATTTTCTAAATATATAAATCTGTCCCGCGGGCCTCTAAAAATGAATATTTTATTTTCTAAAATATATATTTGTCCCGCGGGCCTCCAAAAATGAATATTTTATTTTCTAATATATATATATATGCATCCCGCAGGCCTCCAAAAATGAATATTTTATTTTTTAAAATATATATGTGTCCTGCTGCCTCTAAAAATAAATATTTTATTTTTAAAAAATATATATGTGTCCCGCGGACCTCCAAAAATGAATATTTTATTTTCTAAAATATATATTTGTGTCCCGCGAGCCTCCAAAAATTTATAGTTTCTTTTTTAAAAATATATGTCCCGCGGACCTCTAAAAATGAATGTTTTATTTTTCTAAAATATATATGTGTTCCGCGGGCCTCCAAAAATGAATGTTTTGTTTTTCTAAAATATATATGTGTCCCGCGGGCATCCAAAAATGAATATTTTTTTTCTAAAATATATATGTGTCCCGCCAACCTCAAAAAAAGAATACTTTGTTTTCTAAAATATATATAAGTGTGTCCCGCAGGTCTCCAAAAATGGATATTTTATTTCATAAAATATATGTGTCCCGCGGTCGTCAAAAAATGAATAAATTTTTTTTCTAATACATATATATGTGTCCCGCAGGCGTCCAAAAATAAAAATTTTATTTTTTAAAAATATATATTTGTCCCGCCGGCCTCCAAAAATGAATATTTTATTTTCTAAAAATATACGAGTGTCCCGCGGGCCTCCAAAAATTAATATTTTATTTTCTGAAAATATATATTTGTCCCGCGGGTCTCGAAAAATGAATATTTTATTTTCTAAAATATATATGTGTCCCGCGGGCCTCCAAAAATGAATATTTTGTTTTAAAATATATATATATATGTATCCCGCGGGCCTCCAAAAATGAATGTTTTATTTTTCTAAAATATATGTGTCTCATGGGCGTCCAAAAATAAATATTTTATTTTCTAAAATATATATATGTGTCCCTTGGGCTTGCAAAAATGAATATTTTCTTTTACAAAAATATGTGTCCTGCGGGCCTCCAAAAATGAATGTTTTATTTTTTTAAAATATATATGTGTCCCGCGGGGTCCAAAAATGAATATTTTGTTTTCTAAAATATATATGTGTCCCGCGGGCGTCCGAAAATGAATATTTTATTTTCTATAAATATATGTTTTACTGCGGGCCTCCAAAAATGAATATATTGTTTTCTAAGATATATATATATGTGTGTCCCGCGGGCCTCCAGAAATGAATATTTTATTTCCTAAAAATGTATATGTGTTCCGCGGGCCTCTAAAAATGAATATTTTGTTTGTCTAAAATATATGTGTCCCGCGGGCGTCCAAAAAATGAATATTTTTATTTCTAAAATATATACATATCCCGCTGGCCTCTAAAAATAAATATTTTATTTTCTAAAATATATATGTGTCTCTCGGGCCTCCAAAATGAATATTTTATTTTCTAAAAATATATATATCCCGTGGGCTTCCAAAAATGAATATTATTTTTTCTAAAATATATATACGTGTCCCACGGGCCTCCAAAAATGAATATTATTATATTATTACTTAAAATTTATAATATAAACTATAATAATAATATTTTATAATTTCAAGAAATTTTCTTATAAAATTACAATTATATAAAATCGTAACGTATATTCAAAAGAGTCAACATGTATTTACTTCATAATTACAGTTAACAATACAATAAAGTAGCATATATTTACTAATTAAATCTAAATTATAGTTATATATAATTGACCATAGTTTAGTTCTACAGCGTCATATATATAATAATTTTACTATTTTATATTTTTACATAAATTTCTATTTCATTTTATCGAGAGGAGTTAATTTTTTATATAAATTTATATATTTAAATATTTTTAAAATTATTTAGACATTAAATAAATTATTAAGTATATATATTTTGCAAAATACACAGATTAAGTAAAATATTCAAAAATATTCAAAAATTAGATGTTGTTAGATTATAAAAAGTTATAAAAAAATTATTTGAAATAAATAATTTATCATCATTAAAAAATATTTATTTTGCAAGATATATATTTTAATTAATACTTTTCATATGGATTTAAATTAATTTTTAATTTTATTTAAATTTGATTAACTTTGGTTAAATTTGATTTTACCTTATTTTGTTACGATGTTGGGACATATAATCAAAACATTATTTACTTAAATATTAATATTGAGATGCAGAATTAAATAATGATTTAAATTTAGTATTTTTTACCAATTGAAGTTTTGGCATAGTTTTAATTACAGTTTTGGAACATATAATTTGTCTATAAATTTTGTATAAATTTTTTATTCAATGTAAATATTTATTAATTTCATAGTTTTACATCGATTTCAATTGAAGTAAATAAATTTGTATTTTTATTTTAAATTAATTAGTTCGATTAACAATCAACCTCAAGTAGTATATTAATATGTTAAATTTGTAATATAAACTGTAATAATATTATTTTATAATTTTAATAAATTTTAATATATTAATATGTTAAATTTCTAATATAAACTGTAATAATATTATTATATAATTTAAATAAAATTTATTATAAAATTTCTATTAAATGCAGTTATTTACTAAATTGATTATTTAACAAATCCCAAAAAGTAACATATATTTCTATATTAAATATAAATTACAGTTATATATAATTTATTACAATTTTAGTTTTATAGTGTCATATATAATAATTTTTACAATTTATATATTTACATAAATTTTGATTTTATTTAATTTAAATTACTTAATATTTTTAATTACAAATTCATATATTTATTTAGTTTTAAAATTATTTAAAGGTTTTGTGTAGTTATGAAATGAATTATTAATTATATATCTTTTGCAAAATACACAAATTAGGTAAAATATTTATAAAATATCAAAAATTAGATGCGGTAAAATGCGGTTAGACGTGATTAGATGCTGTTAAATGCGGTTAGACGTTGGTTAGATGCGGTTAGACGTTATTAGATTAAAATGGATTTCATTAAATCACATTATTTGGGTTTAAAACTCCGTAATTAAGGTGTAAATGACCTTGTAAGTCGCCTAGGATCATATTACAGGTGTTAATTTAAGATTAACATATTATTTCAAAAATTAGATGCGGTTATATGCTATTAAATCCGATTAGATGCGGTTAGATGCAGTTAGATATTAAACGCTGTTAGATTAAGGTGGATTTCATTTAATCATATTATATGAGTTTCAAATTTCATAATGAAGGTGTAAATGACCTTGCAAGGTTTCAAATGAAGATGCGGTTAGATACAGTTAGATGTTATTAGATTAAAATGAATTTTATTAAATCATATTATTTGGGTTTCAAACTCCGTAATTAAGGTGTAAATGACCTTATAAGTCGCCTAGGATCATATTACAGGTGTTAAATTAGTATTAACTTATTAATTTCAAAAATTAGATACGATTAGATGCTGTTAGATCCGATTAAATGCGGTTAAATGCGGTTAGATATAGTTAGATACGGTTAGATGTGGTTAAACGCTGTTAGATTAAGGTGAATTTCATTTAATCGTATTATATGGGTTTCAAATTTCATAATGAAGATGTAAATGACCTTATAAGGTGTCTAGGATCATATTACAAGTGTTAAATTTGGATTAGCTTATTAATTTCAAAAATTAGATACGGTTAGATTCAGTTAGATGTTGTTAGACGCAGTTAGATGCGGTTAGGCACTATTAGATTATGGTGATTTCATTAAATTATATTATCTGTGTTTCAAATTCCGTAATTAAGGTCTAAATGACGTTATAAGGGGCCTAAAATCATATTACAGGTGTTAAATTAGGATTAACTCATTAATTTCAAAAATTAGATGCGGTTAGATGCTATTAGATCTGGTTAGATGTGGTTATACGCTGTTAGATTATGGTGATGTCATTAAATCGTATTATCTGGGTTTCAAATTCCGTAATTAAGGTCTAAATGACGTTATAAGGGGCCTAGGATCATATTACAAATGTTAAATTAGGATTAACTCATTAATTTCAAAAATTAGATGCAGTTAGATGCAGTTAGATCTGGTTAGATCCAGTTAGATGCGGTTAGACACTGTTAAATTATGGTGATTTCATTAAATCGTATTATCTGGGTTTCAAATTCCGTAATTAAGGTCTAAATGACGTTATAAGGGGGCCTAGGATCATATTACAGGTGTTAAATTATGATTAACTTATTAATTTTAAAAATTAGATGCGGTTAGATGTTGTTAGATCCGGTTAGATGTGGTTATATTCAGAAAATAAAAAAATCTTAATAAAATTTTAAAAAATCTTGAAAAATAAAAGAAGTTGTTATTTTTTAGAGTACCTTAATTACATTAACTTTAAATAATATAAAATAACTCCTAATAAAAATTATATTTTCCAACTTCACCAATTAAAATGAAATCTTATCAAAAATTAATTTTTTGTACACAAATATTTTTAGAAATTATCAAATAATGAAAAATTATGTCTACATACATTTTAATACTTGATCTAGCAAATGAATGGAATAGATTCAGATTTTGAATATATATAATACAAATTTTATCAAAAAACCAAACATACTCACGTTTTTAAACAAATATACTCACGTTGTAAAATTATCACAATGCCCTGCTTCCTTTTCTTTTCTCATCGGAAATGCTTCCCCTAGGTTGGGCCTCAAGCAATTAAGGGTGCATCGTGGCTCCGGTTGAGCCCAAATCCAATTCTCTAAACTTAAATTTAAGGCCCAACCCATGGGAAGTGCTTCCCATGAGAAAAAAAAGGAAACATGGGCAATGTGGTAATTTTTCATCGTGAGTATATTTATTTAAAAACATGAGTATGTTTGGTTTTTTGATAAATTTTGTATTATATACACACAAAATCTCAATCTATTCCATTCATTTGATAGATCAATTATTAAAACGTAGGTAAACATAATTTTTCATTATTTGACAATTTTTAAAAATATTTGTGTACAAAAAATAATTTTTTAATAAGATTTCATTATGATTGGTAAAGTTTGAAAATATAATTTTTATTAGGAGTTATATTATATTATTTAAAGTTAATGTAATTAAGGTACTGTTAAGAATAACAATTTCTTTTATTTTTCTTATTTTTTGAAAATTTATTAATATTTTTTTATTTTTTGAATATAGTAGAATCTAACCGTGTCTAACTGTGTCTAACCGCGTCTAACCGCATCTAATTTTTGAAATTAATAAGTTAATCCTAATTTAACACTTGTAATATGACCTAGGCTCCTTATAAGATTATTTATACCTTAACAATAGAATTTGAAACCCAGATAATACGATTTAATGAAATCATCCTAATCTAACTGTGTCTAACCGCATCTAATTTTTGAAATTAATAAATTAATCCTAATTTAACACTTGTAATATGATTATAGGCCCCTTGTAATGTCATTTATACCTTAACAATGGAATTTGAAATGTATTAATGAAATCACCCGAATCTAACTACATCTAACCGTGTCTAACAGCGTCTAACTGTGCCCAACCGTGTCTAACTGCGTCTAACCGTGTCTAACCATGTCTAACCATGTCTAACATTGTCTAATTTTTGAAATTAATAATTTAATCCTAATTTAACACCTGTAATAATATGATCCTAGGGCCCTTATAAGGCTATTTATATTTTAACACCCAAATTTGAAACCCAAATAATACGATTCAATGAAATCACCCTAATCTAACTGTGTCTAACTGCGTCTAACTGCGTTTAACCGTGTCTAACCATGTATAACTGTGTCTAACCGTGTCTGACCATATCTAACCGCATCTAATTTTTGAAATTAATAAGTTAATCATAATTTAACACCTATAATATTTTACCTAATTTGTGTATTTTGCAAAAGATATATAATTAATAATTCATTTCAGAACTACGCAAATCTTTAAATAATTTTAAAACTAAATAAATATATAAATTTATAATTAAAAATATTAACTAATTTAAATTAAATGAAATCAAAATTTAAGTAAATATATAAAACTGTAAAATTATTATATATATGACGCTGTAAAATTAAAATTGTAATAAATTAAATATAACTATAATTTAGATTTAATATATAAATATATGTTACTTTTTGGGATTGGTTAAATAATCAATTTAATAAATGACTAAATTTAATAGAAATATTTTATCTAATCACATCTAGCAGCATATAACCGCATCTAATAGCATCTAATTTTTGATATTTTATAAATATTTTACCTAATTTAAATTAAATGAAATAGAAATTTACGTAAATATATATAAATCAAAATAACAATCAAAATTATCTGGTCTTAGCATGTTAACATGTTGGAAATAAAATTATGACAGTAATTAATTGTTAAAATTACGCAAATAGCGTTGCTTGTGCATGATTTCTTGTGGACCATTGGAGCATACAAAGTTGGTGCTCCATCTTCTTCAAGTGACGTAAGGAATGGGTGTCGTCTATGAGCTCACTACCGGCGTTGTCCTTTGGGTGATCTAAACCAATCAAGTGAACATTGGCAGCATGGCATAATAGAAAAACCCCAAATCCCATAGTTGGCGGCACTCTTCTAAAATCTAGCGCCCTTTAAATCCGGCAAATTGTCATTGCAGATTCGGCACCGATGACCATCGAGCTCCAGATCTGAGTCGTCTATTTGATCTATGGTTCTAATACTGCAACAACCCATCCTCTTTATTCCAAATGCCACAGACATCTTCTTCCATTAATTCCAGCATCAATAGTCATTTCTTCCACTGTTGCAGCAATAACAATAGATCTTCCCCATTGATTTTTCGGTAGCCTTTTCCTCTTCAAATTAGGCATCTCAGATCTGGGGCCAATGAAATGAATCTCATCTCTAGACGCACCAGGCGGCCATCATATTTTTCACAATCCCCATTTCAGATTTGCGTCCATGAATGCTAACCGAATTCTTTAGACTCTTTCATGTTGCCGGCCGCCATGCTCAATATAGACTCTTCCATTGTTCGCAGGTCGAGGAAAGAAACCATACAGAAAGAAGATGAGGGATGATGAAAGAGAGCAGAGGTGCGAGTGAGATGCATGAATCTAATGCGCCTCTCTCGACTTTTTGAACTTCCGAAACTGCCCAGACATATCCTAGCCATCCACCATAAATGAACGGTAACGATGCAGCTTCCTGCGAGAAAAAAAGGCAAGTGCTTCCCAGGGGTTGGCCCTCCTTAAATTTATGTTAAAATTTGCTTGTTCATCACTTGAGCCCGAAGAAGCTAAGTAACCCGATTTATAAATATGATAGAGTTATGATTTAAGTAAACTCAAACCTGATTTCTTATTTTATATTTATTATAAAATATATTATATACATAATATTTAAAAAATATTTCTTTATATTTTGTGTATTTGTATTATTTACATTATTTATATTTATAATTGAATATATGTTTGGGATATTGTAATTATATTCTAAATAAAATCAACTATTTTCATTTATATTTATCTTTTGTTTCTATCATTTACTTTTACATTTATAATTCTTTTTCCTTCATCTTATTTTTGACATTAAATTTTTCTAGAAATATTCTTTATATTGCTATTTTTTAAAAAAATTGTATTTTTAAATCTATATTATTATGTTTACGTACATGAGTTGTTCTTATTGTATATTCATATAAAATTTTAAATTTATTATTTTTAAATAAAATATAAATTCCTCAATGTAGATTTTAACCTGAAATTCAACTCGAACTTGATTTTCAAAAATAAAATTAGTATTTAGGTTTTACTGTGGGTTAGGGTTAGGATTAAAATAAGCCCAAATTTTATGAGCCGGAATTGTACCCGTACAAGCAATGGAGCAACACAAGATGCACTTCAAAATTTCATTGCCAGATCAAACAAACATGTCCCCGAATATGTTAAAGCAATAGAGGATGTAGTGGAAGACCTCATGGATTGCTATGACGAGCTCCCTGAGAGATGGCAGCAGAGCAGAGAAGAATTCTTGCAGTCGATGCTTCGAGATGGGTGTTTCATGCTTGAGATTTTGGTCCAGAAATTCGACGATTACGCGGACAATGATCCAATTTTCAGCCCATCATGGGACGCTCCGCAAGATGCGTCACCTCAAAAGAGATGCTGTTGATTGAAAACCAGCTGCCTGTTTTAGTGCTTGAAACATTAGCAGCAGTGGGAAGAAATGAAAGAGAGGTAAACATCACTTTCGAAAGCTCCACAGAGCGCCATGAGCCAGTCCGGTGAGAGACAAGTACTTGTCCCAAAATCTTCACCAGTGTTACTAACCCCACGTTGTATTTGGACTCACATTTTCTTTTCTTTAACTAGTAATCTCAACAATCAACAACGTAAATGGATTTTAATTTATAGTTGTTGGAGAGAGAGAGAGAGAGAGAGAGGAGTCTTTGTACAATCTGACACCAAACTTGCAAAAAGGCTTCATGTGCTAGATGTGATGAGCAAAGCTATCAATATAAATTTTTATATTTTTAGTCATTTTGGGAGTTTCTCTTTATTTAATTTTTGAATTTTTTTGAAAATATTGTGATTTTATAAAATCCAAATAACATTTTAATACGCCTTGCCTTCACGATCATCAGGAAAGAAAAATTATAATAAATTGATTTTTGGCATGTGTGGCTTTAGGATGAGATTGCAATGATGCATATGGCTTTGTGGCATCCCTTAAAAAAGTTATAAGTTTGACGGTTTCAGAGGCGACTATTGACCCGGTGTGTACTTTAATGGACACTGCAGCGGACAGCTGACCCGTCCCCAGCCTCTGTCCTTGGATTTTATCCGATTTAGATGAACCATAATTTTAAGCCTATCCAGATTAGGTGAACACAAACCTAAACCTTAATTTTAAATTCCTGGCTCGGACCAAGTTCAAATTAGGTTGTCAGTAGTTTCTTATTGAAATTCGCATTATTTGTAAACTGTTCATTCCAAAAATTAACTATATTCTGGACACGTGACATGGGGCAGCCATTAGGAAAAAATTATTTTATTGCCTAATATATTCGTGGTGGTTGGCTGAACCATTGAATAATTCGCATGAGTAGTCCTTACAGATCAAATATGCTCATATATGCTTTTAGATTATCTTTCAACTGTACTTACTCTACGAGTGGACCATGACTAATGCCCTTCACGACTTTTGAAAGACAGAAGGATACCTATCCCATTTGGAAGGAAAAAAAAATGTATTAAATATATGAATGACATGGGGTACAGAACGAGTCCAATTTTGATACCAGTTTGATATAAATTTAGTATTGGTTTGGTTTCTTCCTATTCAAGTCGAAATCGAGTCGATCAGACCAACTCGGTACCAAATTACACTTCTATTATTACTTCCATTCACAATTGCCTAATAGCTAAGCAACACAAATATCAACAGAAATTTAATTGGCAATAGTTTTTTTTTTAATTGAAATTCGCGTTATTTGTAAACTGTTCATTTCAACAATTAACTATATTCTGGACACATGACGTGGGGTAACAATTAACTATATTAGGCAACAATTATTGCCTAATATATTCGTGGTGGATGTCTGAACCATTGAATAATACACATGAATAGTTAATACTGATCAATATGTTCATATATGCTTTTAGACTATCTTTCAACTGTACTAACTCTACCAGTGGACTATGACTAATGCCCTTCATGGCTTTTGAAAGATCGAAGGATACCTTTCAGATTGGAAGAAAAAAGTATGTATTAAATACATGAAAGACATCGGGTTCGAAATGAGTCTAATTTTAATACCAGTTTGATATAAACTTAGTAATGATTTGGTTTCTCCCTGTTCAAGTTGAAATTGAGTCTAGTTTAAAATTCTTCTCAAAAATAAAATTCAATTTTAGTTTTGAAACCGGGTCAAATTGGGTAGAATTTGGATCAACTCGGTACCAAGCTACATTCCTATTATTACTCTCATCCACAACTTCCTAATAGCTAAGCAGCAAAAATATTTCCAGTCGTTCCCATTTTCATAGATTCTGATCAAGAAATTCTTAAATTATATGCTTTAGCCAACGCCCGATTGTTGTGCTAGTAACAACTCTGGCTACCCGTGTGCAGACCCTAGGTTGAATTCCCGAAGCATCATTCTAGGAGCGGTGTCTCTTAAAAATAGATGGGATCAATGTTTATCCTCAAAAAATTAATCGTAGCAGCATGTCTTCCAAAAATGGATGGAAGTTTGATGTCTTATTGAAAATTGTAAAAATATCTTACAGCTTGAATATAATAGAAATTGATATAGTTACAAATATATATCAAACAAACAATCAAACAAACAAACAAATGTGCATGCTCTGGCTATTTTTCACATAATCACCTTACCTAGGGTGTGTTTGAGAAGTGATGAAATTTTTGGATTAAATTTTTTTTGTATAAAAGTTTTAGTAATATGAGAAAATGATGTTGTATGATTTAAGAGAGTAATTCTTACATTTTAAAAAAATTTCCCAACAATTTTGTCATTTCTTTGATAATTATTTTGTTTAAAATTTAATATGAAGTATTCATAATTTTTTTGTTTTTAGTCAGTTTCAGAGTTTTGTTCTATTTAATTTTTGAAAATTTCTTTGCTAGTTTTTTATACTTTTCTATTACAACCTAATAGCATCAAGATGAAAATTAGTGAATTTATAAAATCTAAATAACATTTAATATTTCTTTTTTTTTTTTTGATAATATTTCTTGCCTTCACCAACATTTATAATAATTTCATTTTGTGCCCTTGAACTGAGAAGAGACTGTGAAATTGGAATAAGATGTGTGGTTCAGCGTGTCTTGCTAGATTGCGGTAGCGCATCTGTGGCTTGGGCGGCATCCTTTCACAGCTAAGATGAGATGAGAAAAGGATGAGAATTTAAAGTAAAAGTGTATTTCGAATGAAAAATGTTGTAAGATTGAAAAGAGGTGCGTTGAAAAAAAAATTTCTATTCTTTAGTCATCCCATCCCATCTTTGTAAACAGCCAACACTGGGTGATATATAACTCACTACATGGATAAGACTTAAGAGCCAGTCACAAAATTTCCTGTGAGCATATACAGCAAATTCAATCTAGCAATGATGGTTACTTTGGCGTGGTCACAAAGACTGCCAAAAGCCTGCTAAAGAGACTGTATAAAGCAATACAGAAAACGAAAAAGGATTTCCAAATTCAATCTTTTTCATACTTCTTTTCCTCAAATTCTTCAAATTTGGTAAAAATTTATAAATATTTTAAATATACCTAGATTAATAGTTGTATAAAAAAATAGATTTTTGCACAAAGTGTACCGAAGCTAAGTGTACCTGGGTGTATTATATCATAGTCATATTTTTCATTCTTCTCTTCCTTGAGAATCTATTATAGCCTCTCCAATTGCCCCTGTTGTATATTATTATTATTATTATTATTATTATTATTATTATTATTATTATTATTATTATTATTATTATTATTATTATTATTATCAACTTCATATCACCCATGCTTTTTGTAAGAATTTATATAATTAAAGAATTTTTCCATATAAATCATTGTATCATTCTTCTATTATTGGCTCTTGTCTCTGTCGTTTGCCTATCTTCCCCTAAGGTCATCAGCCTTCAACAAACAAAATATAAAATTTAAATGAAGACAACTGTTACCTGAAAGCATGTAAAAATGATTAAAAAGCATGGTAAGTTGGTAAATATAACAACATGCAAAAAAAAAGTGTAAAATGGGGAGAAATACTTTTTGTTTTTCGCAATGCAAAATTCTACTGAAGTTTAAAAATTTGCAAAATAAACCCTAATTTTGAAAGATTTTGTAAATTAAACCTTCCAAGTTGCAACATGGAATTTTTATTTGTAATATTTTGAAACATAAAAAAGTTCAATTTAATTTGAAGATACTAAATATTAAGACTACGAAATTTAAGTTACAATTAGGAAAGTCACAGGGTTTATTTTGCGAGAAAGTCATAGGGTTTATTCTGTAGAACTCCTCAGGCTATCCACAAATGACAAGATAATTGGTAAGTGTTAGAAAAAATAAAATTTCACCCAAAAAATACATTGTTTCACACAATCACCCTACTTTTTAATTATTTCAATCATTCTGTATAATTAGTCTACTTTTCAATCATGTCTATACATTTTACTTTTAATCATTACTCTTATTTTTTCAATTCTTTCTACAACCACTTTTTAATTTTTTCCAACAACTTACCAAACTACCCAAAAGTTCCGATTTTTGTCTAAGAAACTACAAAATAATTATAACAAGTTCTGTAGAGATCAAGGTTATCTTGTTAGGCATCAAGTAGCTAATAGTAAAGGTTTCAATAAACTGGTGATTGAAAGGAATGATTTAGTGATTATTTCATGGTTCAAGGGGATTAAATTTCCATTCTCAAATCTAAGGTTATTGTTGAATGAAATTCAAAGACTTAATCATGTTTTCTGAAATGGAACGTTACACTTCAGTGTATTCTCTTTCAGTTGTACAAGGATTGTTTTGAGTTGTTATGCAATTGAGTGGGCTCCTTTTCCTTTGGCCCTGATTTCGGAAGGGAAGGAGCATTCCCAATTCCCATTTCTTAAAAAAAAATTAATAATAAATAAATAAATAAATAAAGCAAGTTGCATGGTCCCCCACATCCAGGAAAGGAGAAGACCTTCATTGTCATATGACTCATGTAAGAAGATACAATCCACCCACCCCATTTATTAGAATCCATCGTGTAGACCTTGACTCAGTGTGACTGTGACATGCATGACAAATCACAAATGGACGGCCTCTCTCAAACCACGTAAAGAATCATTTCTCTTTAAAAAAGAAAGACAAAAAGACAAAAAAAAAAAAAAAAAAAAAAAAAGGAAAAGAAAAAGAAAAAGAAAAGAGAGAGTCTAGACGGCCTCAACGGAAATTAATGTGCCGAGTGGTAGACTTTTCTCCTCTCGCATTCACGTTTGGTGATCGACCCGGTGGTTTCATCAATTTTCCGTCTCCTTCACATTATTTTATAAATAATTCAATTATTTAGTAATTTTATTTTTTCAATTTTACTCTTATAATTCAATTATTTCTCTGTCCAACTATCCTACTTCTATCATTCCATATAAATCACAAAATTTTACTCTCTGCCTCATTTCAAAATTCCACCAAAATCCGCAGCGCATCTGAGGATGTCTGTCTTGCATATTACGGAATACGCATCTGAGAATGTCTGTCTTGCATATGATGGAATACTATCAAGAATGTATGTCCTACCTCTCGTTCGACGAATGATTCTATAACTAAACAATCTTATTTTTCTAACTTTATCTCTATTCTTTAATTATTTTTCTTTCAAATATTCTATTTTTCCAACGTTATTACTATCATTTCATATCAATCATATAATTCTTAAAATATTCACTTTTCTACTCCCACCTTATCCTACCAAACTCTGCATTATCAAACACCCCCTGCACTTCAAAACTGAACTGCACTACAAACCATCATGATACAATCGAGGCCGACTGTTTTTATTAATAAATCCACTGTTTTTATTTATAAATCCACCATTTTTTATTGGTAGTTTTACATTATGACATCTTAATATTAGAATGGAACATATTTACGCCTCTTAGACTATGGATGAAAATTTTCTATGTGTACCCTATAATAAGGGAAATTTTCATTACAAAAATTCATTTAAGAGGAAAATTGTAAAACATGCGGAGAGTTGAAAAAGCGTGGCACCTAACGGCCCAACTAAAAAATTGATGGAATCGTGGCCAGCTGTTGTTATTAATAATTAGGATTTATTGCAAGCAGGAGCAAAGTGTGTTGAGAGAGAGGTGGAGCTAACGTGAGATTTGCAGGCTTATTGATCGATGGAGGAAGTAGAGATAAGCATTCAAGGAAATATGGGTGCACGTGATGATGGCACTTTGGTGATTCATACGGATGATTCTGAGAGTTCGAGTGTAACAGATGGTGATGATGGCCTCCCTCCTTGGGTGAGGGACATTGATTGGTATGTTGAAAAGAGTACTAGTAGCTCATACGAACCTTCTTTGGGAAAGGATTCGATGTACAAGGTACCCAAGAGATTATTACGGGACGAAAGGCGATTCGAAGCTTACAGGCCTGAGGTGGTGTCGTTGGGGCCATATCATCATGGGGAGGAGCAGTTGGTGGCGATGGAGGAGCACAAGCTAAGAGCCCTCCGCCAGTTGCTTGTAAGGAGCAAGAAAAGCGTGAGAGACTACCGGGAGCCCTTGAGAGAGAGACAGATGCTGAAAGAGATGATGGATTTGTACAAGCATATGGACGGATCGTGGCGGAAGGATAAGGAGGGATTCGTGAAGCTCATGATCTTGGATGGATGCTTCATGTTGGAGGTGATGAGAATAGCTACCACGAACACCCCAGACAACCCCAGCTCCACCTATAAACCCATCTTCACCTTTGATGGATTGCTTTGTAATCTGCCCCAGATAAAGAGGGACATGCTTAAGCTTGAAAACCAGATTCCTCTCGCTGTGCTCCACGCTCTGTTGGTGGTTGAACATGAGGGCAAGGTAATTCTAGTTACAATTCATCCGCTCCACTACTGCATGCACCGGCAGTTAATTTTTAAGAGCACTTTCTTTTTATTGATTATTTTGAACTCACTTTCTTAACTAGGAGTGCGTTTGTGTTTATCACAAAACATTTCACTCTTCACATCTACTCTATTTTTAATTATTTAGTTACGTTTTACTATAAAATTATCTTACTTTTTAATATTTTTACACAGTTAAGTATACAGTTAACTTATCTATTTTAACTTTATTCTTTTTGCTTTTCATTATTACTCATATTATATTATTTTCTTTTATTCAAAAATTTTATCACTTTCTAAGCACATTTTACTTTGCATATACTTATAGACACAATGATAGTCATCAAATTAGTTAGCATTAAATATTTTATTTTTGGGTAAATTTTCATCTTAAAAATATACAGTATTTTAAATGGGGAGCAATTCATTAATTCAACATGTACCAATATGGGTTGGTTAGTCATGGCTACCCAAATAGGGACGTTAGTGGCGCAGTAGTAGTGGGTTCAAATATCATGTTTAGGATTTCAATTTGAATTTTAGGTGGGAGTATTGATGTCCCTTACAATAACGCGGCATCAGCTCGTCTCACTTAAAAAGCAAATGGGAGTTTGTTGTCTTCGTTGCAGAAGGTGAAAAGTTTTTTTTTTTCAAAAGTTTTGATGGTAAATAAATGCACTCGAAATTTATATATGTGTTGTTTTTTAAAATTTATATGATGCATTAGTTTAATATTATCCACCATCCTATATAGCTAATTCATTGTATTTTAATTTTGTTATATTTTAATGAAGTTTCTAATGGCACCTCCTCTTCTTACTCACCTCATATTCATAATGAAGAATGGGATTAAGGGGCTTCCATTAGCTAATTTTCCTAATAAAAAACAATACATTTCCAAAATAATAAATAAAAAATTAGATCTATAAATTAAATATACCTTAATTAATAGTTTTATAAAAAATTTTAAAAATGAAAAGTTATGTTGGTTGCTAAAAATCATTTGAAAGTGAATATGAACCTATTAAATTAGTTTATTTTTAAAAACACCATACAAGCTATAAATCAAACATCTCAACCTTTAATGTTGATATATACAGAGGCTTGATCATGTAAGACGAGTCATAGACTACCATCTACGACCATCGCAACACCATTTTTCATTTTTTTGAAATTTTAATAAAACTATTAATCTAGATGGTTATTATTTGCAAACTAAATTTTACTAAATTTGAAGATGTGTATAGATTTATTTTATATTTTTAAATATAAAGGTATTGTGGTCACTTTCACACGGGTTAGAACGGCCACAATACCTCTATTTTTAAAATACAATATATATATCTTTAAAATTAGTAAAATTTGATTTATAGATAAATACACTTAGATTAATAATTTTATTAAAAACTTTTGCAATAAGATTTCTACTTCGTGTTTCAATAAGATTTTGCAAAAGGGCCACCTAAGATTTATAAGATGCTGCAGCTGGATTCCTGGGTGCTGCTAAACAAGATGGTGCTAGCGTTCTTCGCACCGCAAAAGAAAATTGATCAACGGTTCCTTCAGGAACCAGGTTGTCATGTGCTGGACCTGGTAAGAACGATCATGATCACTGCTGAGGTTGAAGTCGAGAGGGAAGAAGCAAGCAGTGACATCATCTTCAACGACATTATCTGGCCTGCAACACAGCTACGAGAGGCTGGAATCAAGTTCAGAAAAAACGACAGCACGAGCCTCAAGGACATCTCCTTCGAAAAACGGCACGTCCACGCCACTCTCAGCCTCCCACAGCTGGTGGTCGACGATGTCAGTGAGACCCAATTCCTCAACGTCATGGCATTTGAGCAGCTCAGCGTGGGTTTGAGGAAGGATGTCAACTCCTACATCCAGTTCATGGGCAGCATCATCAAATCGGACAAGGATGCGAGCCTCCTCTCCGAGAACAACATCATCAAGAACTTTGTGGGGACCGATCAAGCTATTGCACATCTCTTCAACGGCCTTGCTCGTGATGCAAGCGTCGACCCATCTAGTTATGCTACTGTCTATTTGAGTGTTATTGACTACTGCAACGATCCACTCAACAAATACCGGGCCAGCAAGAACTTAGTCGACCTCAAGCGCACCTACTTCAAAAGCCCCTGGACTTTTATCTCACTCATCGCTGCCATTCTTCTCCTCCTCCTCACCATCCTTCAGTCCGTATACACCGTCCTTCAATATTATCAACCCAATTAATTAATCCTTCTTGTTTTCCTCCATCAGCCTTGATCAACGGATTAAATAAGGCTTTTCTGCATTCAAATAGACAGAATCGATTATCATTGTTGGAAATGGTGGCTGAAATCCAACCCGCTCGGTTTTTTATAACCGAAAAATTAATTTCATTGAAATCAAAAATTTTTTATGGCCTTTATCAAAAAAAAAAAAACGAAAATGTTTTTTGTGGCCAATTGGACAGAAATATGAAGTCAATATTTTTATGGCCTTTGTCAAAAAAAAAAATTTTTTATCGCCAATTCGACAGAAGTACGAAGTCAAACTGACGAGTTTCTTTATAATACCATGATGAAAGAGGTGGATATTGATGGGAAGAGAAACAATAAGACAGGCAAAAATATTCGAAATCGAAAGAGGACAAAAAAGACTCGATGAAAAAGTTTTATTCAAAACATTTTTACGACACTCATATATCACAACTCATGTGTTTGCTTCGAAGGGGCTACAATCAAATTTCTGACTTTTTAAACAATAAAATTTTCTGGATTTTTTTAAACTAATAGTACAATTACAGAAGTATTAGCGGTTATGATCAACCCACTAACCTACTCGTTTAGTAGTTCACTCATTTAATAACTCGTTCAACCTATTTAACTTATTTAAAATTTATTGTGGGTGTGTTTGGGAATGGATAAAACTTCTGAAGAAAAGTTTTTTAGGGTAAAAGTTGTCAAATGATGTGATATTGTATGGGTAATGATGAGGAGTAAAGAGGATAAAGTTAAAATATATAAGTTAGTTGTATAGGGGATTGTGTATAAATAATTGAAAAATAAGGTAGTTGTATAGAAAAATATGAAAAAATAATTAAAAAAATATAGTAAGTATGAAAAGTGAAAAAGTTTTAAATTAAAAAGTTTTAATTTGACATTTTAAACTCATTACCAAATATACCCTATATGTGGTGTATATTTCTAATGTTGTAAGATGCCAAAAATCTATTCTCTTTCGTGGCTATTGATCCCGCCCAATCCCACCCAGATCCCGCTTCTGCTCCCCTCTAGGCTCTATTGCACTCATTCCTCTGGATTCTTCTGCACCATATTCTTCCTATAATCTTCTCTCTATTGTGCTAGTCCAGCTAATTTCATGTCAGCCTGCACCCGGATGTCCTTCTTCCTGGTTCTTACTAAGGCAATGATGACCCCAGCGCCTCTCTTCCCCCCTCCCCTTCTCCATCCCCTCTGATTTCTCTCCGTCTGAGGCTCTCCCTCCCTCCTCCTGCCAACATGGCTAAGTCTTCGACGCCTGGGAAGTCTCTCTCGCCGTCCCACCGCTCCTGTCATCCAAACTTCTAGCCATTGACAGGTATAAATCACTATTTGTATTTTGCCTATTTTAGGACTTTTTACTTTGATGGCCTTGCGATAAATTTGTGGTATAACTTTGAACTTGGATTGGTGGGTTCAACTGGCTGAAAATACTAAATATTCTAGTTATGCATTTCGAGATAATAAGTGTGTAACAACATATGACATCTGAAATATGATTGTTTAAGATTATTTAATTGGAAGTCTTTCTTGATGCTTTTTATAATAAAATGTATGTTTATGAGTTATACAAATCTAATATTGATTAAATTATTAGATGAAAATAAAATATGGTGTTGCATGTTGGAATAGGAACTAGGTATTAAAGAGATGAAATGGAGCATTCTTTTCAAGTCCAAATAATTTCAAGCATGCTAATTTTCAATATAATATTTTTTATTATCAATAATTTAATTTTAGTAGATTTTTTGGTTGTTTGTAATGATACACAACTCGTTAATAACCCACTAACCCATTTATTAAATGGGTTAAAAATGGATCAAAGTTGAGATTTTTTAAATGTGTTAATAAACAAATTAAGATTGAAAATTTTAAATAGGTTAAGATTAGAATTAAGCTCCAACCTGTCCAACCTAAAATGTTAACACCTTTGAATTTACAATCAATATTCTAAATACAACAATGTAGCTAGTATTTTATACTTTTATACTACTAACCTAAAATCTTCTAGATTGTGGACTTTTCTAAAGAAAGTTATATCACAATGTTGATAAATATATTTAAGGATTGCCTCTTTCTTGGAGAAAATGAATTTGAATATGAGGCTGATAAAAAACTTGAGCTAGGATTATCCCTTGGAGCATATGACTGAGAACTTTGGTCTTCATAATTGCTATTTTAATTTTCGTCATCTTGATTGAGCTGTGAGCCTTTCTTTTCAGGTTGATTCCATGACCAACATTCCACTGCATTAAAAATTGTATCCCTTAAAATAGTTAATTGTTGAGCATCAGGTTTATAAAGGCAATAGTCTTTTGATTCGTTGCTATAGTTAATAAAATTTCAAGAAAGCTATAAAAGAAGAGTATTGTATTGAAGTTGTGAACGATAAGATGAAAGTGATTGAGAAAAATCGAATGTGAAACCTGGTTTATAAATTAAAAGATAATAAGATTATTGGGCTAAAATGGATTTATAAAATCAAATACAATGAAGACAACTCTATTAAAAAATATGAAGCCAAATTGGTTGCAAAAGGTCATTTTGAGTTGTCAAAAATTGATTATACTAAAAATTTTGCATTAGTTGTTAAATCAATTTTTCAAAATGGAGAAATTAAAGAAGAAATATACTCAGAGCAACTAAAAGGATATATTATCAAACAGTTGCTCGCACAAAAATTATTAGAAAGTGTGCTTACTCTTATCAAATAGTTGAAGTTAAGTTTTTAGCTAGACATTAAATCGGATTTTCTCGCTAGAATTTTTTTTTTTTTTTAAAAAAAAAGTATTTGTGGAGCAACCAAAAGACTACATTATCATAAGGCAAAAAGACAGTATATATATAGCGCAAGACTTTATATGGCCTAAGTACGCTTGAAAAGCATGGAATAACAATATTGACATTTATCTTCTTTAGCATGGCTTTATCAGAAGTCTTAAGTGAACCGTTACTCTATGTGAAGACAAAAGGAGCTTGTCATTTTTTCATCCTGTGTCTATATACAGATGATATCATTTATATGGGCATTAATTTAGATTTGGTTGAAGATTTCAAGAAGGCCATGACACAATAATATAAGATAATAAATTTTGGCCTTATGAATTTTTTTTTTTTTTTGCATACAAGTAAAACAGTAAGCAGTAAGATATTTATTTCCCAAGAAACATAGGCAAATGATATATTGAAGAAATTCAGTATAACAAATTGCAAGCCTGTGGCTATGCTAATGGCCATGGATTAAACTATTATTTAAAGATGATAAAAAAGAAAAGATTGATGAGACAACCTATCACAATGTAGTTGATATAATTAGCCAACATTAGGCCAAATATTATTCAAACTGTCAATGTCATTTCCAGATATCTGTCCAAGTCAAGCAAGCTTTATTTTATAGCTGTCCAGAAAATTCTGAGATATATTCAACAAACAATGCATCAAGGTCTCTTCTGTAAATCAGCAGGAGACTTTAATTACCTGGGTATACAAATAATGATTAGGCTGATTGTTTAAATGATTGAAAAAAGTAGAAGCGGTTATAGATTTTCTTTCGAATAAAATATTATTTTATAGTTATCAAAGAAGTAGAAAATAGTAGCATTATTTATAGCTAAAATAGAATATATTGCAACAACAAGTTATGCGAATTAAGTGCTTAGCATTAAGAGCATTATAATCACCTATTTATTTAAAATAACTAAAACATATTAAAGTTAACACTATGCATAAGATAGAATAGAATAATTGTGATTTAGGTCAAATCAAATGAGAGACAATAAGGTTTTGAATTGTTTAAGATTTACTTGCAGTAAAAAAGAAGAGATGAGAGAGAGAAGTAGAGAGAGATGAGAGACATGAAAGAAAGAGAAATGAGAGGGAAGAGAGAAAGCATAAAGAAAAAGAAGGAAGAGACAGAGAGAAATTAGAGAAAAGAGGTAAGGAGAGAAAAAAGATGAGGTAGAGAGAGAAGAAAAGAAAGAAATTAGAAAGAGAAAGAAGAAAAAGCATAGAGACAGAAAGAGATAAGAGAGGAAGAAGAGAGAGAAAAAGGTGAGAGAGAGGATTTAGAAGGAGAGAGAAGCTAGAGAGGGTAGGGAGAAGACAAATAAGTGAGAAAAGCAAGAGAAAATATAGAGAAAATGCAATTAATTAACAAACTCAATTAAATTTAATCTAAGAAAGCATTTTAAAAGCAACAGAAAAAAAATTTAAGCCATTGATATGGACGGAAGACCGCTGCGAGGGGTACCAGAAGATTGTCACGTTGCAAGGACGCCAGCTCAGCATAGTCCACGTGTGCTGAGACCACGTGGAAATATCCGAGCTAGGGAGAGGCTTAACCTGTAAGCCTAGTGCAGTATCTGTTAGTGGGTAGCAGAGGTAGTGCGTGGAGTCTGTTAGTTAATAACAGGGGGTCGTGCAATGTAATAAAAGGGGGAGAGTATTCTGTTAGAGAGTAGTCGGTATTTTCTTTTATTCTGTTTCTTGTAAAACCAAGAGATGAGGAGATGTTCCCTCCCGAAGAGGAACCCCGTTGCATGAATCTATGAGCGGGAATTGAATCTGTAGTGTGCTTTGCAAGCAGGTCCATATCATTGGTATCAAAGCCCAGGGAAGTAGCGAACTGGCGCGGAGAGGTAGAAGATCGTGTCCAGTGAAACGCACTCCATTCAAAACTGAAAGGCAATCCATGGAGAAGGTAAATCTCACAGGCAGCAGCAGCAATACTTCTGCTGAAGTGGTTGGTCAGGGAGTCGATATTCGTTTTTCAAAGTTGGAACGAGAGGTATCGTGCATGGGAAGAGATATGTCCAACTTGAGCCAACAATTAAAAGATTTGCAAACAGGTATAAACCTTCTGCTCGATCCATGTAGAAATAAAAAGAAAACTGGAAAGCGAGCTGTTAAAGCTTCATCATCGGGAGAAGATTGGCCGTCAGATGGTGAAAGTGATGAAGAAGTTGTGTATCCTTATGTTCCTGGTCGAATGGGTCGCGTCAGTTCAGAGGATGAATCAGAATTTCAGTCTGATCTGAGGTCAGGGGGTATGCGAAGTAATCAGGGTCGAACTGCAAGACGACGCGTGCCTGGTCAATTGCAGCAAGGCAGGTTGGATTTTCCTTTATTCTCTTCAGGAGATCCAAATTCTTGGATATTGAGGGCTCAAATTTATTTTGAACTCACGGATACTCCGAGTGAAGAGAGAGTGCGCATAGCTTCTTATCACTTGGAAGGACCTGCTATTCAATGGTTTTATTGGGCACGACAACGTCAATTGGTGGGAACATGGAGGAAGTTCTGTAAATATCTCAAAATTCGATTTGAATCAGCTAACCAGGTTGATGTGGATGAAGCATTGACTAAGATTCATCAGCGTGGGAAATTAGAAGATTATCTTGAAGAGTTTGAATGTCTTTGTAACAGGACTACTGGTTGGACAGAAAAGGTGTTGGTTAAATCTTTTGTAGCAGGACTGAAGGACGAGATCGGTTCCGAGGTTCGGATGTTAGCTCCCAAACAGTTGGCTGATGCTATCGTATGGGCTAAGAGGTTCAATGATAAATTCACTAGAACTAAGTCATTACCCAGGTCCAACAGAGGATGGGTGACTACCGTGGGAGATGCAGGGTCTAAGGTTGGGAAGGAGGTGCACCTTAATGGTGTTCGACCGGTGATACCTGCTAAGAAAATGACTTGGGAGCAATTACAAGATAAAAGGAAACAAGGTTTATGTTTCACTTGTGATGAGAAATACTCAAAAGATCACAAATGTCCTAATAAACAATTGTGTGTGTTGCAACATGAGTGGGATGATGAATCAATAGAGAACAATGAGGAGCTTCAGTCCGGACAGGAGAAGGCAGAACCTTGTTCGTCGAATCCAGAATCTTGCACAATCTCATTGCAAGCAATGTCAGGGGAAAATTCACTTCAGTTACTAAAAGTAAAAGGACACATAAATGGAGTGGAAGTGATCGTGATGATTGATTGTGGAAGTACAAACAATTTCATTCATCACAAGTTACTGCGTCGACTAGGCCTAACTGTACAGCCTACTAGAAAATTCAGAGTCATGAAAGGAGATGGAAGTTACTTGGAAGGGCAAGGAATTTGTCGGCAAGTGAAGGTGGAATTGGCAGGGAGTACTCATTGTGTTGATTTGCTGCCTTTGACATTGGGAGGAACTGATGTGATTTTGGGAATAGCGTGGTTACGTGGGTTAGGAGAGGTAACTTCAGATTGGAAGCAGATGACTTTGAGCTATCAATTAGCAGGGCGGAAGCATCAACTGAAGGGTATTCAACCACCCGATATTCAGCCTACCTCGGGTTCACAGTTAATGAAGTTGTGTAAAACAGATTGTCAGTTTTTTATGTTACTTGGGGCAGATGATGCACTCCAATTAGTTGAAACGGAAAGGGATGAACAGAATGTCAAGTTAGAGACATTGTTAGATCAATTTCCTGATGTGTTTGTTGATCCTAGTGGACTGCCACCAATGAGAGAGGTGAATCATTCAATTCCATTGATTCCTAATGCAGCACCTGCTTCTATTCGTCCTTTTCGCTATCCACATCATCAAAAACAAGAAATTGAAGCTCAAGTGCAAGAACTGCTACAGAAAGGATGGATTCGGCCAAGTAGTAGCCCATTTTCGGCACCTGTTCTTTTGGTGAAAAAGAAAGACAATTCATGGAGAATGTGTGTGGATTACAGAGCTTTGAATAACATCACAATTAAAGATAAGTTCCCCATTCCTGTGATAGAAGAGTTGTTGGATGAACTTGCTGGTGCCTGCGTATTTTCTAAACTGGATTTAAGATCGGGTTATCATCAAATCAGAATGGAAACAGAAGATGTTCATAAGACTGCGTTTCGAACGCATCAGGGGCAATACGAGTATTTAGTCATGCCTTTTGGACTATCCAATGCTCCTGCCACATTTCAGAGTCTCATGAACCGAGTGTTTGCTCCATACCTTCGGAAGTTTGTTCTTGTTTTTTTTGATGACATTTTAATTTTCAGTAAATCATGGCAATGTCATTTGTTGCATGTTCGGCAGGCTTTAGAAAGTCTTCAGCAACACCAGTTTTTGGCCAACAAAAAAAAATGTGCATTTGGGAAATTGCAAATGGGGTATCTGGGACACTTGATTTCAGCAAAAGGGGTTGAACCGGATCCAGACAAGGTTAGGTGTGTCCAAGAATGGCCAGTTCCAAAAACTGTCAAACAACTGAGGGGATTTCTGGGATTATCAGGTTATTATCGGCGCTTCATACGTAACTATGGGTTAATTGCCGCTCCTCTTACAGTTTTACTTAAAAAGAATGCATTTTCTTGGACTGAAATGGCTACTGATGCTTTTATCCAACTGAAGCAGGCTTTGAGTACCTCTCCTATTTTAAAGCCTCCAGATTTTTCAAAGCTTTTTGTCCTAGAGTGTGATGCTTCAGGAAGGGGTGTGGGGGCTGTGCTTAGTCAAGATGGTCATCCTATAGCTTTTTTTCAGTAAAGCTTTGTCCTTACAATATCATGGCAAGACAGTTTATGAGCAAGAGTTGATAGCCATTGTGTTGGCTGTGAGGGAAATGGCGGCCTTATTTGCTGGGTCATCGTTTTTTAGTAAGGACTGATCATAACAGTCTTAAACATTTGTTGAAACAACGTATTCTCACCCCGGACCAACAGCGGTGGATGGCAAAGTTGATGGGATATGATTTCACTATTGAGTATAAAAGGGGAAGTTGTAATAGTGCCGCTGATTCTTTGTCTCGACAAGTGTCTTTAACATCAATGGCTGTAACAGAATTGTCTTGTCCCCTGTGGCAGGAAGTGTTAGAGGAGAATCGGACTGCCCCTTCCTTATCTACGTTACGGAGCGAAGTCGTAGAAAATCCACAATCCCATCCTCTGTATTCAGTTCAGAATGGTCTTCTATATTACAAAGGGCGGATTGTTATACCTGCTACAAGTCAGTTGATTCCCAAGCTCTTCATGTATTTTCATGATTCGATCATAGGCGGACATGAAGGCATACATCGTACCTTCAAACGCATGAATGGCCATTTCTATTGGAAAGGAATGCGTGACAGTATTCGCCGATTAATCGCTTCTTGTGATACTTGTAATCGAGTGAAATATTCCACCATGAAACCAGCTGGGTTATTACAACCTATTCCTTTGCCACAACACTTATGGCAGGAAGTGACGATGGATTTCATAGATGGGTTACCACTTTCCAAAGGTAAATCTGTGATCTTGGTTGTAGTTGATCGCCTTTCCAAGTATGCCCATTTCGCTGCCTTGAGTCACCCTTATTCAGCCCCGGTGGTTGCCAAGGTATTCATCCAAGAGGTGGTTAGGTTGCATGGATTACCACAGTCTATTATTTCAGACCGTGATCCGGTGTTTTTGAGTCATTTTTGGAGCACCCTGTTCAAGGAACAAGGGGTTCATCTCAAGCACTCAACTTCCTATCATCCCCAATCAGACGGGCAAACTGAAGTCACCAACCGAACTATTGAGTGTTATCTTCGATGTTTTACATTTCAAAGGCCTCGTCGCTGGTTGGACTTACTACCTTGGTGTGAATTTTGGTACAACACAGCTTATCATACTGCCATTGGGATGTCTCCCTTCAAGGTTCTCTATGGGTATGATTCCCCTAACATTGCTCCTTATGAGGTTGGTTCAACCAATGTTGCAGAAGTTGATGAATGGCTGCTTTCTCGAGATCAAACTCTGCGGTTGCTAAAGGATAACTTACAGTTATCTCAACACCGAATGAAGATGAAGGCAGATAAGCATCGTCGGGAGGAAGTGTTTCAGCCAGGCGATCTGGTGTATCTTAAGTTACAACCTTTTCGACAAACGTCTATACGTCCAACTCATTGTCATAAGTTGGCTCCTCGATATTATGGGCCCTATCCAGTTTTAGAGCAAATTAGTTCAGTGGCTTATCGGCTTAAGCTTCCGGATGACTCTCGCATTCATCCAACATTTCATGTTTCACTTCTTAAGCGTTGTCTGGGAAATCAACCATCCACCATCGAGCTGCCTCCTACGGATGAACTGGATGAACTGACCATGGAGCCTCAAGAGGTGTTAGCTAGTCGGCGAGTCTTGCGTGGCCAGAGTTGGTGTTCAGAACTTCTTATTCGATGGAAGGGCTTGCCGCAGTCTGATGCCACTTGGGAGGATAGGGGGCAATTCCGCAACCTCTTTCCTTCTTTCAATCTGGAGGACCAAGATTGTCTTCAAGTAGGGGGGGATGATATGGACGGAAGACCGCTGCGAGGGGTACCAGAAGATTGTCACGTTGCAAGGACGCCAGCTCAGCATAGTCCACGTGTGCTGAGACCACGTGGAAATATCCGAGCTAGGGAGAGGCTTAACCTGTAAGCCTAGTGCAGTATCTGTTAGTGGGTAGCAGAGGTAGTGCGTGGAGTCTGTTAGTTAATAACAGGGGGTCGTGCAATGTAATAAAAGGGGGAGAGTATTCTGTTAGAGAGTAGTCGGTATTTTCTTTTATTCTGTTTCTTGTAAAACCAAGAGATGAGGAGATGTTCCCTCCCGAAGAGGAACCCCGTTGCATGAATCTATGAGCGGGAATTGAATCTGTAGTGTGCTTTGCAAGCAGGTCCATATCAGCCATAAAAGTAGGAAAGGAGAATGCATTAAATCTAATCCAAAAATTACAACATAGTCAACAAAGTAGTAAATCTAATTTAAGAATTAAAATTGCAAATCTAAAATTAACAACTACTGGACATAAAAACAGACAACAAAGTAATAAAAATTTACATCACTCATCAAATAACGAATCTCTACTTTAGGGGGTCTTTTATTGCTTGTCCCCTTGATGGAAGGTATGTCCCACTTCAATGGAGGAAGAGGTGTCTCGAGAGAGGGTTGGGGCCCCGCATTTTATAAGTGTCCCACGGTTGGGATACATTCCCATCCACTGCTGTGGGATTCCAATTTCACTGTCCGCATGTTACGTTCCATCTTTGTTGCTTAGGATCCATTTTTGCAGTCGGCTGTGTTTGAGGAGAAGACCGAGAGCGTGGGGCTGAAATGCAGTCGGAGAAGTAAAGATCGTCGCTTCCTATTGTCTTCGATCTTTAAAGGGCAGTTGGAATTTTTATATTAGTCGATGACATGGAAATGTCCTGGCCGAGAAAGATGAATCCTTGCCTAGTGCTTTGCATCAGCAGCTGGTGAAATTGAAAGAGGAGTCCAGAAATATGTTTATTTCATAATATTGAATTTTTTACTGTTATTTGTTACCCTTCTCTAAAATAAATAAAATTACACCACCAAAAATTTTAACAATACTTACCCTCCTAGTAACTATGTTAGAAATATTATGAATGACTTAGATCTAAGAGATAAGTTGCATATCTTATAAAATCAGCATGATTAACTAGGACAAGATTTGGTGCAGGCGTACCTTCAAAAATCTCTTCTTCTTCGGCTCCGTCTCACCTCTTCATCCCTCTTATACTAACAGCACCACGAAACTATTTCTTCCCATTTCACAATCCCAAATGTGACCTTGGATTGCACGACATACCATGCACAGCGAGCCTATTTGCACCAGAAGATTTTCTCCTCTACGCAAGCCTATTTGCGCTAGGATTTTTCATGCAAACCAACTTATATTTTGAATAATGCAGTGTCTTAATATCTTATAAGGGTACGTTCCATGTCTATAAATAGACAGCTTGTTTTAAAGTCTGTTGTAAATTTTTCTATGGCTCTTTTGTGTTCTCCTTACCGAGGTCCGGTTTTCCAAAAATTTCTTATGAAGTGAACTGGGTTTAAAGGTTTTTCTTTTGAAAGTTGTTATCTCTGGTAATCTTTTCTAATAGTAGTTTTTTCCCTTTACATTGAAGGGTTCGAATGCCTTGTCAGGTACTAAAGAGAGTATGCCTTTTATGTCATTGTTCTTTCTTACCAATGAATTCCAAGATAACTCAATGATTATGTTTTTCTTTATTTATTCTCTTTAATTTATTCATCTCTTTATTCTTTTTTCAAGAAAGAAATATGAATCTTTTGCCAATGCGTGTTATCTGCTTTAATTTGGCCATGTTAAAACAAACCGATGGAAATTTAAGGGGGCAAATAAGTAGCGTATTTAGTTCATAACCAAAAATTTACAATTTTTAAATTCATTTACATGGTTTTTACAAATTTTGGTTTTTGAAAATTTGTTAAAAAAATAAATAAATAAAAATTCTCAAACCAAGTAAATTTTGGTGTATGTGATCAATGCGCCAAAAAATTAAATAAAAAAAAAGATACATCACGCGCATTAAAATATGGAGGATGGATGGATGGATCATCCATTCATAGATTAAAAACTAATGCGCACTATGCATCTTTTTTTTTTTCCTTAATTTTTTTGGTGCATTGAGCAGATACACCAAAATTTACTTGGTTTGACAATTTTTATTTATTTATTTATTGTAAAGAAAAAAGGAGAAAATTAACAAATTACAATTAGATGCATGGTAAGGATATTAGGAATAAAGGGTGGGGACAAGTTATTAAAGTTAGAAATTAATGATATCAAATTATAGGGCCTATTTTTTTTTATCAAATTATGGGGCATATATTTTAGATGCAAATAATATCAAAGTCGATGTTGTCAGAACCGAACTGGTTTGGTTCAAACAGATTTGAACGTTTAATTAAACCCATTTGAACCATAACATAAGTATATAATTATATTATTGTAAATCTATGAAAATTTTTAATTAAATACAATTATTAAAAATTTTAAAATTAAAATTTTTTTTACATCTAAGAATTTAAAAGTTACATGACATACTTTATTTATTTATTTTTTTGATAAAAGGGGGAGATCCCTCTATCCCTACATCCTCAAGGCATTAGAGGGGATAGGGATAGAAGGATCCTCGCAATGCATTGCCAAAAAATTATCTGTACAAATGTTCCCAACAATAGCACTGGGAGGGTTACATGACATACTTAATAATGTACTTTAAAGTCCATGACAAATCCAGGAGATTCTGATGATGTTAGTGAGGATGAACAGATCCGAGGATATTTCTTTTTTCATCTTGTGTTGCTGGAGGGTATGGTATATTCGGAACAAATTCAGGGAAGAGGGTGCACAGCCGAGGTTTATGGATACTCTGGCATAGTGTGCGGATTTCCTTTATCAGCATCGAAATGCTAAATCCCTGGCTTTGTCGGGAGTGCTAGATAGATCTCTAGTGCCCCAGTGGTGCAAGCCACCGCCGGAGTTTGTGAAGATTAATGTGGATGCCCGTACTCAAGGGAACATGGAAGCTTTTGCGTATGCAGCCGTTATCAGAGATACTCGGGGCGCCTTTGTTGCAGCTAGAGGGTGGAGACAAGGTGGGGTGACGGAACCGATTCTTATGGAAGCTATCGCCTTCCTTTTGGGACTTAAATGGGCGATCCAGCTTAATATTTGCAGTGCCCAAGTTGAAACTAACTCTCTTATTCTATGCAATTTTTTGTTAAATATCGAACCTATTACCTCTCTGGTGGGTTTGATTATTTCTGAAATTAGGACCTTACTTAGGGAAAATACGTCTTTCTCGGTCCATCATATCTTAAGGTAAGAAAATGATGTTGCTCATTCCTTAGTTGAGCTAATGTTGAGTTCTCCTGAGGCTCACCAGTTCTGGTGGGGTAATCCCCCTCAAGTTATTCTTGAGAAAATTGTACAGACAATTTTTTGGCAATGAATTGCTTAGATCACCCTATCTCTAACCCCTTTTATATTGAAAGGGTATAGGGATACGGTTTTCCTTTCATCAAAAAGTCCATGACAAATAAATATAAAATAAAAAATAATTACGATTATAAATTTTTTAAAAAAATTAAATGCAATATGCAAATAAAAATGTAAATTTATCATCAAAATCAATTTTTATGATAATATAAAAAATAGAAATGATAAATAAAAATTAAAAAAATATTATCCGTTAACTTCTTTTAATCACATTTAATACCACAATTATATATCCTGTATGTGAAATTATTTTTCCCCTATAGTATTTTTCACATTGCCCACTAACGTCATTATTAAATTCTTCACCCAAAAGCCAAAACTATAAGCCATATTGCATTTCTGCCATGTAAAGTGCATCCAAAAATAACGAATTGCTTGAAATGCGGTTTTGTGGAATTGGACCGAAACGGTTTAATTAAACCGGTTATGCGGTCCGGTTTTAATATCATACTTGAATCTCCACAAAAATATATTACTTTTTTGGGCTCTAAGCTAAAATGTATAAGATTTAACCATACGGGTAAAAGCATTTAATCGTCGAAGTTAAATTGTATTTTTTATGGAATACGTTATTGTGATGCCTAAATTAATCTTTTAAAATGCAAACATCGCCAACTGTATTATTAATATCTACCAGAAGTATATTATTGTAGAATCTAAATTAAATTTTAAATGCAAACATTATTAATTATATTATTGAGTAAGAAATATATTGGCTGTAAATTGAAATGTACCAGGTTTGACCATTCAAGTTAAAAATATTTCGAATTTTAATTATTAAAGTTAAGAGATTAATAATAAATTTTTATGAAATATGTTGCCGTAGAGCTTAAAATATTTTAAAATCAACGTTATTGATTATATTATCAAAAAAATCCGTACATTAAGTATTTCTTAATTTTCCTTTTTTTAATTTTCTATAAACTTTAAAGGCATGTTGGGCAATAACTAAAACTTTTCGTTTTCAAAAACTACTCTATTTTTTAATATTTCTTCATATTTTTAATACAATGACCTACTTTCTAATCATGCTTACACAATTTTCGTAAAAAAATATTTTTGCAAAACTACTCATCATAAAACTAAGTTATTTATTTTAATTTTATTCTCTTTACTTGTTATCATTACGCCAATCATACATCATTTCTATTATTTTCAAAACTTTTATAAAAATTTTTTTTTATCACTTCTCAGGCACGACCTCCAATCTGATAATCTCTCATAAATACCATAATGTCTTCTTCTTACCTACAAATTAAAAGCTATTTATCTTTAGTACGACAATGAACCAATGACCATGTGACAACTAAGCATAAGACAGGCCACAGCAGTTACTTCAGACAAAAAAAAAAAAAAAAAAAAAAGACAGCCAGAGCATAGCATGAGCAGAGGATGCACATCGATAGTAGCTCTCGGTAATGTTGTGAACGCGGAAATCAACTCTCTTTACACATTTTACCCAAAAAAAATTTGATATCTTAGCTATTTTATAATTTCCTTTTTCCAATATTTTTAATGTTTTTCACATAACTACCTTATATATCTTCATAGCAAGTAGAAAAAAAAATATTTTTTGAAAGTACAAGAATAAAACGTAATAGGTATAAAATAAGAATAAATAAGGTGATTACATGAGAAAATTAAAATACAAAGTAAAAATGTAGAAAGTACAACAATTAAATAGCTAAAATGGAAGATTATTTTTTAAACAATATGTGGTGGAGAGGGTTAAATTGCTCTTTGTGTACGTCGTCAATGACCAGGAGATGCCCGTTTGAGTCCCTCAAAGATCCCATTGCAGTGTAAGCTTGGTCATTTGCGAGAATAAGTGGAAGCTTACCCTCAGATAATGGAGAAATATTTTTCTAAATGCCTTCAATGATAAAGAATCTATAAACACCCTCATCTCATCTAGAGAAAATTATTAAACACCTCAACTAACATGGGGACCGGAATTCGATCATGGGATTAACCGACCAGTAGCATTTTCAAGTGGCTCTATATAAATAAATTTACTTTTAGCTTCGGAGGTGTTTGGGAAGTGATAAAAATTTTTGATGAAAAATTTTTGGCATAAAAGTTGTCAAATTGGTAAAAAATGATGTGATATGATATAAGTAATAATGAGATGTAAAAAAAAATAAAATTAAAATAGATATGCTAGTTATAGATAATTGTATAGAAATTATTAAAAATAAGATAGTTGTATAGAAAGACATGAAAAAATAATATTAAAATATAATAGTCATATAAAGTGAAAAGTTTTAGTGTGAAAATTTTTCATCCCATAATTAGTAAGAGTAAAGAGAATAAAGTTAAAATAATTAAGATTGTTTTATATACATGTGACGAAATTATTCTAAAGTAAGATAATATGATGAATGATCCTGTTACCCCAGACTAAGCAAATGTATACTTAAGAGTACAATGATAGTCATCAAATGCCAATGAAGCTTAGCCCCATTGTAACTCAGTTGTTTGCCAAAGATGATGCCTCAATTCGAATTACTACTAGTGCAGTGCAATGCAATGTTTCATGGTTTCAAGTAAAAACCATGTACCCTTAGTCATGAGGGTAGAGGGTTTTATGATTATTCTTTCTGTTGTGGAGCTATTTACAAGATGTCTCTTCAAAGTGTGAGAGTGTGAAAGGGCTTGATTTGTAATATCAAATGTTATATGCATGTATAATACCAATAAAAAATGATAGTCACCAGATTTAATTAGCATTAAATGTATACTTTTGGGTAAATTTTCATTTTAAAATTATACAGTACTTTAAATGGGAAGCAATTTATTAATTCAAGATATATCAGCATGGGTTGGTCATGGGCTGCCAAATACGGGTGTTAGTGATCCGTGGTAGTGGGTTCAAATACCATGTACAATGTTGATAAAAAAAATTAGAAATAGAAGAAAGTGATATAATATGATAGGGATAATGATAAAAAAATAAATAAAATCAAGTTAAAATAAATAAGTTATTGTACAATAGTTGTATAAAAATAATTAAAAAAGATATAAAAATGATTAAAAAAGTAACTATGGGGAGTAAAATATTTTTTAAAAAAGTTTTGACGATGAACAAACGCACCCAAAATTTATTTTTTAAAATCTAAATGTACAATAATACTCAAACCCAGTATTGAATACTAGATATCTTATGCATACATATACTGGTATATGTCAGCGTCAATCACCTAGTTATCCAAGTGTGTGTGTGTGTGTAGAGATATACATTCATGTGCAGACATTATGGTGCAGTCCGCTGTAAAATGGGCCCCATATATATTAGATTGTAATGAAACTTTATATAATAATTTATTTATATAAAAATTATACTTTAGATTATTTGGATGTTGAAAATACCATTTTAAACTTGATATTTATATTAAACTATTTTATTACATTGATTTTACACAATTTTAAGATGGGGACCATATACATGTTGTATTTAGATGAAAATTGGTATACTAATAAAGTAAACAATTCTAAATACAATGGATAGAGGTGAATTTCTCATTCATGATTATGTGAGGCCCATAGTGCATGCACTGGAATATTATATATATATATATATGTGCATTAGTTTGGATATTATCCACCATCATGTAAAGCTAACTTATTGTCTTTTGATTCATTTGATTTTAATGAAGTGTTTAATGACACCTCCTCTTCTTGCCCGCCTCATATCCATAATGAGGGGTGGGATTAAAGGGCTTCTATTTGCTAATTTTCCTGATGAAAAAATATATATTTGCAAAAAATAATAAAATTTGATATGTAAATTAAATATAGCTTAATTAATGGTTTTATAAAATTTTTTAAAAAATGAGATTTTTAATCGAAGCTAACTACCAATCTTGTTAGCCTTGGCAACAGGATCATGGCTTTATGTATATCTCTATGAACAAAAAAAAAAAAAAATCTTGATAAAAAATGTATTGGTTAATAAAAATCTTTTGAAAGTGCATATTAACCTATAAATTTTTTATCTTTTAAAAATACCATATAAGTTATAAATCAAACATCTAAACCTTTTAATGTTTATCCCACCTGAAATAAATTTATATAGAGGCTTGATCATGTAAGACAGGTCATAGACTACCATCTATGACAATCACAACACTTTTTTAATTTTTTTGAGATTTTTAATAAACCTATTAATCTATACAGATATTATTTATAAACCAAAATTTACTAATCGTGCGTTTATTTATGTTATATTTTTTAATACAGAGGTACTGTAGTCACTTTCACAAGGGGTAGAATAGCCACAATATTCCTGCATTTAAAAGTTGAAATAAACTTCCCAAAATATATAAAATAAATATATATACGCATTCCCAAAATTGGTAAAACTTGGCTTATATATAGATAGTATTCATCTAGATTAATAATTTTATTAAAAATTTTAAAAAATAAAAAAAGCGTTATGATTTTTAATAAACCTATTAATCTATAAAGATATTATTTATAAACCAAAATTTACTAATTGTGCGTTTATTTACGTTATATTTTTTAATACAGAGGTACTGTAGTCACTTTCACAAGGGGTAGAATAGCCACAATATTCCTGCATTTAAAAGTTGAAATAAACTTCCCAAAAAATATAAAATAAATATATATACGCATTCCCAAAATTGGTAAAACTTGGCTTATATATAGATAGTATTCATCTAGATTAATAATTTTATTAAAAATTTTAAAAAATAAAAAAAAGTGTTATGATTAGTTGTAGACGGCGACCATCTAATGCTGGCCATAAATGATCAGGTATCTTTTATACATGATTTTAAAACGTTCTAACAAGTGAAAAATTTTTAAATTTACAAATATATATTTACAAATGCCATCTCAATATCTGCATAGAACTGTTGAAAACCAGTTTGATCATTTTTTGATAAAGGGATAACTCTACCCCGACCCCCCCATTCTGGAAAAAGTTCGGGGTAGAGTAAGCCGATAAGTTCATTGCCAAAAAATTGTCTGCACAAATTTTCTCAACAATAGCCTGTGGGGGGTTACCCCACCATGACATACAATCCAAATCAGAAATAGAAATCAGATTCGCGATGGCATGAGCTACCGTGTTCCCCTGTCTTAGGACATGGTAGACAGAGAGGTGAGCATTGGCTTTTAGAATTGTTTTGATGTCTGAGATAAAGTGGCCTGCTAGTGAGAGAATTTGGCAATCATTGGTCAAGTATGTGCAGAGAAGAAGCAAATCAGACTCAATCTGGACTTTGGGTAGCAAGAGATGGGTAGCCCACAGAATACCGAGATGAAACGCATTTGCTTCCCACAATAGTGGCTCTCCCCCCCCCCCCCCCCCCCCCCCGCCCTTCCGTTTCCATCCTCGAGCCGCAATAAATTGTCCGCGAGAATCCCTGATCACTGCTGCGAGGCCCAAGGTTCCCCGATCCCCAAAGCATCGGGCATCCACATTGATCTTGAAGGCACCAACCGGCGGTTTGGACCATCTGGGGACAAGGGGACGGTCCAAAACATTCGCCTTATCGAGGAGCTTTAGTCGCCTCCAATGCTCGATATACTTCATACACCATGGTAGGATGTTAACAAACCCGGGTTGGACCCCCTCTGCCTTCAGTTTGTTCCGCACAAACCAAATTCTTCAACAATACACAATGAACAAAGCAAGCTCGTCACACCTGCGTTTAGAGGCAATGAGACACATGATTTCCTGTATGGAGGGTGTCCAAAGGCGAGCCGGAACGACTTGCCGAGATATACTTGCAATACTGGCACAATTCAAAAATAAGTGATGAGCGTCCTCAATCTCCCTCCGACAGAAAAGACAATAAGGGTCAACATCAATCCCCTATTAGAGAGATTGTACAATTCAACCGCAGTTCAGTTTGCATATTTGTGAAAGAGAAAGTAACTACTGCAACTCATTTTCGTAGAGTCCGGTTTCAGCAAAAATGTTTTCGCGCTCGATAAAAGTGCAAACACCACATCTGCCGTCCATTTTAAATGTATGGTTCAGATTTGATGGGGCAAAATAGGAAAGTAAGTTTCTACAGTCGTATGTACATTCGCGTGTATGACTTTGACATGCCCATTAGCTTCCTCCAGAAGCTTCCTCTTTTGACAGGATAGAGAGACAGAGAGGAGGGAGTAGATGAGGGAGAGAGAAGAGGAGAAGCGAAGAGGAGCTGCTTGTCGGCACGTCACCGGAGAAGAGGAGGAGCCAGGAAGAACTGTTGGATCTTGAGTGGACGGGGATAGAGAGAGTGACCTGGACGAGGGAGCAGATGAGGGATATAGAAGAGGAAAAGCCAAGAGGGGGAGCTGCCTGTCCATTTCACGTTGCCGGTCGCACCATCATCAGAGAAGCCAGGAAGAGCTGCTGGATTTTGCATCGTCGAAGGTGAGCTTGAAAAAGATGGATTTTCGATTTATTTCATTTCCCAGTTAAATCTATACATGCTGACCACGATTTGGGATGCATCCAAATTGCATGCGGGCATCTTCGTTCTCTGTCCTCTCAACTGGAATCTCTTAAGGTTTCAGGCTTGTTTTCCTCTATTTTAATTGACTATGCAGCCATGTAATTTGGAATTTATTTTCATTATTGTCAATAAATCTATATGGAATAAGCCAATCTTCATTGGGCAGGAATAAAATCGCAGGATTTGTTTTTATTTCTGTTGATTTCAGATTCTATTGGATATCTGTTGTTCCATCTTATATCTAATTTCAGTTGTTGCAGGATTTTCTTTGATGATTTATGTTTGGTTTTATATTCATCTTGGGTCCCCATTGATCGTCTCAAAGCGTCTTTTGCTTAATGGGGTTTGTTTTTCCATTTTCATTTTAAGATTTGCACGTTGCCACTGACCTATGGATATTCTTGTTGGTTCTCTTCTTTTTAATTATTTCTCAGGTTAAAAATGAGACGTATAAAGAAAGGGCCTTCGAAAGCAATCCAGCAGAAATTACTTAGATTCATAAAGAGATTTTCTTTTGCTAAATAAAAAAATAAAAAGAGATTGACTTGGCTTGGAAAGAAATCCAACGGATACGCATTGGAGATGGCAAAAAATGGTAGAAAATGCATGGGAGGCGGGAGAAAATGCTTGGGAGGAAGAAGAGTATTGAGGATGAAAAGACATGAGAATGACCGACGGTCGAATAGCTATTTCAAAGCAACATGACATGTGCGTCTACCTCAAGCATTGGGACACCATTTTATCATCCATTTTTTAATTACTGCCAACTGGTTGTTGAACCGAGCTCTTAAATCACACAAATTAATTTTTTTAGCATTAAATTTTTTTCTTGTACGATTGCCAAATAAAATTTAAGTACATAATTTATATGACACTGAATATTATGGGCTACCAAATATAATCTGTGAAGATTATTATTAGACGTACATGTAAAATTGCTTTTGTGACAAATAATTAAATTCGAAGTATTAATTGAAATTTTCATGTGATAAATATTATGAGTTAACGATATATAGTGCCAAATAATTTTTTTGCAACTAATTTATTTGATCTCTAGTGAAATTTAAGCAACCCTTAATAAAAATAAATTTATTTGTATAACGAACAATTGAAATTATCCATTGCTTAAGGCTCGATTGCTCAAGTTTAACAAAATTTGATAATAGAATGTATTTATTTTTTGGTCAACACCACAAGTGCCTAATAAAATTTGTGAACATATTTTATTTGGGCTTCACAATTACGATGCCATTCTTACTCAAAACAAAATTACTTTTATAATAAATAATTAAAATTTCCTGTTAAATAGTATTTTCATCATGTGACTGTAATTAGTTTTGAATAAATTTTACTAGATCTCAATAATTTTATTTATGACAATTATTTAAAATGAAGTGTTATTAGAATTCTCGTATGATAAGTGCACATATATTTGTTTCAATCAATGATCTATGACACCAAATATTTTTTACAATTAATTTATTTGATTTTACATGATATTTAAGCCACCCTTAATAAAAATAAATTTATATGTATAATGATATCTACAAATTTGTAACTTGTTTGAGGCATGGGCATTCCAATTTAACAGATTTTGATGATAAAATGTACTTATTTTTGGGACAACGCTATGCGTGCTAAATAAAATTTATAAACATATTTTGTTTGAGCTTCATAACTTTGATGCCGAGCTTATTCTAAACAAATTTACTTTTGTAACAAACAATTTAAATTGTCTGCTAAACGATAATTTCAAGTGAGTATTTTTTTCTTGATTATAATTATTTTAATTTTAATTTTGTATTTTATAATTTTATTGATAAAATATTAATACATAAATTTTTTCTTGATTTTAGTTATTTTGGAGTTAATGACACGTGGTGTCGAATAAAATTTGTACAAAATAAACATAAGATTAATAATTCAGTTCTTAAAAACTAAAAATAATAGGAGGGGATAATGGGACGACAATCAATGGTCGCCTCACGCAGAGGTTAACTCCTCTCAATTAATAGATTCATTGCATTTGTTTTATTAAATCTATTTTCAATTTTATTACATTTTTTGTGAAATTTAAAATGAATTATCATTATTGAATTGTTTTGTGACAAATAATATTGAATTATTTAAAAATAAGCTTTATTATTATAAAAAATAAATCGTAGTATTTTAATATGATTATAGTGTAAATAACTTATTCGGTACCCATTTATTAATCTAATTATAGTGTAAATAATTAGTAAAAATGTAAATTTTTATTCATTAAAGATATCAAGTAGATGAAATGTTCAAAAAAGAATTTAATGAAAATTTAATAAGCTGCAGAAATTTATCGTTTAATATTTTCATAACTTTATATGCAATTATTAGATACAATTTATAGTGCTCAATAATTTTGAAATCAGGATGGGACAGGTAATTAACATTAATTATTAATTAACTTTTGTTTAGATATTATCATAATTTTAAGAATTCAAGTTATTTTTTCGGTCTACAGCACAGGCTGAGAAAAATAATCTCAAAATGCACCTTATTAACGATATTCAATACTTAAAATTTTTGCTACTGACTATATTTTTAAAAAAGGTGCACATCAACTCATTCTCTTAAATCGATGAGTTTATTATATATATTTATTCTAAATATTATACTATATGATGTATATTTTGTACTTATTTAATGAATAAAAATATAAATTAGAATTCTAGATTAAAATCATAACTAGATAATGTGATTAACAAAGTAATTTAATGGAATTTTAATATGTTTCCAAAACTTATTATTTAAATATCTTAAAAAAGGGTGTGTACCGCCTAATTCTATGGAATTAATGCGCTTGTTAACTTTTGTTTACATATTGTGAGATTTTTTGAATTAAAATTATTTTTTGGTCTACAGCACAGGCTAAGAAAAATAAGCGCAAAATGTACCACATTAATGATGTTCAAATACTTAAATTTTCAACCATTGACTATACTTATAAAAAAAAGTGCATATAAGCTTATTCTCTCAATTTGATAGGTATATATGTGTATTTATTATAAAAAGTTATAAAGCATAATGTTTATTTTGTACATTAAATTTATTTAATAAATCAAAATGTAAATAAAAAATATTTATTAAGATCGTAACTAGAAAATACGATCAGAAAATAATTTAATGAGAATTTAATAGGCTTTTGAAATGAGTTATTTAATATTTTTTAAATTTTGGTATTATTTGCTAGGTAATACATTAAATATAGATTATATGATTAATTTATTTTTTGATTTATTTCATTTATTTACTTTTATGCCGTTGTAAATTTTATATGATTTACACAAAAAAGTAAATAAATCAAAGTAAATCATTTTAAATAAAAGTAAACCGTAAATGAATGAAAAAGTAAATAACGGGTGGTCTCAAAATTTACAATTTTTCTAGTAAACCAAAGGAAATCATTTAAAATTTGTGCAATTTTATTATAAGTTTAATGGTACGAGATGACAAATTATTGTAAATCATAAGAGACACAAATAAGGTGACAACGGTTATTTATTTACTTTTTGAAACCGCATTAATGGTTTTCAAAATTAAAATTTAGGTCATCGACTATATTTCTAGAAAAAAATGCATATTAACCTATTCTTCTAAATCGATAGATTTATTATATGTATTTATTGCAAAAGATTATAGCATAGAATGTTTATTTTGTATCTATTTAATAAATAAAAATGTAAATTAAGATAATACGATAACACAATAATTAAATTAAAATTTAATAGAATTCTAAAATGTGTTACTTAATTTTTAAAAAAACATTGGTATTACTTGATAGCTAATACATTTAATACAGATTATATGAATAATCTGTAAAATCCATTAGATCAGTTCATCAAAATTTGAATAATTGGTAAAAATCATAAAACATGTAGACATGAGTTCATGATTTTCTAGTATTCCTATAAAATCTGTATTTTTCATATAATTTTTAAAAATAAAATATCATCAATCTTAGTTAAGATGTCAAAAACTATATAACTTGTATATATCATTAAACGACTAAATAGGAAAACAATATATTCTGTAAAATTTGTCAAATATCTAAAAACTGTCAATTACGTATGCACATTTTCAGCTATATTTGAATAACCTGTAAAATACATTTAACAGAAAAAAACGAAGATAGATAACCTATATAACTCATCATCATCATGAATTGCATATAAACTGTAAAATCCATAAAATCTATAAAATCCATAAAATCTGTAAAATCAATCAAACAAGCGAAATTACTTCGTTCATTCAGTTATATTTTTTGATAAATCTAATTTATTGTTCCAAAATTTGGGCATAAATTGTCTATTATCATTTATGATGATTATGTTACACATTAGACGTCTCGGATCATTCATGATCATGACCATTTTATTAAAAGCATATGATTTACTATAAGAAAACATGTACCACGATTTATTATAAGTTGTTTCACCTACCCATACTCACGTTTCACCTTCAATCATACTCACATGTGTGAAATGACTATATTACCCCTATTTGCATTTTACTCAAAAATAAAAATGTTTTCACTTGAGTCTGTCCCTTTTCCTATGCGTCACTTCAACCGAGACCCATGCACTGCACATTTTATGCACATCTTGAGTACTCTCAAGTAATGGCATCTAAGTACTTTGTCTAGAAGATTTTACTGAATATTGAATTTCAGCTTTAGATGCGTGAAATTGTTTTTGAATTGCATATGTTTTACTGGATGCCTACAGAAAGAACATATTTTATATCATTAAATTTAAATTTTTTACTTAAATTTAAAATAAATAATAAAATTAGCATATAATAAATATTTATATTAATGTGGTTTGGTTTCGAAAACATTGACTACAACAAAATTTGATGGTATAGACTGGAAAGATGAGTAACCCACGCGGTTATTCTCTTTTACTCTTTTCTCAAGAATAACTTCCTCATCGAGGCACAAAAATCAAAAACTCCACCATCAGGAAAAGAATCACAATGCCAGAAAGAAAGATATTGGTTTTGTGTTGTGAAAGTTTTGCCATCCACTGCTTTATAGTTCTTTTTTTTTTTCTTTTTTTTTTTCAAAATTTAATGAACTTCAGGCACTGGAACAAATCTAAGGCGGTAGGTCGTTCATTGCTGTTTGGTGGTTCCCATTTTTGCAAGTTGTATTTATTCATCGGAGATGGAAGCACAAATACAGAAAGATTTGGTGATTGAGATAGAGAGAAAAGTCGAGCATGCGCATCGTGCGCGTGAGGAAGATGAGAAGCTTTGGAGAAAGCATACAATCTACAAAGTCCCTCCATACATGAGTGGTATCATGTGCAGTGCCTACACTCCAAAGATGGTCTCTTTTGGTCCTTATCATCACGACAGTGAGGCATTGCAACCAATGGAGCAACACAAGATGAGAGCACTTGATCATTTCCTCGCCAGATCAAAGAGGCACATCAAGGAATATGTTAAAGCACTCGATGATGTGGTGGAAAAACTCATGGAATGCTACGACCAGCTTCCTGTAAAATGGCAGCAGAACAGAGAAGAGTTCTTGCAGTTGATGCTTCTCGACGGGTGTTTTATGCTTGAGATTTTGTACCGCAAATTCGACGATTACGCCAATCATGACCCGATCTTTAGCCAACATGGGATGCTCCACAAAATGCCTCATATCAAGAGAGACATGTTGTTGATCGAAAACCAGCTGCCTCTTTTGGTGCTTGAAACATTAATATCAGTGGGAAGGGATAAAATAAAGATAGTGTACAAATCTCTATGCCCCACACGAGTCCCAACCCATAGGAAGCACTTCCCTTGGGTAAAAAACAGGAAGCTGGGTATTTTGGTAATTTTACAGCGAGAGTATAATAACTTAAAAACGTGAGTATGTTTGGTTTTTTGATAAAATTTGTATTATATATATACAAAATCTCAATCTATTCCATTCATTTGCTAGATGAAATATTAAAATGTATGTGGACATAATTTCTCATCATTTGAAAATTTCTAAAAAAAATTTTGTACAAAAAATTATTTTTTAAAAAGATTTCATTATAATTAGTAAAGTTAGAAAATATAAATTTTATTAGAAGTTATTTCATATTATTTAAAGTTAATGTAATCATGGTACTCTAAAAAATAACAAGTTCTTTTATTTTTCTCGAATTTTTGAAAATTTATTAATATTTTATTATTTTCTGAATAAAATCGGATCTAACGGCATCTAACAGCATCTAACGGCATCTAACAGCATCTAACAGCATCTAATAGCATCTAACAGCATCTAACAGCATCTAACAGCATCTAATTTTTAAAATTAATAAGTTAATCCTAATTTAACACCTGTAATATAATCCTAGGTCCCTTATAATGTCATTTAGACCATAAATTCAGAATTTGAAACTCATATTATATGATTTAATAAAATCATCATAATCTAACAGCGTCTAACAGCGTCTAACAGCATCTAACAGCGTCTAACAGCATCTAACAGCGTCTAACAGCATCTAACAGCATCTAACAGCATCTAATTTTTGAAATTAATAAGTTAATCATAATTTAACACCTGTAATATGATCCTAGGCCCCTTATAAGGTCATTTAGACATTAATTTCTGAATTTGAAACCCAGTTAATATGATTTAAAGAAATCCAACTTAATCTAACAGCGTCTAACGGCATCTAACGGCATCTAACAGCATCTAACAGCATCTAACAGCATCTAACGGAATCTAACATCATCTAACAGCATCTAACGGAATCTAACAGCATCTAACAGCATCTAACAGCATCTAATTTTTGAAATTAATAAGTTAATCCTAATTTAACACCTGTAATATGATCCTAGACCCCTTATAAGGTCATTTAGATCTTAATTACGAAATTTGAAACCCAGTTAATATCATTTAAAGAAATCCAACTTAATCTAACGGCATCTAACGGCATCTAACAGCATCTAACGGAATCTAACAGCATCTAACAGCATCTAACAGCATCTAATTTTTGAAATTAATAAGTTAATCCTAATTTAACACCTGTAATATGATTCTAGGCCCCTTATAAGGTCATTTAAACCTTAATTACGGAATTTTAAACCCATATAATATGATTTAAAGAAATCCAACTTAATCTAACAGCGTCTAACGGCATCTAATGGCATCTAACAGCATCTAATGGCATCTAACGGCATCTAACAGCATCTAACGGCATCTAACGGCATCTAATAGCATCTAACAGCATCTAACGGCATCTAACGGCATCTAACAGCATCTAATTTTTTAAATTAATAAGTTAATCCTAATTTAACACCTGTAATATGATCCTAGGCCCCTTATAAGGTCATTTAGCCCTTAATTTCTGAATTTGAAACCCAGTTAATATGATTTAAAGAAATCCAACTTAATCTAACAGCGTCTAACGGCATCTAATGGCATCTAACAGCATCTAACAGAATCTAACGGGATCTAATGGCATCTAACAGCATCTAACAGCATCTAACGGCATCTAACAGCATCTAACAGCATCTAACAGCATCTAACAGCATCTAACTTTTGAAATTAATAAGTTAATCCTAATTTAACACCTGTAATATGATCCTAGGCCCCTTATAAGGTCATTTAGACCTTAATTTCTGAATTTGAAACCCAGTTAATATGATTTAAAGAAATCCAACTTAATCTAACAGCGTCTAACGGCATCTAACGGCATCTAACAGCATCTAACAGCATCTAACGGAATCTAACAGCATCTAACCGCATCTAACATGATCTAACAGCATCTAACAGCATCTAATTTTTGAAATTAATAAGTTAATCGTAATTTAACACCTCTAATATAATCTTAAGGCCCTTATAAGATCATATATGTCTTCAAAACCAAATTTGGAACCCAAATAAATATATTAAATTATAATTAAAAATATTAACTCCACTTGATTTAATAAAATAAAAATTTATATAAAGAAATAAAATAGTAAAAAATATTATATATATTTTGGATGCCCGCGGGACACATGATTATTTTTGCAAAAAAAAATATTCATTTGTTAAGGCTCGTAGGACATTTATATATTTTTAAAAAACAATACATTTATTTTTGGAGGCCCGTGGGACACATTTAAATTTTTATAAAATGTTATATTCAATTTTGGACGCCCGCGGGACACGTATACATTTTTATAAAAACAAAATATTCATTTTTTGAGACCTGTGGGACATTTATATATTTTATAAAAATAATACATTCATTTTTTGAAGCCCGCGGGACACATTTAAATTTTTTATAAAACATTATATTCATTTTTGGACGCCCACGGGACACGTATACATTTTTATAAAAATAAGATATTCATTTTTTGAGATCCGTGGGACATTTATATATTTTATAAAAATAATACATTCATTTTTTGAAGCCCGCGGGACACATTTAAATTTTTTTATAAAACATTATATTCATTTTTGGACGCCCACGGGACACGTATACATTTTTATAAAAATAAGATATTCATTTTTTGAGATCCGTGGGACATTTATATATTTTATAAAAACAATACATTCATTTTTTGAAGCCCGCGGGACACATTTAAATTTTTTTATAAAACATTATATTCATTTTTGGACGCCCACGGGACACGTATAGATTTTTATAAAAATAAGATATTCATTTTTTGAGATCCGTGGGACATTTATATATTATATAAAAACAATACATTCATTTTTTGAAGCCCACGGGACACATTTAAATTTTTATAAAACATTATATTCATTTTTGGACGCCCACGGGATACGTATATATTTTTATAAAAATAAAATATTCATTTTTTCGAGAGCCGTGGGACGTTTATATATTTTATAAAAAACAATACATTCATTTTTTGATGCCCGCGGGACACATTTAAATTTTTATAAAAGAACTGATTCATTTTTGGACGCCCGCGGGACACATATGTATTTTAGAAATACAAAATATGCATTTTTTGGACGCCCGCGGGCCATTTATATATTTTTGAAAAAAAAACATTTATTTTTCCAAGCCCGTGGGACACGTATATATTTCATATAAATAGTAATAATTAATTTGATATTTTACGTCAATGTAAATATTTATATTCCATTATTTTCAATACTCCATAAACCAAATCAAAATTTAATACCTTATGAAATATTTAAAATCTTAATTTTAATTTTAATTTTATATTAAAACATTTAATTTTCTTAATGCCTCTGATAAAGATATAATATTATACTAAATATTTGATAAATTATATATAACTGTAGCTTAGTTTTAATATGTAAATATATGTTACCTTTTGGGATTAGTTAAATGATCAATTTTGCATATAATTATATTAAATTGAAATTTGATAACAAATTTTATTAAATACGGATAAAATAATAGTTTTTCAAGCGGTTATATAAATTTTAAAGTGATATTGAAGATTATTTCAAACATCATTTTTATGTGGACAAATAATCCTATAATATTATTAAATTCTAATGCATCTGAATCTAATAACTTTTTATATTTTACACAAGAATAGTTTTTTTTTAAAGGATATGTAACCCATTTAATTAGTTTAAACTAAAATTACAAATTTGCTGACTTCAAACGATCAATATAAACATACAATTTCATAAATATTTATAATGAACCAAAAATATATAGAAAATTTCATCATATATAACACATCTAAATATGTACCCTCGTGTTATATCTCCTGTATATTTTCTATATATTTATATTTTTCTATAATTGCTCGGTAATATATAGAAAGTCAAAATTGTATGTTTATGTTGATTTTGAACGGAAAAAGCAGTCGAAATCGGAATTGGTGCAAAAGTCAAAATTCAGCCGGTCAAAAAATCTTTTTTTTTATCAGTTTGCTACTTCTCATATTTTGTTTATTGCCGCGATTTTGAATATATTTGGGAAAGAAAAAGACAATGATGGGCATAGAGAGAGCACATTTTTATCCGTCCCATTGTGTTAAAATATGATTGACATATATAGCATTTAATTTAGCACACGAAGCACACATATTTTAATTTTTCAAACAAAATGTACCTATTCCAAAATTTGCATAAAAAAACTTGTAGAAGATTTATTAATAATTAAATTCATTAAATCGAATTGGAATGTAATACATTGTTACATACATTCTTCTACAAACTGAAAAAAAATCATATTTTTATTCAAGACATTACATATCAACAACCTTGTTTGTTTCAAAGTATACAAAGACGTCCAAAAGATCTTGAATTGCACAATTCTTTAATAGTAATGTTTGTGATCTTCGATTTTCTGAAAGACTTGTTCTGTAATGACAGTGACATTGCCATAAGCTCTCTTGACCTCCTAGTAGGCCTGTTGGTAGCATGCAGTGCCCCTTAAAGCATCAAACCCATTAGCAATAGCTGATATCTCTGGAAAGATAAGATGCTTAGCAGTTACAAGAAGCTATTGGGTATTAGGGATGAATACAAAAAGCTGAGATTTGTTGATGCAACAACAAAGGACTGGTATTGGCTTTGGACATCGAAAATCTAATGATGGGACTTGGGAGGGAGAAACAGATTTGGCAGTCCATCAAGGCCATAATTCCCAGCAGCGAGAAGCACAAAAGTGCATTAATGTTTATGCAGCTCCTCAAGTTGTGATGAGAAAGAAAAGGAGAGTGATGGTCCATATAGTAACTTGGGAAAGAGGATATGGATTTAAAAAAATCAGTATACAAAACAACATAAAAACAATTCGGCAAGTATATCTCACAAACTCTATTCCTTATATTTCCTGCTGCTATTTTCTTTGTGGTTCAGCAAGTGCACTTCATTTCTTACCAAATTCAGAATTTGAAATTTCATGAAAACATAAATAAACTATTTCCTTCTAAATTTCCCATCAAATGCCCTCACTCTTAGACATAATGTAGCTACCATGGTTCTGTTTGTCATGGTCCAAACTCCAAAAAATGAACTTGTTTAATTTCAATATCAACTCAAAGTCCAAAAATGAACAGAGTACTCTGTACTCCCCTAGTTTGATTTAGATATCACGATGTGCACAAACTTGTCATATACATCATTTTTCTGAACTTCCAGAATACCATCAGATGTTTTCAAGCTTACATCTTTAGCGATTAGAAGATGGTTGCTTTGATTTCCAAAAGTGGTTAGGATCCAGGAAATTCATCAGTTCACCGGTTTGCTTAATACCACTGAGCAAAAAGAGCATAATGCAAGAAAATGTACCAAGTCCAGCAGAAATACTGTTGCATCCATGCCCTGCACCAAATGCATCATATTCACTCTCAGAACGAGATGTGAAACCTGAGAGAGGAGCGTGGTCTCCATTGATGTAATCCCAAAAAAAAAGTGACATTGCGATAGAAACAAGGATTGAGAATTCGACTAAAATCCAATCCTTCAACCACTCAATATACAAGAATGAAGTGCATGGAATAGAAACATGGTCAGCCGAATCAGGAGAAATGAAGTAAAAACTCAAAAACGTAACATATGCATATACATGCTCAATGAAAACAGTATCAAGAAAATGTCAACCTATTTAGGAATGACGAGCATAACTCAAAACTAGAGGTGGAAAAACACACCCCAGTCAACCAAAAACAAGCACAAAATCAGACAATAATGATTAAAGGAAAACCCAAAAAATGATGGGACTTAACAATTTAGCCAATGCAAATTAAAACTGACTTTAGTTCATGCTGATTCATTAATAAAACGAAAACAAAACAACAGATTACATGGATTTGGAATGGTTAAAGCAAAGAGAGATCTAACGCTTACCTAACCAAGATGAAAAACCAAAACTCTGAAAGCAGATCCAATCCAATCATGTTTGAAGGCAAGCTAATAGAGAGAAGTTAAAGAACTCAAAATCACCAAGGAGTCCGAGAGAAAATGAAAAAATAGAGAGGGAGAGTAAGTTGGGAGCTATGAGACAACATCAATCAACCGTCGTCAACTGCAAGGTATTGGGCCAAAGTGGAATCGCGAACCAGCGAAAGTGAGGGAGAGGGACGAAGCAGAAGCGTGATGCGATCGAGCAAAAGAGGAGCATCCCGGTGAGGGAGAGATGTCCTTTCTGCAATGTTGAAGGTGCAGAGGAGAATGTTGCACCCCTGTTCTGAAAATGCAGTAGAAAAGTCTCCTCTTGCAGGATGCATCGTTTATCCCTGTCCATCAGCGACGTCGTGATAATATTTGGGAGATTGTTGACTATCTAGCAGGGAAGTCCAACAATCACCCATTGATGTTCTACCTGTGCTTTTGCTGGAGATTATGGTTCTGCCGGAATAGATGGGTGATGGAGAGAGTAAATATTGAATCGACGGGAGAGAGGAGATTCGAGAGCTAGGGCATAAAAGGGGAAAGGGAAGAAAAATCGGGAGAGAAAGCGGGTGCGTATGAGAAAACGGTCGATTGCATCTGCGCCTGCCACAATTTTCATACCGAAAATGCCCTCTTCTTTCTCAACCGTCGATTCGATACGGACGGTTCAGATGAAGCTTCCTGTCAGAAAAACGTAGGAAGCGCTTCCTATGGGTTGGGCCTCGCCCCGCACAGCAGAATAAGGCAATCCAGGTGAGTGACAAGTACTTGTTTCAAAATCTTCACCAGTATTACTAACCATACATTGCATTGCATTAATTTGGGCCCACGTTCTCTTTTGTTCAATTGATAATCTCCACACTTAGCAACATATAAGAATTTGAATGGGTAGTTGTTGTTGATGACAGAAAGAGGAGTCTTTGTACAACCTGATACTGAACTTCTGCAATGCCGGAGTGAAGCCAGATCCAAACATACAACACGGCCTGCATGTGCTTGATGTGGTGAGGCAAAGAATGATCGTAGGCATATGTGGTGGTGAGCGTTCCGACGAGCACTGCGGTGGCAGCATCGTCAGATCAGCAACAGAGCTAGCGGAGGCTGGAATAAGTTTTGAGAAGAGCAGAACCAGATCTCTCAAAGACATCAGCTTCAATATTGAACGCTGCAAGCTTTCCTGCAACTGGGAGACCCTGAAACTTCCAGTAATCACCATCGATGACTCCACGGAATTCATGTTCCTCAACCTCATGGCCTTTGAGCAACTTCATGCAGGAGCAGGTTCTGATGTTACCTCCTACGTCTTCTTCATGGACAATCTCATCGACACGCCAAAAGATGTCAACCTCCTTCGGTCCAAAGGCATCATCATAAATGCACTGGGGAGTGATGAAGCTGTGGCTAAGCTCTTCAACGAGATCTCCACAGACATGACCTTTGACCCAAATTATAGTCTGAGTCAGATCCAAAAGGAGCTACATAACCATTGCCAGAGTCGTTATAAGAGGTCCATGGCAAATCTGAGGCACACCTACTTCCAAAGCCCCTGGGCATTCATCTCTCTTATTGCTGCTGGTGTTCTACTGATCTTGTCTGTGGCTCAGATCGTATTTGCAATCCTGGACTACAGCAAGCCTTGATTTCTGAATAATTGATTTGCTCAAGTCACCCATGAATTGATCTCCTGTTCAGAATAAATATCTTTTTGGGTTATGTCATCTTATTATTTTAATTATCTTTTGAAGCTTCTAATGCGAACTTGAGGGAGTTATTTTTTATTCTAAATCTTCTAATGAGCACTTGAGAGATTTCTTCATCATTCTTCTATGTATTGGAAGATTTTTTTGTTCGTTTGAATGGCTGTTTTAGAGTGGCCTTGTAACGCCTCACCCTTAGGGTGTTGTAAATGGGGTCTACTATGTCAAAGCTGAAAATAAGATATCCCAAGATGGAAATAGATACCAAGGTGCAAAACCATAAAACTTTTAACTATTACATATCAAGTTTGCTCCTTAAGGAGTTATTATACAATTTTCAGTGTCTAAAATCAAAATAACCAAGCATTAAGAAAGTTTCAATAAAATTCTAAACTTCTTTGTCTTTTCCTCTGCTAGGTTCGCCTTTTTCCCATGTTGATAAAGGCTCTAGTATAGCATTGTATCCCTGTTTTTCCACTGAAAACAAAAACTATGTGAGCTGAAAGTTCAGTAAGTAAAAATGTATTTTTTAAAAAAAAAATTCATTTTCAATTATATATATATTTTTAAAAAAAAAACAAATACAATATCTATACTGTCTTTTATGCACAACAAACTGTAATAAAAAAAATATCTTGATAGACGTGCACACATATGTCAATTTTAAATCATGCATTCATACTATGGGTATTGCCATCTACTTGTGCTCGCGTGCAGCCGTGCTACACATTCGTGAGCTAAATCATCTCCTTTGGTAGTCCTGAGGTCGCTACCCAGGTACTACCATACTACTTTACTCCTTGGCGGCAAACCCAATATGCAATTATGCATCATGCTCATGAATTTTAATTGATGCACCACATAAATTCACTACTAAACATGAATTTGAAATAATAATGCTCATTTTTTTAATAAACAATTTTTGAAAGAAAATAAATTCACATTTCATAGCAAATCATAATATTCACATAATACTTTCAAAGACATGCTTTGGTAAAAGTTTACTTACCTCTGAGTAGACTTTAAAACTCCTCTTTTTTCAATTTTTTTTTGTAGTAGCCTCAAGTCTCTTTTCCTAATTTTCATCACAATATGTTTATTATTTCACTTTGATTTTCACAAATATTATTTAAAATTCCATTTATAACTTTCTCAAAATTTCTCATAATTTTAATCGGTCAAAATCCTATTTTCTTCTATTTATTCTTATATTAATTCACTTTAAACAACTTTATTTTTATATGTAAATTAATTTTGGACTTATACTTCTTTAGATATTTTCCTTTAATTTTTCTCATATTTTTATAATTTATATATATTTATTTATCTATTTTCCATTTATTATGCCTTCATAAACTTTCATTTTTTTTCATAAATTTATAATTTTAAACTCATTTAAGCTTCTAAATATTGAATTTAATTTTCTTGGTATTTTTCATAATTTTCTGTAATTTTTTTTCAGTTTTTTTTTTTTCTCGCCGCCGGCCGGCCGGTCGCTAGCGTCGGCGAATGGCCGCCGGTGGGCTGCTGCTGGCGGGCCGGAACAGTGGGCCAGGCTAATGGGCTGGATCCTTTGTTGGAAGTTGGGCCAGACTGGATAGTGGGCTGGTTCTGTTTAAGTGGGCTTTCGTTTCTGTGGGCTTAAGCTTAGTTAATAGGCTTCTGACTCACTGGGCCTGTTAAGATGGGCTTAGCCCACTAGTCCAGAAGCTTATTCGTTTATTTGTTTATTTTCAACGGTCCATATTTTCCAAATAAAATGACTTATATCTCTCAATATACATATCTGTTTGTACTGAAATTTTAAGGGTAAGCTTATAAAATTATGTTTTATAATCTGGACGGTCCATTTTTGAAAATAACATCTCTATCATCAGATTTAATATAAAGGGTTTAATAAAAGGTTAATATTAAATATCACTTCAAATAGCCATATAAACTAAATTTTTACAGAATTAATTCATCACATATACTGTAAAATATCTCAAATAATGTTTGTAATGGTTCAGATTATTCGTTTTGCATCTATATTTTCCTGTAATTATTTTTTTGTGTTTTTCTCTTAAAATACATATTTACCACTCTATATTATGTCTAAATTTGCTATATCTAAAAATCTATAAGTCTGATCAATCTGAAATTTTGCAGGAAAGCTAATCATATAATTATCTTATTATTGTACGGTCACAATTATCTAATTATGCTCAGAAGTGTGTTTATTTCATCATATATCATTTCATACCCTTTATTTGGTACTTCTCATTTAAATAAGTAAAATTTCAACATTAAACATTTCAATAATACTCCTGTGACTAATTAGTCATGCTAGAATTGTCGTGAATGGTTTAGATCTATGAAATAACTTGCGTATAACATAGAATGAATGAGATTAACAGAGAAAATGGTTCGACGCAGCTTACCTTCAAAATTCTTTCTTCTTCCTTCGTCTGTCTCCTGCGCGATTTCTCCTCTTCTTCAAATGGCGAAAACCCATCTCTCGTTTGCGCCTTTTATACTAATTCATGTGTTAAACGGCTGGGGTTAATTGCCATCAATTTGAAACGAACGTGCATGGCCCATTAATCCCACCGTTTCCATCCGTTTCTTGGAAACGGATGGACGATGGCTATTACAGGCCTGGGGAAAATGTTCATGGTGAGTCGTGGCTACGCCTTGCATGCATGAGTGGATTATGTCGGGTTCGCCATGAGGTCCGGTTCTAAGCACATAGCTCTGAGAGGTAATTAAGTGGGCTTCTTCTATATGAGGGATAAAATTCCCAGATCACGCATCTCAGACAAAAAATTTTCGAACACATGAATCTCATCAAAAATCTCGTGCATGACGTCAAATCAGAGAAGTAGAGGCACTGTGGTAATTTTACTCTGTGAGTACATATATTTGAAAATGCGTATTATATGCATATAAAATCTCAATCTATTTCATTCATTTGTTGGATCAACCACTAAAATACATGTGGACATAATTTTTCATTATTTAACAATTTAAAATATATTTGTCTAGAAAAAATTATTTTTTAATAAGATTTCATTATAATCGGTAAAGTTGAAAAATATATCTTATATAAGGAGTTATATTATATTTTTTAAAGTTCATGTAATTAAAGTACTCTAAAAAATAACAATTTCAATATTTATTTCTGAATTTTTAAAAATTTAATAATACTTTTATTTTTTTAATATAATAAAATATAACAATATCTAATGATATCTAATAGCATATAACAAAATCTAAAGCATTTAACAACATTTAACTATATCTTACTTTTGATATTAATAAGTTAATCATAATTTAACACCTGTAATATAATCCTAAGCCCCTTATAAGATTATTTATACTTTCATTACAGAATTTGAAACCCGAAAAATAGGATTTAATGAAATCCACCTTAATCTATTGACATCTAACAATATCTAATCACATCTAACAATATCCAATGATATCTAACTGCATCTAACCAGATCTAACGACATCCGTCAACATCTAACAACATCTAATCAAATCTAACTTTTGATATTAATAAGTTAATCCTAATTTAAACCTACAACATGATGCTAAGCTCTTTATAAGGTCATTATACCTTAATTACAGAATTTAAAACTCGGATAATAGGATTTAATGAAATTCCTTAATCTAATGACATCTAATAACATCTAACTGTTTCTAACAGCATCTAACTAGATTTAACATCATCTAACAACATCTAACGATATTTAATCGAATCTAACTTTTGATATTAATAAGTTAATCATAATTTAACATCTATAATATGATCCTAAGCCTCTTATAAGATAATTTATACCTTAATCACAGAATTTGAAACCCAGATAGTAGGATTTAATGAAATCCATCTTAATCTAATGACATCTAATAGCATCTAACGATATCTAACAACATATAACTAGATCTAACGACATTTAACAACATATAACTAGATCTAATAACATATAACAGCATCTAAAGATATTTAATCGAATCTAATTTTTGATATTAATAAGTTAATCCTAATTTAACAACTATAATATGATCCTAAGTCTCTTATAAAGTCATTTATACCTTAATTACGGAATTTGAAACTAAATAATAGGATTTAATGAAATTCATCTTAATCTAATGACATCTAACTAAATCTAAATTTTGATATTAATAAGTTAATCATAATTTAATACCTACGATATAATCTTAAACCCCTTATAAGGTCATCTATACCTTAATTACATAATTTAAAATCTAGATAATAAGATTTAATGAAATTTACCTTAATCTAACAGCATCTAACAACTTCTAACAACATCTAACTAAATCTAACTTTTAATATTAATAAGTTAATCTTAATTTAACATCAGTAATATGATCTCTAGTCCCTAATAAGGTCATTTATACTTTAATTACAAAATTTAAAATCGAGATGATACGACTTAATGAAATCCACTTAAATCTAATAACAACTAACTACATCTAAGAGCATCTAACAGTATCGAACTTCTTATATTAATATGATAATCATAATTTAAAATCCGTAATATGATCTTAAGCCTCATATAAGGTCATTGATACCTTAATTACAAAATTTGAAATCCGAATGATACGATTTACTGAAATCTATTGATCTCGTGTTAATGGCACAACCCAAGAGAGGAGGGGTGAATTGGGTTCTTATAAAATTCTTTGATAACTTAAAAACTTAACCCCTTGAAGGTTTAATCCCCTTGATTGAAGCAATTAGAGAGCACTAAAATAATAAGAGCAATAATAAAAAGTTGTAGACAAGATTTATAGTGGTTCGGGTAGCCTTTCCTTACTCACTCTTCCAAGCTCACACTCCTTTGTGACTTGGGTTCCACTATGTATTCCACGAATACAATTAGAGTCTCCGCTCTCTTCTAGATTCCAGCTCTATGGGGCATATACAACCAGAGCCTATGCTCTCTTCTAGATTCCAGCTCTATGGGGCATACACAAGTAGGTGATGAGTTCCACTCCAATCATACACTACTTTGCTTATACTTGATCTTAGCTACTTTAGCTAGATCAAGTTCAATACAATCAAAATGAAAAATAAGAAGATCTACACTTTACTGAGTTGTGTAGGCAAGTTTCAGCTTGAGGAAGAATTTGTAGAAGCAACCGATTGTATATCGTTGAAGCTACTTGCAACTTGAAGCTCGTTCTTCCTTTGAAAGTGTATAGATCACTCAAATTTGGAGAAAAGCAAATGAGGACACTTTCTTGCACTTCTTTCCTCTCTTTAGACTCTATCTTTTTTTTCACGTTTACTTGAGTGTCTATATATAGAGGGGGGCAAGATTTGAACGTTATAGAAGTGGTTGGCGCGCAATAAATGTTCCAACGTTCAAAAAATTCGAACGTTACTTCCCTAAGTCGCAGGTGGAGTCGACTTCGTCTGCGACTTGGCTTTCCAAGTCGCAAGTGAAGTCGACTTCGTGTGCGACTTCACTTCTTCTGTTTTCAAGTCTGAGTTCTGGGTCGACTTGGTTTCAGACTTAACCTCAAGTCGATCTTGGAGTCGACTTGAGTTGCGACTTGACTTGTTCTTGTGCCAAAAAAAGTTTAATCCTTGTTGATTCACCTCTTGCTTGCTTAGCTTCTTTTCTTCAATTATAGAACATTATCCTCATCTTGGATTGGCTTCAAAACTTGAAAATCTTGGAGAACTTGAGTCTTGTATGATCAAATCTTTTTTTTTTATATTTGGAATGAATTCATGTACCCGGCTTTGCAATTGGTCTTCATGTACTTAGATTTGAAGGACTTGAGTTATCTTCATTTTGAGAATGATCTTGAATCTTTATCTTGAACTTCAAGTTGATCTTGGGATAACCTTACACCTTAGATTTGGTCTTGAGAAGGCTCAAGTCGTTCTTGGAGTCGACGTCGTCTGCGACTTCTCCCAAGTCGCAAGCTGGAGTCGACTTCGAATGCGACTTCGGAATATTCTATCCCAAATTCAACTTTGGAGTAAAAATGCAACTTCAAGTCGATGCTAGAGTCGATTTCGTCTGCGACTTGGCTTCCAAGTCGCAAGTGGAGTCGACTTCGTCTGCGACTTCAGTATGTTCAGCTCCCAATTTCAATGTTGTCCAGAAAAGACTACTTGAAGTCGCTTGTGGAGTCGACTTCAGTATCGACCTCACCTCAAGTCCAAGTCCAAGTCGACTTGGGAATCGACTTGGCTGTTTTCATTCCTTAAACATTTAACATATTCATTAGTACTCAAATTTGACTTTGTTAATCATCAAAACTTATGCTTTGGTCAATTTTGTTTTGTTTTAAACATTGTTTCCAACAATCTCCCCCTTTTTGATGATTGACAAAACTAATTTGAGTTTGTACCTTTCAAGAGAAGCACATTCATATAGTTTAAAACAGAGCATTATAATATCATGAAAACAAGTTGAGCATTACAATATCTTTTAAACAAATCATGACAAATTATGACACAAATATGAGAACATAACATAATTTTCATAAATCAAGTTTCATATTAACCATGATTCTTACAAATACAATGTAAAGAAAAAAATAAAAACTAAATACAAACACCCGACCCAAAATGCTCTAAAAACCTATACTATGTACTCAAACTCCTATACTATCTCCCCCTTTTTGTCAATCCTTCAAAAACGGTTCAATTACCAAGGATTTGGTGAATTGAAATTGGGAAATGGGATACGAGGATTGAATGAGTTTGATAGGACAGACATGAGCGGATGAATAGAATGAAGAGACTGGAGCGGGAGTTGGATCGCGATGAACTGATCCGGTATCAAATGGATCAAGTTCAGGTATGGGCCGATTTTGATGTCGCCCAGATGCGAGATGATATCTTTTGGTACGCATTTCCCGATCGATACGATCTTGTCGGGAATGCATATCCATGATGGCATTGAGGACCCCGGAGACCAGATTTGTCAATCTATTTTCTTGTTGACCCATTTCTTCTCGTAGGGCAATGATTTCATCTCGAATACTTTGAAGGGTGATCTCCTGAGATGTAGATTGAGGAGCCGGATGTGGAATGGTCGATCCCTGTGAAGAGTAGGATCCGTGAGTCATAGGAGATGTGGGCTCCTCGGGAATATCCTGTGGAGGAGCCGGTTGGGCTTCTGGAGGCTGCTCCCCCTCAGTTCGTGCTTGTCTTGCTTCCTCAGGAGCTGGTTCGCCCATCTTTTCTCGAATCCTTTCATCTCTGAACTGCTCCAAATTGATCTTCATTCTTTGGAGCAATGTCTTGTTAATGGCATTTGTGGTTTTCGGGACTTCGAAGGGTTCACCGTCAATGTCCACTCTATAATATTCTAGAATCCTCGTGATCCATGTCCCGTAGGATAACACGCCTCGAGGATTGTCCTTTCGGAATGCCAAGGCTTCTAGGAAGAGTCTTGGTAGACTGATCTTGACTTTATTGACTAGCTTCCACAGAATGCCTGCCTCTTGCGGGTTGAGCTGATTCCGTCCACCGCCCTTTGGATAAATGCAGTGAGCGATGAGTAATCTGAGGACTCTCAGGCATGGAGAAAGGTCCATGTAATGCAGGAACTTAGTTCCTGGATGATACTTGTTGCTTCTTGTCAGCTCATTATACATTCTTTCCAATGTAAGATCTCGGGGAAGTGGCTCTTCTTCTAATGGAACCTCGAGAATACTTCCTATTTGTATTATTGCTTCATCTTGATCGAGATTAGCCCTTGTTCCCAAAAACATTTCTGTGCCTTTGACAAAGGTTGAAAAATTGTTGTCATCCCACAGATAGTAAAACAACCTTGTCAGATCGGGATATACTTTTTTATCTGTCTTCAGCAATCTTATCCATCCCTGATAGTCCAGTAGTTCTTCTATGTCGAATTCATAATCATTGAGAAATTTAAAGTCAATGATCTTTGGGATGAATACCTTTCTTTCATAAAAATGCCTGTAGAATCTACTGTGCTGAAGCTCTGTTTTGAAATAGGTTGTCGGCATTTTCAGAACTTGCCTTTTGTGATTGGAGTCCTTCCTCCAGTGTTTGAGCTTTGAGGTTGACTTTCTGACCTCTGAGCTCGATCTGAGGATTGAGTTGTGGTTTGAAATCTGACCCTTCGACTTGTTGAGGTTCTTCTCTTGCTCGTTTTGCAGGAGTTCTTTGTCTCCTAGGGATTTCATCTTCTGTATCCGATCCCAAAGGTCTCGACACAGGTCTTAATGAAGGTTTGAAAACTGCTAGCTTAGAGAGTCTGGATTTTGGAGCCATGAGTTGGGTTTTGAGATTTGGGAGAAGATGGAGAGTGACTGAAAGGAGAGCAGAGAGAATGCAAGGAGAGACTAGGCAATGTAAGAGACAATGTAAGAGAAAGAATGAAGGAGAACAGAAAATGAGAGAAATGAAGAAAATGAAAATAGGAGAGATGGAGGAGCTGGTCGGAAATCCTGATTTTTCGAAGACAGGGAGAGAAGAACGAGTGGTTGCCGGAGAAAGAGAGAGAGTGGGATTGGCCGGAAAACCGGAGAGTCAGAGAGAAAAGAAATTCTTCGGGAAGCGAGTTTATGGAAGACGGCGGGAGAAATAAGAAGAAAGAAAGAAGAAAAGAAGAAGAAAAGGGAAGACGGACGGTCGCGCGCGCGAAGTCGACTTTGCCCTAGGCGAAGTCGACTTCGGTCCCTCGGAGTCGACTTCATCTTAAGGCGGAGTCGACTTCACCTTAGAGGCGAGGTCGACTTCACTTTCCCAAGTCGACTTCACTGAAGTCGACTTGGCTCCCATGGAGTCGACTTGACTCATCGACTTGACTTTTTCAGATCTGATTTTCTTGTGTAATTTTCCTTAGTTTAACTCTATCATCCCCATATCATTTCTAATCTTGTAAAATAATTCCTTTGCTAATGGTTTGGTAAAAATGTCAGCAATTTGATCTTCAATTTTCACATATTCCAAACGAATATCATGATTCTCAACATGTTCACGAATAAAATGATGTCTTACATCTATATGCTTGGTTCTTGAATGCAATACAGGATTCTTTGTCAAACATATAGCACTTGTATTATCACATCTAATAGGAATATTGAAATAATCAATGCCGTAATCTTTTAATTGTTGTTTCATCCAAAGTATTTGGGCACAGCAGCTTTCGGCTGCTATATATTCGGCTTCTGCAGTAAATAGAGCAACACTGGTTTGTTTCCTTGAATAACATGAAACCAACATATTTCCAAGAAATTGACAGGTTCCACTAGTACTTTTTCTATCTACTTTGTAACCAGCAAAATCTGCATCTGAATAGCCGATTAAGTCAAATGTTGACCCCTTTGGATACGAAAGTCCAATATTAGTAGTATTTATCAAATATTTAAAAATTCTTTTTACAACCAATAGATGTGATTCTTTAGGACATGCTTGAAATCTAGAACACATACATACACTAAATAAAATGTCTGGTCTAGAAGCAGTTAAATACAACAATGATCCTATCATACTTCTATAAAGCTTTTGATCGATACATTTACCACTTTCATCAGTGTCGATCTTGATTGTTGAACTCATTGGAGTATTTGCTCCTTTAGATTTTGCATTCCAAACTTCTTTAGCATTTCTTTGACATACTTGGACTGATTTAAGAATATTCCTTCACTTTGTTGCTTGGTTTGTAGTCGAAGGAAGAAATTTAGCTCTCCCATCATGCTCATTTCAAATTCGCTCTGCATGATCTTATAAAATTCTTGGCATAGATTTTCATCAGTAGCACCAAATATTATATCATCTACATATATTTGCACAATTAAAATATTTTTACTTTTATATTTGATGAATAAAGTAGTATCAACTTTCCCTCTTTGAAACTCATGATCAATCAAAAATCTATTTAACCTTTCATACCAAGCTCTTGGGGCTTGTTTTAGTCCATATAACGCTTTGGTCAATTTATAAATATATTTTGATTGATCCTTTTTTTCAAATTCAGGGGGTTGTTCAACATATACTTCGTCATTCAAATATCCATTCAAAAATGCGCTTTTCACATCCATTTGAAACAATTTGAAATTCATATGAGAAGCAAATGCTAGTAAGATGCGTATGGCTTCTAATCTAGCCACGGGTGCATATGATTCTTCGAAGTCAATTTCTTCTTCTTGAGAATACCCTTTGGCTACTAACCTAGCTTTGTTTCTAATCACAAATCCGCTTTCGTCTAATTTGTTTCTAAACACCCATTTGGTACCAATAATTGTATGACCATTTGGTCTAGGAACTAAATGTCATACACTGTTCCTTTCGAATTGATTTAGCTCTTCTTACATTGCCAGTTTTCATCATTAAGAGCTTGTTCAATGGTAGTTGGTTCGATTTTTGATACAAATGCATATTGTCCACAAATATTTTGCTTTGAACTCCTAATTTTTACTCCTTCATAAACATTTCCAATGACTTGCTCAATTGGATGGGCAATTTTGAACTTTAAATCAGTTGGAGGTTTGTAAGAATCATTACCTTCACTTACCTCTTCTTCCATGGAGTTTTCCGGCTTGAGCTCGATTTCTTTTTGTTGTTCTTATTGTTTTCCTTTTGTATCATCTGCATCACTTAATTCATCTTCCTTTCTCGGAGTTTGGTTAAATTCCTCAAAGACAACATGTATCGACTCATCTATTGTTTGATGTCTTTTGTTAAAAATTCTATATGTTTTGCTATTTGAAGAATAACCCAAGAGAATAGCTTCATCGCTTTTGTCGTCTAATTTTTCTAGATTTATTTTTCCATTATTTAGCACATAATAAATACATCCAAAAGTATGGAAATATGATATGTTTGGTTTCCTGCCCTTCCAAAGTTCATAGGGGGTCTTTTTCAATATAGCTCTAATGGTAACTCGATTTAATACATGACAAGTTGTACTTACAGCTTCACCCCAAAATCTTTTGAACAATTTACTCTCATTTAGCATAGTCCTAGCCATTTCTTGTATTGTTCGATTTTTTCTTTCAACAATCCCATTTTGTTGAGGAGTTCTTGGTGCAGAGAATGTATGGTGAATTCCTTTTTCATTGCAAAATTCTATGAATCGACTATTTTCAAATTCACCACCATGGTCACTTCTAATGGAAATGATTGAACTTTGTTTTTCATTTTGCACCAAATTTGAAAATGAAACAAACATTGAAAAAGCTTCATCTTTGCTAGCTAAGAGTATAATCCAAGTAAATTGAGAAAAGTCATCTACTATTACATATACATACTTTTTCCCACCAAGAGTTAAAATGTCTGATAACCCATAAAGATCCATATGTAACAATTCAAGTAGTCTAGTTGTTGAAATTTCCTGTTTGGTCAAAAATGGCATTTTTGGTTGTTTAGATAATTGGCAAGCTTTACAAATCTTATCTTTATCATGTTTGAGTTTTGGTAAGCCTCGTACCAAATCCTTTTTCCATAAGGTTTTAATATTTGACATATTTATGTGTCCAAGCCTTGCATGCCATTTCCATGGATCATTTTCTATGGCTATTAAATATTTTTCTTCTAAGTCATCAAGGCAAACTAAATATATATTTTCATGTCTTTTGCCACTAAAAATTATGCGCTTGTCATCATCAATAACATTACATATAGAGGATTCAAATACAACTTTATATCCTTTGTCACACAGTTAACTAATACTCATTAGGTTGTGTTTGAGCCCTTCAACAAATAGAACATTTTCAATACATGCATTTGAAATACCATAGACATTTCTTTTACCTTTTATTTTACCTTTTCCATTTTTTCCAAATGCTACTATTCCTTCATTACATGAGTTGATCTTGTGAAATAACCTTTTTTCTCCTGTAATATGTCTTGAGCAACGTCTATTCATAAACCATATGTTATTGGCCTTAGCTCTAAGACAAACCTGCAAAAGTTAATTTGAGTGGAGCTCATCCTTTTGGTACCCATTTCATGGGTCCGTTTGGGTTAGTTAACCTTTGGAGTTTAAGTTGATCTACCCTTGAAGCCATAAATTCAATGCTTTTCGGCATCCAAACCAATTTGGCACCAAGGTTTTGCAGTTTTCTTAGTTTACATTGATATACCTTGTGTCCTAACTTGTTGCAGAAATTACAGGCTTTAGGAAGTCTAGAAATGGGGAGCCACTTGGTAATTCTTTCCTCGGTTGGTCTCTTGGTCCAAATTACTTGATTTGTTCTGGAATTGTTTCTTGGGGCATTAGATTTTGTTTGTTCAAATGCATTATACCCAAGTCCTTTTTTGCAAGTTTGGGTTGTCATTTTTAAAAACATTTTCACATTTTCTCCTGGATTAGAGAACTTGGCAAGGGATTCATTTAATGATTCATTCTCGTTTTTAAGTTTTTCTACTTCATTTTCTAGGGTATTCTTTTCATCTTTTAACTTATCTACTTTTTCAGCAAGTTTTCCATTTACAATTATTACTGCATCACATTGTCTTTTCTTAATTGTAAACTTGTTTCCTAATTTCTTTATTTCTTCATATAGTGAATCATAGGCTTGTTAAAGTTCTTCTAATTCAGCACATTTGAGACATTCATTTGTACAAAAATTTGAAAAAGATTTTTGTTTGGAGGTTACCTCTTGACTACTTGTGCAGTCTGTTGAAGTGGCTTGATCCTCCAAGATTTCCGTGGCTGCAAAGCATATGTCGGTGTTTGCTATGTAACAGATTCTTGCACAATCTGCTTCGTATTCTTCACTTGAGGAGCTATTCGTTGTAGATTCTTCTTCATTTACGTACATGCCTCTTCCTTTATTTCTTTGAAACCTTTTGTTGTCACCTCGTTCTTTTCTTTGTTCCTTTGCCTTGTTTTCTTTGGGAGTTGGACATTGGGCTTGCATGTGTCCCGAATCGCCGCATCGGTAACATTTGGTTGTTTCTTTCTTTTTCTCTTTGGAGTTTCTTTTTTTAAAATTTCTAAAATTTTTGCCTTTCCTCACAAATTTTCTGAATCGTTTTGTGAGTAGGGCAATCTCATCGTCATTTTGTGAAGATGAGGTATCGTCTGAGTCTTGTGCGGCTTTCAAGGCAATTGCTCATTTGCCTTTGTGATGATCTTCATTTCTTTTCTTAATTAGCTCGTGTGACATCAATGAGCTAATTAGGTCTTCTAGCTTCAATGTGTTGAGGTCCTTGGCTTCTTCTATTGGAGTAATCTTTGGAGTCCAAGATTCCAGTAGAGCCCTTAGAATCTTCATAACCTGTTCAGATTCAGATATAGCCTTTTCAAGACTTTTCAAAGCATTAGTAATTTTTGAGAATCTAGAAAATATTTCAAAAATATTTTCTGTTTCTAACATCTTAAAATTTTTCAATTCTCCAATCAAAATATTTCTTCTCATCCCTTGGACTTGAGAAGTTCCTTCATAGATGGTGGTTAATGTATCCCATATTTCTTTGGCGGTTAAACAAGAGGATACTCTATCATATTCAGATGCCGTGAGAGCACAAAATAATGAATTCATAGCCTTAGCGTTGCTCTTTATAATTTTTACTTCCTTATCGGTCCATTTGGAAGCTTTATCTTCAATGGGCAAAGTCACACCATCTTGAATCGCAATCCAAGAGTCCATGTCGGTAGCCATGATGAGTTGTTTCATACGTAGCTTCCAATATCCAAAATTGATCCCATCAAACAATGGTGGCCTAGTAAAGGATTGGCCTTCGGCAAATGCGGGAACGGAAGTAGATTGGGATGCCATGTTAATAAGATCTCTTTGGTAAACTCAAAAATCTGCTCTGATACCACTTGTTGGTCCCGTGTTAATGGCACAACCCAAGAGGGGAGGGGTGAATTGGGTTCTTATAAAATTCTTTGATAACTTAAAAACTTAACCCCTTGAAGGTTTAATCCCCTTGATTGAAGCAATTAGAGAGCACTAAAATAATAAGAGCAATAATAAAAAGCAGTAGACAAGATTTATAGTGGTTCGGGTAGCCTTTTCCTACTCCACTCTTCCAAGCTCACACTCCTTTGTGACTTGGGTTCCATTATGTATTCCACGAATACAATTAGAGTCTCCTCTCTCTTCTACATTCAAGCTCTATGGGGCATATACAACCAGAGCCTATGCTCTCTTCTAGATTCCAGCTCTAGGGGGCATCAACAATGCACAGCACAAGTAGGTGATGAGTTCCACTCCAATCACACACTACTTTGCTTATACTTGATCTTAGCTACTTTAGCTAGATCAAGTTCAATACAATCAAAATGAAAAATAAGAAGATCTATACTTTACTGAGTTGTGTAGGCAAGTTTCAGCTTGAGGAAGAATTTGTAGATGCAACCGATTGTATATCGTTGAAGCTACTTGCAACTTGAAGCTCGTTCTTCCTTTGAAAGTGTATAGATCACTCAAATTTAGAGAAAAGCAAATGAGGACTCTTTCTTGCACTTCTTTTCTCTCTTTAGACTCTATCTTCTTTTTTTCACGTTTACTTGAGTGTTTATATATAGAGGGGGGGAAGATTTTAACGTTATAGAAGTCGTTGGCGCGCAATAAATGTTCCAACGTTCAAAAAATTCGAACGTTACTTCCCTAAGTCGCAGGTGGAGTCGACTTCGTCTGCGACTTGGCTTTCCAAGTCGCAAGCGAAGTCGACTTCGTGTGCGACTTCACTTCTTCTGTTTTCAAGTCTGAGTTCTGGGTCGACTTGGTTTCAGACTTGGCCTCAAGTCGATCTTAAAGTCAACTTGGGTCGCGACTTGACTTGTTCTTATGCCAAAAAAAGTTTAATCCTTGTTGATTCACCTCTTGCTTGCTTAGCTTCTTTTCTTCAATAATAGAACATTATCCTCATCTTGGATTGGCTTCAAAACTTGAAAATCTTGGAGAACTTGAGTCTTGTATGATCAAATCTTTTTTTTTTATATTTGGAATGAATTCATGTACCCGGCTTTGCAATTGGTCTTCATATACTTAGATTTGAAGGACTTGAGTTATCTTCATTTTGAGAATGATCTTGAATCTTTATCTTGAACTTCAAGTTGATCTTGGGATAACCTTGCACCTTAGATTTGGTCTTGAGAATACTCAAGTCGTTCTTGGAGTCGACGTCGTCTGCGACTTCTCCCAAGTCGCAAGCCGGAGTCGACTTCGAATGCGACTTCGGAATGTTCTGTCCCAAATTCAACTCTGGAGAAAAAATGCAACTTCAAGTCAATGTTGGAGTCGACTTCGTCTGAGACGACTTCGTCTGCGACTTCAGTATGTTCAGCTCCCTATTTCAATGTTGTCCAGAAAAGACCACTTGAAGTCGCTTGTGGAGTCGACTTCAGTATCGACTTCACCTCAAGTCGAAGTCCAAGTCGACTTGGGAATCGACTTGGCTGTTTTCATTCCTTAAACATTCGACATATTCATTAGTACTCAAATTATACTCAAATTTGACTTTGTTAATCATCAAAACTTATACTTTGGTCAATTTTGTTTTGTTTTAAACATTGTTTCCAACAAAATCCACCTAAGTGCATTTATCGACATTTAACCACATCTAACCCCATCTAACGTCATCTAAACAAATTTAACTTTTAATATGAATAAGTTAATAATCATTTAACATATGTGATATGATCTTAAGCCCCTCATAAAGCCATTTATACTATAATTATATAATGTGATGATTTAATAAAATCCACCTAAAGCTAATCACATCTAGCAACTAATTTTAATATTTTTGAAAATATTTACATAAATTTATGTATTTTACAAAAGATATATACTTAATAATTCATTTTAGGACAATGCAATCCTTTAAATAATTTAAAATCTAAACAAATATACAAAGGTATAACAATTAATTAAAAAATTTGCAAAGTATATAAAACTGTAGTAATTATTATATATGATTTCTAAGAAATAATATTTCAATAAATTACATTTATTTAATTATATATGTAACTATAATTTAGGTTTAATAATTTAAGATACGTTACTTTTTTAGATTCATTTATCCTGGTCGCCCGCCCGCCTGCCCGCCAGTAATGCTTCAGCATAAAAAGGTAAATTAATGCTCTAACCCACCCACACGCTCGCATGCATGTTACTATATTAATAATTATATCTAGAAAATAAATTATATCTTTAAAACAAAATTATTTAAAATAATATTATTGTAGTTTGTATAAAAAAATTAAACATTAGTTATTGAAATTTATTTCAAAATAAATTATAAATGATTGTTTCAATTAAATGCATATTAATCCTTTCTAATTTATACAAATGTGACATTTAGATATTAGTGAATAATATTTTAAATTTATATTATTATTTTTTTTGTATAATGTATATAATTTTGTATATCTGAATTTTTCACGAATCTAATTTGATTATTTCGAAAATAATATAAAATTATCAACTTAATATAATTTATTTTTAAATTTTATATTTTATAGCAACCTTATAAAAAATTTCATTAAGCCTATCTCTAATTTTTAAAAGTAAAAAAGAAATATCAAAATTAAATTAAATTGGACTAACAATAAATCAAATATTAGTAGGATTTTGATGCATGATACCACTTGTATCTATTTTGTGGAACATCGATGTGCCTCGAATAGTAAAATATAAGCTATTATTAATATATTATGTTTGACAGAGTTAAAAAAAAATTCATTTGATAATGAAAACTTTCAAATATTGTGCATTTGTGTGAATCCAAAATAAGCTAATGACCCTAAATATTGAACAAAAATAGATAAAAGTTTCGATTGGCTTAAATTAACAACAAATCAATTAGTAATAAACTTGAACAACCTATTAAGTTAAATAGACAAAAATACGTATGTTTTACTCATCATTTCAATTGGACATTTTACTGTAGAATTAATATTTATATAAACATAGCTTAATCAATTTAATTTACTTTGTATTATATAAAATGGTTCCTCGAAATCATCCAATGTTGTCTCCAAATTTCGATTTGAATAATCCATTTGAAGTGAAGCTCAATGAAAAGTGGTTATAGTTTTAATTATGCTTGTATTTATATGAACTTTTTTCTCTCCTTAAATGCAAATTAAATTATCTAAATCACTTTCATAACTAACAACTAATAGATGATATAAACTGTAATTAATATTTTGTATGATATTTTATGTGTAAAGGACGTGTTGGTGACTCCACGTCTACTGAGCAGAGGAGTGAGTAAGGTTGGGTAAAGAGTTCGGTTTAAATACTGCTTGATAATTAAATCTCACTGTTGTGCCTAACATTAAAGAGAACATACCTTTTAATGGTCATAAATGAAGAGTATATGCTGTAGAGGAGTTGGTAAATGGCTAGCACCATACTGTAAACTCTTAGCTTCTTACTTCGATAGAAGCCTCCAATTATCGTTGTGCCCGATTGCAGATATCGTTGTCCAATTTTCTGGACAAAGTATGGTATGTCAAATGCTTTTTTATATATTTTCACCGTTTATAAGCACAATAGAGAGTTGTATTTCACATTCTCTGATGTAAATGTGAATAAAGGCATCCTTTATTTCCTATTTCAACCCTTACTACTCTCATTATTCTATAGCTATAGGTTATATGATATGAGTATATATCTAAGAGTATAAGATTATCTGTAGGTTTAGTCGACTGGTTATTGAAATACATAATTTTTTATTATGAGATATTAAGCTGAAATATTCTATATTTTTGGTTATTGCATAAGTCATTCCCTGCAGGAATCGGGGTAATAGGCTATTTCATATTTATTATATGTTTCAATTGTAAAAGTAAAATATTTCTGTAAAACTACATATCACGCTAGGTCTATTTAACAACCATCTATAAAGTTTAAAAATATTTTTTGTATAAAATATACGTAATGAAAAAAATGTGTGATAAAAATTCATGATTTTCATAAGGCATGATGCATGTTAGGCCCATCTGACCATCTTAAATTTGCATGATTATTTCAAAGCTTTAAATTTACAAGGAAATTTGATCATAATTACGTATTAAAAAATCAATTTCTAGAAAAATGCATAAGAAAATTGATGTGTTCTAAGATAATATTAATTAATAAAAGTTATGAGTTTCTTCTACTTAATGTTGTAGTAAAATTTATTTAACCCAACCAACATACTTTTTCAATAAAATATCCCCCGATATTTATAAATGACTTCAACATTTTATTTCAACACGATCTTTATTGATCCCCATTCCAACCACCATCTAAAGAATGTCACTTTTCTTTATTGCTATAAAAATATTCGTAAAACTAGTAGCAATTTATATATACAAAATTACATATGAGCCAAGCAAACATGAATAATCCATGTCTTATGAAATTTGTTTGAAGAAGAGAGTCAATTTCTCTCTCCAAAGTTTTAAATTATATGTTAGTTTTATATTATATATTCGAATGTGTCAATCACATGTGCAAATTAACAGTCTTTTTCATGTATTTTAGGATATTGAAAAAATGATATGAGAATATACAACAAAAATGTCTATAGAGTTGCGAAGAGAGCTACAGTTTTTCAATTATTAAATTTAGCATTTTAATGATGAATAGGAGCTTGAGATTTGTGTGCAAAATTTGCAACGTTCTAATGTACGTCGATTACAAACTACCGTAGTACCCACTTGTGCAATTGGTCAAGTACAAAGTTATGATGTTGTCATGAAACTGGGTGATTCATTTGAAATCGTTTATGCCTGGGGCTTGAACTAAGGTAGGCGGAAGTCTCCAACGATATATGCTTGGCTCAGTCAAAGGACTTCATGATTGACCCCATTAATGTACAGAGGAAAGGCATGCCTTGTTAAAACTTATTATATGTTTAAGACGAAAAATGCAAGTGTTCAAATGATGCACTCATTATTAACTACATTTTGCAAGACTCGAACCTATTTAGACATCGATGTGAGATCAAGATAAAGCTTGCCTTCACAACTGTAGAAAAGATGTTAGTGCTTAAGTGGGTCTTGAGAGACCCAAAATTGCATGCTAAGTAAGAATTTTAATCTCGAAATTTGCTTGTAATGTTGATATCATTTATTTGGTCATACTTTTGTTCACATGTTGTATTAAATCCAAGCAAAGGCTTTTCAGCTACAAATGATTCATGTTACCCAAAAAGATATGTAATATTTTGCACATAATGGTGATATCAACCCCGATGTACATGACTCGTGTGCATGCTATGGTTAACATGATAATCATCCAATATTTATTGAGTATGAAATAACATAGTTTTTTAGTAATTAGTAACCATCTTTAATTGCCATGGTGAATGGTTATTGACGTATATACTATTATTCAAAATTTCCACTAACGTGGAGGAATATCTAGAGTAAGGTGTCATTATTTCTCATCGTTTGTTGACGTTGGTACTTTAACCCACACTGCCAAATCCCTTAACATATGCTAAGAATTTGAGACTGATAGATAACACCACTATTTCTCCTTGTATTCATACAAAGGAGATTGTTATTAGGGAAGTTAGATGATATTGATATAGAATGGTCAATGGATAAGCTTCAATATTGTATCCACTATGCAGAATGGGTAATCACTGTCTCCATTGCTACAACATTCGTTGATAGCTTTTAGACCACTACTTTTACTTATTTCTCTTTAATTTTATTTACAGTTATTTATACCAATTCAATATTATGACGGGGCCTGTTTTGCATATGCGATTAATATGATAATATGTGAGGTTCAATATATTGACGTCTATGAAGAAGATAAGTCCACCAGGTTTATGATAACTTATCAGTGAGTGGTAAGGTTTTTGAGGAGGGTGTTACATTCACAAATTGATGATATCCAACACATTGTCATTAACTTTTCTAAATCTTCTTCATTGTACAACTTAGTATGTTAAAAAAATGCTTGAAGTAGATAGCAAAATTTGAGATGCATATACATTTGATATCCTACGCGATATTGTTGACGTCATAAGCACAAGATATGTTTATTAAGTTATGGCATTCTTAGGAATCTATATTTGTAGGTGAATGTAGCAAACATGTTTATGTATTCCAGAGTAGATATTATTTCTATTTTAGAGTATTACATGGGGTCAATGTCAGTCAAATTCAATAAGGCATATTAATTCATCTTTGTAAATGGTGATTAGCGCACAATATATTCTAAGTAAAATTCCATTGTGTCCATACATTTCATTTGTGACTTATTGTTATATGTTATCACATCAAGCTATAAGAAGTATATTGCATACAAAATTCTCACTGATAGGTTTAATATGCTAGTACACGATAATTATCATCATGCAACGAATTAGTTTGGAAGAGAGCTACAAATGAATAAATGATATTGTGAACTCTTATTGTTTATTTTTTGCAAAATGCACGCATGATAACTCTAGCCTACTCTGTTTTATTTTTTCAATCATACTTGTTTTTTTGGACAACAGCAAGTAATTTTTTTGGTAATTTATATTAATATGTGATAAATATGCTTTGATGAAAAAAGATATATATATCCTTTTATTAACGTAATTATATATATATATATATCTAGGAAAAGACTTGCTATTATGGAATATTGATGCATTCTCACCATTATATGAAACATTCTACATTTTCTTGATTCACTACTTTCAAAAGCTTACAGTTGTCATTTTACAAAATACATATTGTTCATGGCTTTCATGCTAGTTGCATGCACGATTCATACACATAGGTACTTAAAAAAAGTCATCAAAAACCAAGGATATAGTTGTCAAGGGTTTCCAAAAAATATGTACCATCCATGTAGATTTGATTACACAAAATAGACATTATTACCTTACATCGAAAAAATAAAATAATATAAATTCTCCTTTGTGGTCCGAACCTTCAAAAAATGTTGTGTACAATGGGTACCTTTCACAATTTTCCACTATTTGATTCTTTGAATGTTGACGTTGTACAGTCTTCAATCTCTCATTTCGGCTATTGTTAAATATTAATGATGTAAAATGTCATCGTCATTCGTTAATCTGTCCCTGTATTGCATATGATGATTACAAAAATTTGAATGGTTTTACATTATAATATTCATTACTTAGACAAAATGAAAACGTACAAATCTATGTTTTAGATTCTTTGCAAGTATTAACGAAAATGTATTGTGCAATATTAACGAAAATATAGTGCACAACATATGTATACCACAGTTGACCCTGTCAAGTAATCAAAGCAAATAAAATTATGCGGAGCCAGTAACAATGATGGTTAATACACGAAAAAATAAAAATTTCATCAAACCCATTAATTTGGTGTGACAATCCATTCGCATGCTTAACAGCTTACGATGACACTGCCTTCAGTTCAACCACATAGCTAAAATATTCCTCGTTAGCAAATGCCTTATTATGTGTAGACCAAATATAAAAAATTTCATAACATATACAAAATATAAAAGGTGTATGGCGATTACACTATACTTACCACTTCAATCTTAATGATCTTCATCATATCCTCTCCATTTATTAATATCAAGTCTAACAGAAATAATTTTTCAGAAAGGGTGTAACACAAGCAAACCAACAATCGCCTCTATATATTGGCACGAAAATCTGTATCAATGTAAAATGATGTCATTGGTAAATTTTAAAAGCCTAAAAGAAGCAAATTCACACACTAATGCATTAAAGATTGAGAAATGTTTCACCCATCCTACATCGCCAATATGACATATTATCTTTTTAGGAATATATACATAATTTAGAGCCACCGAGTCACGCATGAGTTCTAGCTACAAAATAGAATAAAATACAATAAAATTAGCACATCACAATTAATGATAGTCTCTTTATGAATAATAACATAGAGTAATCTAATTTCACTTATTGAAATAATAGAATTAAAGTAAAATCTTATCACTTCAGTTGTTGTATGGAGTTGTTCTATGTTATACAACATAGTTAGGGTGTCTATGATCTGCATGTGAAAAAATTATGCAACTAGTTATTGATCCTATTTTCAACTATATTTATGAAGAGACAATACATATATCTACTGACAGGAGCTTGCACTTTCTCCCTTGGAGTCAGCGATAAGAACAGTTCTTTTGTTAATATTATGTCTTGGCATTGGAAAAGAATTTCATTGTACGGGTTGACTCACAAATGAGCGCTACATCCTATGAGAATCTTATTCACCAATAATGTTTAGCTATGTGTATTATGAAACAAACTCGTCTTTAACAAAAGATTAAGTAAACCAATTCATTCAGTAGGTAGGATTCGTTGTCAATTTTCCAATGCATTTTCAATCGTTGTGACTGAGCTTGATCTAGAAGTTGATGATTGTGTTCCTCCACCAAATGAGTAACAACCCACAACCCTTTATGCTTTCTTGAAATCTCCAATCATGTCTTGTAGTTGCACTGGATAGACACTCTTTTTCTCTTAACCTTCTTTGCAGTACAAGCACTTTCTTTATCATTTGTGGATGAAATATGTTTTCCTTCACGACAACATGTCATGCGCCTCCAAGCAATCTTCGAAGATGAGCTTAATCTATGAACTTGTTTAAGCTTGACACTAAAACCCACGAATTTCACATAGCCCTTGTAGAATTCATATGTTTAGAGTTTATTTAGTGAACTATATTCACTCACCTCATCCACTCATGTCCAAATAGTTCAAGTACATGTACATACAAGTTTACCCCACCCTTTGCAAAGTAGATGCTTATGAGTTGCATGGAACCATATAATGGATCAAATAGTTCCTTCACTATCAAGATATACTGAAATCCATATATTTCTAGTTGTACACTCAATACAAGAAAAGTCATGGAGTTCAAATATCCTCCATAAAACAGTACAACTCAGTCATGCATTATTTGTTCTTCACAAATGCAAATAGAATAATTGGACAAATATGAATATAAACAGGCAAATAAATGATTCATATAAAAAATAACCAACAAACACGGGCAATCAAGCTGCATAAAAATAAAAAACATTTACGTGCACATGAACCAAGGAGTGTAGTTTGGTTAAATGGTACTAATTCTGAATTCAATTTTTATAAACAATTTGAAGCCTTTCTTAGAATTAATTCTCCAGGTAAATAAATAACATTGAGATGGGATTTATCAGCCATGAAGCATTATTGTTGCTAAACAAGTACAAATAATGGTCATGCATCGCAATGCATAAAGCCTCCTCCACATGCATAAATAATAGTATCTTTAAATTATATTCCACTAAATATATGTGTGCGTGAGAGAGAGAAAGCCTCAAACACAAATCAATTACTTCCAGCACCGAGAGAAAGCCTCAAACACAAATCAATTACTTCCAGCACCCACATAAGAAGAGCTCTCGGCCATATGTATGTGTTTTCAACCCACTGAAATCAACAAAGCAAAATGAGTTTTCTGAGTTAGAAGGTGCCACTTTTTTTAGAGAAAAACTGAAAAACATGATGATATTCAACTAATCCACTTTTAAGATTTCAAGTAAGTTGCTTGGTTATGCATAGGGAAGGTCTAGGGACCCCTTTATTCCCTAAAACGCCACGTGTTTTTTGGATTTCATTTTCTTAAACAAAATTTTATTTTAACAATCTATACATGTTTTATTTCTACATGTGAATACATATGCATATACAAGAAAATCTTATTTCCTGATAAGTCACACCACTCAGCAATCTATTTTACAAAAATATAAATGACGCATCCATGATTCAAATTTCCACATATGAGTATACAATCTTTACTTAATAGAATGTTGCTCTATACACAAGGAAAATTGCATTTACAAGACATTGCCAATACACTACTAAAACAATATTCCGAACATGGTAATAATTGAATCTAATACAATAAGCACAAGTTTCTATTCTATGCATACATAAAATCTAGGCATTTCAGGCAACGAAAGGCATGACGGCTCCACTCCGAGAAAGTCAAATGAAAAGCTTTTGCAGAGGCTCTGGTTTGGATATTCCTTGAACTAAGAGCAAATCATCAACATGGTGAGACAAAAGCCAAATGATAAAAGGCATGACGAAGCCAAATGTTTGCCGTCACCAACAAAACACATAAAAGGGATACAACTATCCTTTAGACAAAAAATATATACTAATAACAGATTTTTAATGTGGTCTAAGAAAGGATATGATAAGCAAATCAAATGATATCATATTTAAAGTATTACAATGTCAAAAAGTCTTGTTCAAAAGCAATTAAATCTATAGACATTTGAAGGCGCTAACCAAATCTAAGTAAGTTCAATGAACAAAACTAGTTCATCAGGAGGCAAGCGAGCAACTAACTAAAATCATGGAAGCAAATTGTAATAACAAGCATCAGGAATATTAGAAATAGGCAATTTAGAAGAAAGAGTATTTACGAATTTCATTTATATTTGTATGCTAGGATGCTTAAGACCAAAGGTCTTTTCTTTCTTCTTCTTTTAATTTTTTTAAGAGCAATTTATCAATGAAAAGAAGCACCTTGCTCATCGAACACTCTAGGGAGAATAAGTCATAGCATGTACCAACGACCATAGAAAAACCATACATATTGCTAATAAAACTAAATTTAACAACTTTTATTACACTAAATTTTTTCCATGTTGAATGATATAGAGTTATTTCGTCCCACAACTTGGTTTTTGCTCAGCTGATACACCCGTGAAAATCTAAATACATGAACACATGTATGATAGTCATAATTAGAGAAAGCAGGAGTATAGGGACTTCCAAGTTTGAGTGCAGTAGAAATTCAGAGAGCTATAGTTGTTTACTAGCACTTCAAAATTATTTACTTTCAACCATCTTCGGCCTAAGATTTGAATTTACAAATGAATATACAAGAATACTAAACTTACTCCACAATGTTTTGAAGCTAGGCTTATAAGACTAAAGCTTAAATAAATACATTTGAGTGTAAAAAATCAAGATTATATGCTGAATAGCAACCATTGAATATAACTAAAAAATTATTTTTGGCAATAAAAATGTGGTTATGGCCTCGACCGTCAATGGTCAGCTGTTACTAGCTTTTCTCTTATACTCCGTATTAGGGATGTACGTCAGGTCAGGTTAACTCGGGTTGAGTTAAACACAACTCTAATCCACCTTGTAAATTTTCAACTCAATTTTACCTGCAGTTTTATTTTTCACACTTAACTCGACCTTATTTTAATCATATATAAATTGACTCGAGTCGGGCTAGATATAGGGCTAATAGATTACACAAATTATTGATAATAATTAAGCACTTCTTGACACAATCTTCTAGAATAAGTTTACTAATTGATTCATTCCATTGCTTTTGTATACTTTGGTTAATTAATACCCTCTACAAAGTCAAAAAAGTGATAACAACATCAAAGCATTCCACTAAATTATACACAAAAAATATAAATAGCATAGTCTTACCTACCAAGTTTGCTCACAGTGGAATCTACAATTAACATCTCAAATGATCTATTCCAAATTACTAACACGAACTAACATCCAAACAATCTATTTAAAAATTAGAATACATACACATAACTAAATAAAACCAAGCATAATTTTACAACCAATTAATCAAATATATTTCCAAACTCTACACAATTTGTTTTAAATATCCAAATAGATTATAATCGAAATGACCAGTTGCAAATAGGTTCCTAAAAGACTGACTATAAAACTTCAAATAGAATCTAAATATCCAATTGAGTTAGTATTTGGGAAGTGATAAAACTTCTGTATGAAAAATTTTTGATGTAAAAATTGACAAATGAAAAAAATGATTTGATATAATATGTATAATGATGAGTAAAGAGAATAAAGTTAAAATAGATAGGTTAGTTGTATAATTTTAACTTTAGGTTAGTTGTATAGGTGGTTGTGTAGAAATAATTAAAAAGTTTGATAGTTGTATGAGAAAATATGAAGAAATGATTAAAAAAACTCCATAGCTATTAAGAGTGAAAAGTTTTAAATGAAAAAGTTTTAGCTTGACATGTTTTATTCATTACCAAACATATCGTAAATAAACAATGGAAATTTGGAAGATTGGGTCATTAAGATCAGGGAGAAAGTCCTTATCATCACGATAACGAGGCATTTCAACCAATGAAGCAACACAAGATAAGACCACTTGATCATTTCCTCACCAAATCAAACAGGCACATCGAGGAATATGTTAAAGCACTAGATGATGTGGTCGAAAACCATATGGAAACAGAGAAAACGTCGCCTCAGTACATGTTTGATTTAGATCAACTTTAGTCTTTTTCCTAAACAAAAGATACTCAATATAAAAAAAGGAAAAAATTCCCCACAAGTCGTCAAGGCAGAAAAGATGAGGTTAGATCAAACAGATTCTATGAAATCTAGTTAAAGTTATTTAAAATAATTGAATTTGTTCAATTATTATTTCTTCACAAATCATTTATATAACATTCTAAAAATTATTTTTCAACTTTCTAATTATACGTCTTGGTCTTATTTTGAATTTTATAATTTTCTTGATTTCTAAATTAATTTATTTTTTCGTTGACGTTTATACGTGTGGATAAGATGATCTAGTCATCCACTATAAAGAAAATTTTAACTAGAAACGATAAAATTCCCAGTGTTACAGTTATTAGAATTTGGTGGTTTATTCGGTCTTTGTTGAGTCTCATAGTTATTAAAATTCCTGGTGCAGCATCATTAAAGTTTTTTTAAAAAAAAATTCAAAATCATAGTCTTGTGTGGATGCATATTTTTAAGAGTTCTAATCTAATGTAATTTGGGTGCATGGATATTCCTTTGCTTTTTTATAATATTTAAACTAAACTATTTACTTTTTATCGACAGGTATTTATATATGATATTGAAAATCATCTCGAGTGGAAATTTATATGTTTTAAAATTTTCAAACTTTTGAGAGTGAATATGTCACTATTTAAATTAAGATGAAATATATAATATAAAGCTAAAATTTTATACTGAACTATTTAAATTGTAGAATTATCAAATGGCATGTTACAAAAATTTTCAATCCAGATAAATAAAAATAGAGAAAACTCAGCCCCAGCACCGCCATGAATACAATGATCCAATGACATAGGGGCGACTAGTGGAGTCATTTTGTAAATGGAAACGATGCAGTTAGCCCAAACTAATTAAAAGTTCACTTAGCCTAAATAAAAAAGTCATTTCAAAAACTTTTTTTTAACTTTTTTCTATATAAGCTTGTTAATATAGATATATTTAATATACAAATCAAAATTTATCATTTTCAGATGTGTATATTTTTTTAGATTTTTAAAAATAGGGTGTGTTTAGCAATATGTAAAAAATGTCAAAAAAAAAAAAACTTTTCACTCTCCATATTTATCATATTTTTAATCATTTTTTCACTTTTTCCTATACAACTACTCTACTTTTCAATTATTTCTAAACAACTATCCACATTACTAATATATCTATTTTCATCATCATTACCCCTATCATATCACATTTTTTCTTTCGATTTAAAAAGTTTTCATTTAAAAGTTTTATAGCGTCTTGAATACACTCATTGGAAAATTTTAGGCATTTGTAATGATTGAAAATGGCTAAAATAACTTTTTATTTAAAAATCTTTAATATATATCCAAAAATAATAACATTTAGTTTATATTTTAATAAACTTAGATGAACAAATATATATAAAGAAAAAATAATAAAATAATTTTTTTGAGCTAGGCTGATTAAGTCATTACTTAATCTTTTATAAAAAAAAAAAAAGCAACAAAGATCTACGTGACAAGAAAATAGGAATTAGATTGAGGGAGAAAATGGATGGGAAGAAATATTTTGATAGTTTAAAATGTGAAAAGAAATCCTATGAGCTTAGGCTAAGTAATGACTTATTTAGCTCATCTTAAAAATTTTATTTAAAATTTTATTTACTTGTTCCCCATAAACTTGTTAATATACATGTATTTAACATATAAATCAAATTTTACCATTTTTTAATATGTGTACATATTTTTATATTTATAAATATAGTGGTATTTTACTCATTTTTGACTAGTAAAATGGCTAAAATACCCTTGCATTTAAAAAACTTTTAAAAATATATACACATATCCTAAAATAGTAAAAGTTAATTTATATGTTAAATCACTTAAATAAACAAATCTATAGAGCAAAATTCAAAAAAGTTTTTAATAAGTTTTATGGAGTAGAATAAGTAATCATTACTTAGCTCTTACTAATAAAATTATTTCTCTCAAAACATAAACTACCAAAAAGCAAAAGCTTTTCAAAGTCTAAGGTACTAAAAAATATGCGACTAGCACGGTTGGCAAATAGTCCGGCTTCCTGTGGGAAGTTGCTTGGAGTGAATTCATGTCTCATTTTCGGAGCCATATTTCCATAGTTACTCTATTAGCAATGAGGCCCAACCCATGGGAAGCGCTTCCCGTGCTTTTCCCAGGAGAAGTGCCATATCTGCCGTTCATTTTGCGTTGATGGCTGAGATTGAATGGGGCATTTTCAGTAAGTGAAAATTTGAAACACAGGCATCAGTCACTCGTGGCTCGCAGACTCGCGTCTCCTCACCTTGCTCTGTGCACGAAACGGCAGAAGGCAGATGGGTTGGAATCGGCCGCATAAATTGCTGGAAAATAGGTTATGTAATTAGAGATGGTAGGCTGATTTTGGGCGATAATTTCTGCTCGGGAATGGTATGGGTTTTGTGCTGGAAAAAGGGGCTGCTTCGATGGGTGTTAATGGCTATCGATGCTTTGAGACGGGCAAAGAAGATGGATGGCTGCCGGAATCAGTGGGTTCGGCCGTTTTGGGTTACCGGAGTAGAGAAAGGGCTAGCCGAAAATGGTTGAGTGGCGAGGATTTGAAATAGGGGCGGTGCAGAAGGGAACGAAAGTAGGTTTCATGGCTACAGAAATTGGGTTTAATGGCTGTTGGTGCTTTGAGACGGGCGAAGAAGATGGGTGGCTGCAATCCCGCTGCCATGGCTTCTTGGTCAGGCTTGGTTGTTGCACTGTTGGGGAGATGATCGCGTTCAAAGTATTGGTGCTAATTAATGGCATAGCTGCTGTTCGTGGCTTGAGAACGGTGTTGATTTCTTCGGGCCGGAGATGGAGGAGACACAGTTGAGCTTACTGTTGAAGGGAGGCTTGCCCGGTGATCCATTTTGTTGCCGTCTGTTGGTCGACAATGGCTGCTCAAACTTATGATCGACAGCTTGATTTGGGGGTGATGGAGTATCAAAAAAGGTGCCCCGATGGTGCACGTTCGATCATACTCATGCAGCAAACGAAACGTGGATTTAAATGCATAATTTCTGTTATAATAATTTTTAATAAACTCTTAGAGATTTTCAGTTTACTTTTTAGCCCCTTTTGAATTTATTTTATGAAATTTTATCTTAAAATGTTATAACAGTTTGCTTTAAACCATATTTTAAATTATATTTATAATTGTAGATATGATTTTCCCAATTAGATGGTTTTATAATTTTGCCCAAATTATATTAATACGCTAATACATATTTTAACATTAAATTTTCTAAGGGATTGAGTCATAATTTTGTATTTTCAAGAATATTGCAAAATGACCCGTTTTATAACAAAATTAAAGATTTTATGAAAAAATATAATTTTCAAGAAATTTGCCTTAAAATCAGCCTTTAATTAACAGTTTACACTCAAAAAGTGTTAATTTAATATAAAATTTTATGAAGATTTTTGGACTTATCAATATATAAATATATATGAAGGTCCGGGGTATCGGGATCTCCGAATATATATATAGGCTAAGCACTTTTTCTTTATGATTAATATATATATATATATACATAAACATATATATACATATATATACACATATATGCATATACATATATATACATATATATAAAGGCCCGAAATCCGATGATAAATAAACCCTCGGATTTCAAGCTAATTGCACAAAAAAAAGAGAAAACGAGTAACATAAAGAAAATAAAAATGGAGAGGCCGGGGATCCTGAGATAATAAAAAAAGGGAAGCCTACGAAAATATATATGTCCCGCGGGCCTCCAAAAATAAAATTTTGTTTTATATGTGTCCCACGGGCATCCAAAAATGAATATTTTGTTTTCTAAAAATATATATGTGTCCCGCGGGCCTCCAAAAATGAATATTTTATTTTCTAAAATATATATATGCGCCCCGCGGGTCTCCAAAAATGAAAATTTTATTTTCTAAAAATATATATGTGTCCCGCGGGCCTCCAAAAATAAATATTTTATTTTCTAAAATATATATGTGTCTCGCGGGCGTCCAAAAATGAATATTTTATTATTTAAAATACATATATGTCCAGCGGGACTCCAAAAATAAATATTTTGTTTTCAAAAAATATATATGTGTCCCGCGGGGTCCAAACAATGAATATTTTGTTTTCTAAAAATATATATGTCCCACGGGCGTGGAAAAATGAATATTTTATTTCCTGAAATATATATGTGTCCTGCAGGCCTTAAAAAATGAATATTTTATTTTCTAAAAATATATATGTGTCCCATTGGCGTCCAAACAATGAATATTTTGTTTTCTTAAAATATATATGTCCCAACGGCATCCAAAAATGAATATTTTATTTTCTAAAATAGATATATATGTGTCCCGTGGGCCTCCAAAAATGAATTTTTTGTTTTCTAAAAATATGTGTCCCGTGGGCCTCCAAAAATGAATATTTTATTTTCTAAAATATAAATATGCGTCACGTGGATCTCCAAAAATGAATATTTTATTTTCTAAAAAATATATATGTGTCCCGCAGACCTCCAAAAATGAATATTTTATTTTCTAAGAAAATATATATGTCCCACGGGCCTTCAAAAATGAATTTTTTGTTTTCTAAAAATATATATGTGTCCCGCGGGCCTCCAAAAATGAATATTTTGTTTTCTAAAATATATATGCGTCTCTTGGGCCTCCAAAATTGAATATTTTATTTTCTAAAAAATATATATGTCCCGCGGACCTCCAAAAATGAATATTTTGTTTTCTAAAAATATATATGTGTCCCGCGGGCCTCCAAAAATGAATATTTTGTTTTCTAAAATATATATGCGTCCCGTGGGCCTCCGAAATTGACTATTTTATTTTTAAATATATATATATGTGTCCCGCGGGCCTCCAAAAATGAATATTTTATTTTCTAAAATATATATGCGTCCTGTCGGCCTACAAAAATGAATATTTTATTTTCTAAAAAATATATATGTGTCCCGCGGGCCTCAAAAAATGAATATTTTGTTTTCTAAAAATATATATGGGTCTCGCGGGCCTCCAAAAATGAATATTTTGTTTTCTAAAATATATATGCGTCTCGCGGGCCTCCAAAAATAAATATTTTATTTTCTAAAATACATATATGTGTCCCGCGGGCCTCCAAAAATGAAAATTTTGTTTTCTAAGATATATGTATGTGTCCCACGGGCATCCGAAAATGAATATTTTATTTTCTAAAATACATATATGTCCCGCGGGCCTCCGAAAATGAAAATTTTGTTTTCTAAAATATATATATGTGTCCCGCGAGCATCCAAAAATGAATATTTTGTTTTCTAAAAATATACGTGTCCCGCGGGCTTCCAAAAATGAATATTTTATTTTCTAAAATATATATATGCGTCCCGCGGGCCTCCAAAAATGAAAGTTTTATTTTCTAAAAATATATATGTCCCGCGAGCCTCTAAAAATAAATATTTTTTTCTAAAATATATATGTGTCCCGCGGGAGTCCAAAAATGAATTTTTTTTCTAAAAATATGTCCCACGGCGTCCAAACAATGAATATTTTGTTTTCTGAAAATATATGTCCCGCGGGCATCGAAAAATGAATATTTTATTTTCTAAAATATATATATGCGTCCCGTGGGGCTCCAAAAATGAATATTTTATTTTCTAAAAAATATATATGTGTTCCACGGGCCTCCAAAAATGAATATTTTATTTTCTAAAATATATATGAGTCTCGCGAACCTCCAAAAATGAATATTTTATTTTCTAAAAAATATATATGTGTCCCGCGGGCCTCCAAAAATGAATTGTTTTTTTCTAAAAATATATATGGGTCCCGCGGGCCTCCAAAAATGAATATTTTATTTTCTAAAATATATATGCGTCCCGTGGGCCTCCAAAAATGAATATTGTATTTTCTAAAATATATATATGTGTCCCGTGGGCCTCCAAAAATGAATATTTTATTTTCTAAAATATATATATGCGTCTCGTGGGCCTCCAAAAATGAATATTTTATTTTCTATAATATATATATATATGCGTCTCGCGGGCCTCCAAAAATGAATATTTCATTTTCTAATAAGTATATATATATATATGCGTCTCGCGGGCCTCCAAAAATGAAAATTTTGTTTTCTAAAATATAGATATCCCACGGGCATCCAAAAATGAATATCTTCTTTTCTAAAATATATATATGCGTACCGTGGGCCTCCAAAAATGAATATTTTATTTTCTAAAAAATATATATGTGTCCCACGGGCCTCCAAAATTGAATATTTTGTTTTCTAAAAACATATATGTGTCCCGCGGGCCTCAAAAAATGAATAGTTTGTTTTCTAAAATATATATATGCGCCCCGTGGGCCTCCAAAAATGAATATTTTGTTTTCTAAAAATATATATGTGTCCCTCGGGCCTCCAAAAATGAATTTTTTTCTAAAAATTATATGTGTCCTGCGGGCCTCCAAAAATGAATATTTTGTTTTCTAAAATATACATATGCGTCCTGCGGTCCTCCAAAAATGAATATTTTATTTTCTAAAAAGTATATATATATGCGTCTCGTGGGCCTCCAAAAATAAAAATTTTGTTTTCTAAAATATAGATATGTGTCCCACGGGCATCCAAAAATGAATATCTTATTTTCTAAAATATATATATGCGTACCATGGGCCTCCAAAAATGAATATTTTATTTTCCAAAAAATATATATGTGTCCCGCGGGCCTCCAAAATTGAATATTTTATTTTCTAAAAACATATATGTGTCCCGCGGGCCTCCAAAAATGAATAGTTTGTTTTCAAATATATATATATATATGTGCGTCCCGTGGGCCTCCAAAAATGAATATTTTATTTTTAAAAAAATATATATGGGTCCCGCGGGCCTCCAAAAATGAATTTTTTTCTAAAAATATATATGTGTCCCGCGGGCCTCCAAAAATGAATTTTTTGTTTCTAAAGAGTATATATATACGCGTCTCGCGGGCCTCCAAAAATGAATATTTTATTTTCTAAAATATAGATATGTGTCCCACGGGCATCCAAAAATGAATATCTTCTTTTCTAAAATATATATGCGTACCGTGGACCTCCAAAAATGAATATTTTATTTTCTAAAAAATATATATGTGTCCCGCAGGCCTCCAAAATTGAATATTTTATTTTCTAAAATATATATGCGTCCAGTGGGCCTCCAAAAATGAAAATTTTATTTTCTAATATGTATATGTGTCCCACGGGCATCAAAAAATGAATATGTTGTTTTCTAAAAATATATATGTGTCCGGCGGGCCTCCAAAAATGAATATTTTATTTTTTAAAATATATATATGCGCCCCGTGGGCCTTCAAAAATGAATATTTTATTTTCTAAAAAATATATATGTGTCCCGCGAGCCTCCAAAAATGTATATTTTGTTTTCTAAAAATATAAATGTGTCCCGCGGGCCTTCAAAAATGAATATTTTGTTTCTAAAATATTTATATATGGGTCCCGTGGGCCTTCAAAAATGAATATTTTATTTTCTAAAAAATATATATGTGTCTCGCGGGCCTCCAAAAATGAATATTTTGTTTTCTAAAAATATATATGTGTCCCGCGGGCCTCCAAAAATGAGTATTTTTTTTGTAAAATATATATGCGTCCCGTGGGCCTCCAAAAATGAATATTTTATTTTCTAAAAAATATATGTGTGTCTCGCGGGCCTCCAAAAATGAATTTTTTTTCTAAAAATATATATGCGTCCCGCGGGCCTCCAAAAAAGAATATTTTGTTTTCTAAAATATATATGCGTCCAGTGGGCCTCCAAAAATGAATATTTTGTTTTCTAAAATATATATATGCGTCCCGTAGGCCTCCAAAAATGAACATTTTATTTTCTAAAATATATATGTGCATCCCGCGGGCCTCCAAAAATGAATATTTTATTTTTTAAAACATATATATTCGTCCCGCGGGCCTCCAAAAATGAAAATTTTGTTTTCTAAAATATAGATATATGTCCCACGGGCATCCAAAATGAATATTTTATTTTTTAAAATATATATCTGTGTACTATGGGCCTCCAAAAATGAATATTTTATTTTCTAAAAAATATATGTGTCCCGCGGGCCTCCAAAAATGAATATTTTATTTTCTAAAAATATATATGTGTCTCGTGGGCCTCCAAAAATGAATATTTTTTTCTAAAATATATATGCGTCCCGTGGGCCTCCAAAAATGAAAATTTAGTTTTCTAAATTATATATATGTGTCCCACAGGCATCCAAAAATGAATATTTTCTTTTCTAAAAAAATATATGTGTCGCGCAGACCTCCAAAAATGAATATTTTATTTTTAAAATTATATATATGCGTCCTGTGGGCCTCCGAAAATGAATATTTTATTTTCTAAAAAATATATATGTGTCCCGCGGGCCTCCAAAAATGAATATTTTGTTTTCTAAAAATATATATGTATCCCGCGGGCCTCCAAAAATGAATATTTTATTTTCTAAAATATATATGCATCCCGGGGGCCTCCAAAAATGAATATTTTATTTTCTAAAAAATATATATGTGTCACGCGAGCCTCCAAAAATGAATATTTTATTTTCTAAAAATATATATGTGTCACGCGGGCCTCCAAAAATGAATATTTTATTTTCTAAAATATATATGCGTCCCGTGGGCCTTCAAAAATGAATATTTTATTTTCTAAAAAATATATATGTGTCCCGCGGGCCTCAAAAAATGAATATTTTGTTTTCTAAAAATGTATATGTGTCCCGCAAGCTTCCAAAAATGAATTTTTTATTTTCTAAAAATATATATGTGTCACGCGGGCCTCCAAAAATGAATATTTTATTTTCTAAAATATATATATGCGTCTCACGGGCCTTCAAAAATGAATATTTTATTTTCTAAAAAATATATATGGGTCCCGCGGGCCTCCAAAAATGAATTTTTTGTTTTCTGAAAATATATGTGTCGCTCGGGCCTCCAAAAATGAATATGCTATTTTCTAAAAATATTTTGTTTCGAATAGAAAATTTACAGGAGATATAACACAAGTGTACATTTTTAGAGGTGTTCTATAACATAAAATTTTCTATGAATTTTATATTCATCGAAAATTTTAATTAAATTATTTGTCCGCATTGAGTTCATTTGGAGTAAATAAATTTATATTTCTTGTTTAATTTAATTAATAATGGTAACAAAAAATTACAATTATTATATTTTTGTAATATAAACTGTAATAATATTATTATATAATTTTAATAAATTTATTATAAAATTTCTATTAAATGTAGTTATTTACTAAATTGATTATTTAACCAATCCCAAAAAGAAACATATATTTATATATTAAATATAAATTACAGTTATATATAATTATTACAATTAAGTTATTTCAATTTTTTAGGCTATTATATTAAAGATTCAATAAGATTTTTAAACTTGTATAATTCGTACACTTTCTGTTCAAACTCCATCGATTCAAAAGATTTTTAAAAAAAAATTTGGGGCAAATTTACATTAAATAAGGATCCCAAAAGTGTGACCAGAAATGAATTTGGAGTTCATTCGGGCAATTGGAGCAAGTAATGAACCCTTAAGGTTAAATGACGGAAAAACCCAAAAAAACATGTTATGAAATAAAACGTCTCCGGTGTATCTGGCCGTATGCGAAATAAAATATCTTCTGTGCAAAATTTTTTTTTACGTATATTTCTCAAATCTGTTCCAATAAATTCCTCCGTAGGCACGCCTGCAGTGTTTTTGGAATTTTTCATATTTTTTTATTAAAGATTCAATAAAAATTTTAATCTTTTCTAATTTCTGTACTTTTTGCACTAATTACGTAATTTCGCTAGATATACAGAAAGCTAGATATACAGAAAGAAAAGTATTGGGCTAATCTATAGTAAATAACAAACTCAGATACGTGCCTAAAAGTGAATTTACGATTAATGCATTTCCCATAGTCAAAATAATGCAGCGATTTTGACCGAAAAATGCCCAATTTTGACCCATTTTGACTAAGTCTGACATCTCCTGTAAACATGCATTGGGTGACGCATAGTTTTTCAAAAAATACTTATGAATGTAACATTTCGCAGAAAGGTACCTATTTCGAACAAATTATAGAATAAACAAATTTTAATAGAAAATTTATAGGAGATATAACACAAGGGTACATATTTAGAGGTGTTATATAACATAAAATTTTCTATAAATTTTATATTCAACGTAAATTTTAATTAAATTATTTGTCCACATTGATTTCATTTGGAGTAAATAAATTTGTATTTCTAGTTTAATTTAATTAATAATAGTAACAATAAATTAAAATTATTATATTAATACTTTAAATTTATATAAAAATAAATTATTTAAGATAATTTTAATATTTGCTAATTTATAATATAAAAATGTGACAACTTATTCACTTGGAAGGATAGAAAATTAGCTAACTCTAATTTCATTCAAAGCTCAATATAATTAAAATTGTTAGATTTTTGAAAATAGCTCAATATAAATTTAAGCATTTTTGTTTGTAAAAATGGGAACAATTTATTTCAAACTTAGTTAATTTTATCATTTTTCCTCCTAACATTTCATGTATATATTTGAGTAATACCAAAGCACCCACAACCGAAATGCTCTGAAATGAATAATGAGCATACTTAATTTAAAATATCTAATTTTTTGCATTTTTAAAATCTTCATTTCAAATTAATTGACAAATTTTTATTTATTTTTCACATTAAAAATAATTTTTTGAATTATTGGCCATGGGTGGTGTTGAAATACATATTTGTCAAATATTTGTACCATAACTTTGTTCTAAAAAGTAAGTTGGATCATTTGATTAATTCATTTTTCATGGAGCTTCAATTGAAATTAATTTAATTCAACAAAATTAGAGATAATATTGGGTGAATTTTTGTAAAATTTTTATTTAACAAAAATGAAAATAATTGATAGCTTTTTTGTGACTACCTATCATTTCAAGTCACACTTGTTATACTAAAATGAATAAATAAAAGTTAAGTAATAAAAATATTAATGGAATAGTTTATTTTATATTTTGCATTTCTTCATTTTTCAAAAAAGCAATTATTTTATTTTATATTATTTATTTTTATGTTTGAATGTATGTTTATATGTTGAAATTATATTACAGATTATATTACTTAATTATTAAACCAGTACCAAAAACTCATATATATTTATATTATCAAATGTTAATTATAGTAATATAATTTAAATAAATATAATTTATACAATTTTATTTTTAAAAGTCAATATAATAATTATAGTTTTATATATTTATTTAAATTTTATTTTATTCAATTTAAATTAATTACATATTTAATTGAATAATAATTTATAATTAATTTGTAAAATACATAGATTAGGTAAAAAATTCATAAATTATAAAAAAATTAGATTCGGTTAGACATGGTTAGATACGGTTAGACACGATTAGACGCGGTTAGACTCGGTTAGACACGATTAGACGCGGTTAGACACGGTTAGACACGGTTAGACGTGGTTAGACACGGTTAGACGCAGTTAGACACAGTTAGATTATGGTGATTTTATTAAATCCTATTATTTGGGTTCCAAATTTTGGTTGTTAAGATCTAAATGCCCTTATAAGGGCCCCAGGATCATATTCTAGGTGTTAAATTAGGATTAAATTATTAATTTTAAAAATTAGACACAGTTAGACCCGGTTAGACACGATTAGACGCGGTTAGACGCGGTTAGACACAGTTAGATTATGATGATTTTATTAAATCCTATTATTTGGGTTTCAAATTTAGTTGTTAAGATATAAATAGCCTTATAAGGGCCCTAGGATCATATTACAGGTGTTAAATCAGGATTAAATTATTAATTTCAAAAATTAGACACGGTTAAACACGGTTAGACGCGGTTAGACATGGTTAGACTCGGTTAGACACGGTTAGATACCGTTAGATTATGATGATTTTATTAAATCCTATTATTTGGGTTCGTAATTTGGTTGTTAAGATATAAATAACCTTATAAGGGCCTTAGGATCATATTATAGGTGTTAAATTAGGATTAAATTATTAATTTCAAAAATTAGACACGGTTAGATACGATTAGACGCGGTTAGACACGGTTAGACACCATTAGACTCGGTTAGACACGGTTAGACACCGTTAGATTATGATGATTTTATTTAATCCTATTATTTGGATTCCAAATTTGGTTGTTAAGATATAAATAGCCTTATAAGGGCCTTAGGATCATATTACAGGTGTTAAATTAAGATTAAATTATTAATTTCAAAAATTAGACATGGTTAGACACGATTAGACGCGGTTAGACACGGTTAGACACAATTAGATTATGATGATTTTATTAAATCCTATTATTTGGGTTCCAAATTTAGTTGTTAAGATATAAATAGCCTTATAAGGGCCCTAGGATCATATTACCGGTGTTAAATTAGGACTAAATTATTAATTTCAAAAATTAGACACGGTTAGACACGGTTAGAAGCGGTTAGACACCGTTAGACACCGTTAGATTATGATGATTTTATTAAATCCTATTATTTGGGTTCCAAATTTGGTTGTTAAGATATAAATAGCCTTATAAAGGCCCTAGGATCATATTACAGGTGTTAAATTATGATTAAATTATTAATTTCAAAAATTAGACACGGTTAGACATAGTTAGATTATGATGATTTTATTAAATCCTATTATTTGGGTTCCAAATTTGGTTGTTAAGATATAAATAGCCTTATAAGGGCCCTAAGATCATATTACAAGTGTTAAATTAGGATTAAATTATTAATTTCAAAAATTAGACACGGTTAGACGCGGTTAGACACAGTTAGATTATGGTGATTTTATTAAATCATATTATTTGGGTTCCAAATTTGGTTGTTAAGATATAAATGGTTTTATAAGGGCTCTAGGATCATATTATAGGTGTTAAATTAGAATTAAATTATTAATTTCAAAAATTAGACACGGTTAGACGCAGTTAGACATGGTTAGGCGCAGTTAGACACGGTTAGACGCGGTTAGACACGATTAGATTCTATTATATTCAGAAAATAAAAAAATATTAATAAATTTTCAAAAAATCAAGAAAAATATAAGAAATTGTTATTCTTGAGAGTACCTTAATTACATTAACTTTAAATAATATAACATAACTCCTAATGAAAATTATATTTTTCAACATTACCAATTATAATGAAATCTTATTAAAAAATTATTTTTTGTACACTAATATTTTTAAAAATTTTCAAATAATGAAAAATTATGTTTGCATACGTTTTACTAATTGATCTATCAAATGAATAGAATAGATTGAGATTTTGTATGTATATAATACAAAATTTTTGAAAAAACCAAACATACTCACGTTTTTAAACAAACATACTCACGATGTAAAATTACCACATTGCCCCTGCTTCCTTTTTTTTCTCATGGGAAGTGCTTCCCATGGGTTGGCCCTCATTAGCAATATAATGAAATTTACACCTGTAGAGTTAAAATGATTGAGAAACACGTACATGAATTGACCTGTAAAATACAAAAAAAAATAATAATAATAAAATAAAATGCAGAATCTCAAAATTGTAGTGAAGAAAATGCAAAAATTCAAGTGGCAGTCCTGCGTAGGCGGCTGAAAAATTATCTAATTAAAAAATTGAAATAAAGGACCAAAACAAATTAAAATTTTGGCAAATTTCACAGTAAGAAAGACTTAGGTGAGGCTGCACATTTATAAGAAAAAAAGCTAAAAAATATTTTAAATTAGCATCATCACAAGTTTTACCGGTATTTTTATGGATGACAACAAGTATATGAAAAAGAAAAATATCATTACATAATCTTACCAAATTTTCAAATATGATAATCCTTCAGCTTTACTCCTACTCATTACACAAATGGTGCCCTGTTTCATTGCTCAAATGGTATACAACAGAAAAATGCTCATGTTCAACTATGAATTGTTCTATTCCTGTTTCTAAAACTTATGACAAAACGAATGTGAGTGCTAACAATGCCTTTTAAGCAAAACTATTTTAAAAAGGTAAAGGAAAATGGAAAGTACAGCTGAATTTGATGAATATAGGCTCGAAAGATGAGTAACAGACGCCGCTATCCTCTTTTACTCTTTTCCCAAGAACAACTTCCTCATCAAGTAAAGAATCACAATGCAAGAAAGATATTGGTTTTATGTTGTAAAAGTTATGCCATCCACTGCTTTATAGTTCATTTTTTAAAATTTAATGAACTTCAGGCACTGGAAGGAGGAAATCTAAGGTGGGAGGTCAGTTCATTGCTGTTTGGCGGTTGCGATGTTTGCAAGTCGTATTGAATGTTCATCAGAGATGGCAGCACAAACACGGAAAGATTGGGTCATTGAGATCGATAGAAAAGTCGAGCATGCGAGAAGCACGCGTGAGGAAGATGCTAAGCTTTGGAGAAAACATACAATCTACAAAGTCCCTCCATACATGAGTGGTATCAAGTGCAGTGCCCACATTCCAAAGATGGTCTCTTTTGGTCCTTATCATCACGACAATGAGGCATTGCAACCAATGGAGCAACACAAGATGAGAGCACTTGATCACTTCCTCGCCAGATCAAAGAGGCACATCAAGGAATATGTTAAAGCACTCGATGATGTGGTGGAAAAACTCATGGAATGCTACGACCAGCTTCCTGTGAAATGGCAGCAGAACAGAGAAGAGTTCTTGCAGTTGATGCTTCTCGACGGGTGTTTTATGCTTGAGATTTTGTACCGCAAATTCGACGATTACGCCAACAATGACCCGATCTTTAGCCAACATGGGATGCTCCACAAAATGCCTCATATCAAGAGAGACATGTTGTTGATCGAAAACCAGCTGCCTCTTTTGGTGCTTGAAACATTGATATCAGTGGGAAGAGATGAAACCGAGGTACAGATCACTTTTCAATGCTCCACACAGCAGAGTGAGGCAATCCAGGTGAGTGACAAGTACTTGTTTCAAAATCTTCACCAGTATTACTAACCATACATTGCATTGCATTAATTTGGGCCCACGTTCTCTTTTGTTCAATTGATAATCTCCACACTTAGCAACATATAAGAATTTGAATGGGTAGTTGTTGTTGATGACAGAAAGAGGAGTCTTTGTACGACCTGATACTGAACTTCTGCAATGCCGGAGTGAAGCCAGATCCAAACATACAACAAGGCCTGCATGTGCTTGATGTGGTGAGGCAAAGCATGATCGTAGACACACGTAGAGGTGAGCGGAAAGTCAAGCAGAGCTGTGGCAGCATCATCAGATCAGCAACAGAGCTAGCAGAGGCTGGAATAAATTTCAAGAAGAGCAAAACCAGATCTCTCAAAGTCATCAGCTTCAATGAGTTCTGGGAGACCCTGAGACTTCCAGTAATCACCATCGATGACTCCACGGAATTCATGTTCCTCAACCTCATGGCTTTTGAGCAACTTCATGAAGGAGCAGGTTCTGATGTTACCTCCTACGTCTTCTTCATGGACAATCTCATCGACACGCCAAAAGATGTCAACCTCCTTCGGTCCAAAGGCATCATCATAAATGCATTGGGGAGTGATGAAGCTGTGGCTAAGCTCTTCAACGAGATCTCCACAGACATGACAGTCGATCCCAATTACAGTCTCGAACAGGTCCACACGAAGCTGTATAAGCATTGCCAGAGTCGTTGGAAGAAGTCCAAGGCAAATCTGAAGCGCACCTACTTCCATAGCCCCTGGGCATCAATCTCTGTTGCTGCTGCCTGTCTTCTATTGATATTGACTGCGACTCAGACCACATTTGCAATCCTTGATTATCTCAAGCCTTCTAAGAATTGATTTCCCCAAGTCATCTATGAATTGAATCTGTTGTTTAGAGTTAATTTCTTTCGGGGCTATGTCTCGTCTGATTATGTTAGTTAATTTTATTCTGTAATTCTAATGAGAACTTCAGTGAGTTAATTGTTCTTGTAAAACTTCTACTGAGAGCTTGAGCGAGTTGTTGTTCTTCTAATGTTTCTGATGGGAACTTGAGTGATTTCTCTATCCTGCTGATGCAATGCTCATGGGAATGTTGAGTCTCAGTGGCCACATGGTCTCAATTCTTCAGCTGCTCATTCACTACACTCAACTAGTTTTGGACCCACCAGTGAAATTTTGAGCAAACATGCGATTTTACAGGGCACGGCATATTGAAAATTAGGATAGTTGTACAAGAAAATATAAATAAATAATTTTAAAATGGCCATGGCCGGTGTACGATCGAAAAATGCTTGCATCCAATATGAATTATTCCATTTTTTTTACATACTTTTTTTTTTTTTACAAGAATCTTTTTTACATACAAATGTTAATATTGTTGGGGCAGGTATTTGAAATGAAGGGGAAAAAAAAGAAAAATGGAAAAAATGCAAAGTAGAAAAATAAATTTCTTCCTTAGGCGTGTTGCACCCTTACCATTGTTTTTGGTTTATAACAACTTGTCCTCAGGATACAAAAAAATAACCCAATTTAAAATAAAAAACAGACTTCCTTCTCAGACACCAAACAATTAATAATTAGAATTTCTTCGTAGAAAAATAGAAGTAAAAAAATAATAATAATAATAATAATAATAATAAAACAATGTAGCTTAACAGCCCTTCCCGGGAAGGATGGATATTTGTTGGAATTTTTTATGTCAATGCTTAAGAGAAGAGATGGTAACAATTCATCCCTGTTCTATTACAGGGGAAAAAAAAAAAAAAAAAAAAAAAAGTTCATCCATCTCCTCTCTCTCGCGACAAACGGCAAAGTAGTGGGATACTGGGATACGTGTTAAGCTCTATACAGCCCTAATTCCAGCAACTCAAATTTTCATCCCACCGGTTTTCCAAATTGAGACTCTCCCATCCACGCAATTAATTAGAAGCATGAAAACACGTGAGTATGAAATCAATATCCGAAATACGTGTGCTACTCATTAAGCTACATTATTTTATTACGGGTGTGTTTGGAAAGTGATAGAACTTTTGAATATAAAATTTTTGATGTAAGGGTGTGTTTATTTACACTCGAAACTTTTTACTCTCTACAATTGTCTTATTTTTTAATCATTTTTTACACTTCTTATATAATTACTCTACTTTTCAATCATTTATATATAACTATTTATACATCGAACCAATCTATTTCAACTCTATTTTCTTTATTCACATCATTATCTCTATCATATCACATCATTATTTCTCATTTTAAAGATTTTTATGCTAAAAATGTTTCATTCAAAAGCTTTATTACTTTTTAAACACGCCTTAAAAGTTTTTAAATTGAAGAAAATAATGTGATATGATAAGAATAATGATGGGGAGTAAAGAAAATAAAATTAAAATAGATAGGTTAATTGTATGGGTAATTGTGTAGAAATTATTGAAAAATAAATTTATGTAAGCCAAAAATGCCCGTACTTATATAAATGATGTTTATTTAATATTTTTTTATTTTTTTTTTGAAAATTCCCAATAGAAATCATTACTGTGAGTTTTAAGGAAATGGCCTTTAAAGCAAAACTACTTTTAAAAAATGCAAAAGGAAAATTTTAACTAGAGCAAAATTTGATCGTCTAGGTTGGAAAGATGAGTAACAGATGAAAGGGAACAACTTCCACATCAAGGCACAAAAATCAAAAACTCAAGCATCAGGCAAAGAATCACAACACAAGAAAGAAATTGGTTTTATGCTGTAACATCAAGTGACAGCTATGTCATCCACGGCTTTGTCGTTCATCTTTCAAAATTTTAATGAACCTGGAGCATTGGAACGAATCTAAGGTGGGTGATTAGTTCATTGCTGTGTGACGGTTGCTGATTTTTTGCAAGTTTGTATTCACCAGAGATGGCAGCACAAGCACAGAAAGATTGGGTCGATGAGATCGAGAAGAAAGTCGAGCATGCGCGTAGTATACATCCATTTGAGCGGGGACGATGCGAAGCTTTGGAGAAAGCACACAATCTACAGAGTCCCTCCATATATGAGTGGCTCCAAGGGAAGTGCCTACAGGCCAAAGATGATCTCCTTTGGTCCTTATCATCACGACGATGAGGCATTGCAATCAATGGAGCAACACAAGATAAGAGCACTTCAAAATTTCATCGCCAGATCAAACAAGCATGTCGTGGATTATGTTAAAGCACTCGATGATGTGGTGGAAGAACTTATGGATTGTTATGACCAGCTCCCTGAGAGATGGCGGCAGAACAGAGAAGAATTCTTGCAGTTGATGCTTCGCGACGGGTGTTTCATGCTTGAGATTTTGTTCCAGAAATTCGACAATTATGCCCACAATGACCCAATCTTTAGCCGACATGGGATGCTCCGCAAAATGCATCATATCCAGAGAGACATGTTGTTGATTGAAAACCAGCTGCCTCTTTTGGTGCTTGAAAAAAATTAATATCAGTGGGAAGAGATGAAACAGAGGTACAGATCACTTTTCAATGATCCGCACAGCAGAATGAGGCAATCCAGGTGAGTGACAAATACTTGTTTGAAAATCTTCACCAGTATTACTAACCATACATTGCATTGCGCATTAATTTGAGCCCACATTCTCTTTTGTTCAATTGATAATCACCGCACTTCACAACATATGTGAATTTGAATTGGTAGTTTTTATTGGTGACAGGAACATGAGTCTTTGTACTGCCTGATATTGAGGTTCTGCAACCCCAACGCGAAGGCAATTCCAAACATACAACAAGGCCTGCATGTGCTTGATGTGGTGAGGCAAAGCATGGTTGTAGGCACACGTGGGCGTGAGCGTTCCGTCTATGGCTGCCCCAGCGTCAATGTCAGGTCAGCAACAGAGCTAGAAGAGGCTGGAGTACATTTCAAAGAGGAGCAGAACTAATCTTCTCAAAGACATTAGCTTTGACGAGTTCTGGGAGACCCTGAGCCTTCCAGGCATCACCATCGATGACTTCACGGAATTCATGTTCCTCAACCTCATGGCTTTTGAGCAACTTCATGCCGGAGTAGGTTCTGAGGTCAGCTCCTACATCTTCTTCATGGACAATCTCATCCACACGCCAAAAGATGTCAACCTCCTTCGGTCCAAAGGCATCATCATAAATGCACTGGGGAGTGATGAAGCTGTGGCTAAGCTCTTCAACGAGATCTCCACAGACATGACCTTTGACCGAAATTATAGTCCGAGTGAGATCTCCTGGATGATGCAGACAGTGTTTACACATTACCACGCTTGTTGGAAGAAATACAGGGGAGAGCTGGTGCACACGTACTTCCGCAGCCCCCGGGCAGCCATCTCTCTTGTGGCTGCTTGTGTTCTATTTATCTTGACTGTGCTTCAGACCACATTTGCATTCCTTGATTATCGCAAGCCTTGATTTCTAAAAAATTGAGTCGCCAAAGTCGTCCATGAATTGAATCTTCTGTTTAGAGTCAATTTCTTTTCTGGGTCATGTCATTTCATTATGTTAATTTTCTTTTGAAGCTTAATTCTAATGAGAACTTAAGTGAGTTATTTTTTCTTGTAAAACTTCTACTAATGAGAACTTGGATGAATTATTTATTTTTCTTCTAAAAGCTTCTAATGAGAACCTGACTGATTTCTCCGTCATTCTTCTATGGATTGATCGAAGGTTTCCATTTCAATAGCTGTTTCGGAATGGCCTGGGGAAGATGTTCATGGTCAGTCCTAGTGTCCTAATCGATGATAGTTAAAAATTGGTGGTGGATGAAAAGTTAAGTTCCTCCCCAAGTCGTTTCTGATAGGCGACTGAAGTTGCGCTCGGAACGGGGTGGAGGTGATCCATTACTGCCGTCGTTTTTCTGATTGGAGAAAAGGGAGGAAGAGCTTACCGTGTGGCAGGGGCTTAGAGGGCAGTGGTCAGGAGGAACAGCAAACACACTGTAGGGAAGCATTCAGACGACGGAAATGAATCCAAGTGAGGGTGATCTCCTCGGAGCAGAACTTCAAACCATGCCGATATCAACGAGGGCAGTTAAGAAGATCGATCCGGGCGAGGCAAAAGCGCTTCTCTGCTCTGTATGGACTTCAAAATCATACAACAGGGCGCATTTTCTCTCATCGATGAGGAGGCTACGGCGAACGCGAGGCACGTTCACCTTCACAGACATTGGGGAGAATCTGTATCGGATCTCTTTCTCCGAACAGACCGACAAAGCAAGGATTTTGGCGAGACAACCATGGCTATTTGAGAGGAATCTGGTGTTGCTTGAGGATCTTCAGGAGGAGATGACTACTGCACAAGTGGTGCTTGTCAAAACGCCCATTTGGGTGCATGTGGTGGGGATCCCACACCTGGTTGACAAGAACAACCTGGGGCAATGCATCGGTAGGTCGTTTGAGACGCTGCATGAGATTACTGCAAATGATTTGGAGCTGAAGCTGCTAGTCACGGTGGATTGTACAGAACCATTGATGAGAGGAATCTTTATACAAGTGGAATCACTACAGCGGAAATGGGTGAATTTCCAATACGAGAAACTCCCTGTCTTTTGCTTCTATCGTGGGATTATGGAACACGCATACAAGGACTGTATGGTGCTTTCCAAAAACAATGAGCAAGTGTTAGAAGCGGATATGCGGTATGGAAGCTGCTTGAAAGTCGGAACTAGACCAATGAGACTTCGAACTTAGGATCAGCAGGGGAATCGAGTGGCACCACGTAAATACACAGGAGGGATGGGTATCTCCCACTACGACGCTGTCATGGAGGGTAGGGACCAGACGGCAGATTCAGATGGGGGGTTTCTCTCCAACTTCTGTCAGGTTGACACCAATCTCACTGTAAAGGGTGGGCAACCTGGTCAGAATGCAAAACCTCACTGCTAGAGTCACTCCCCATCCTATTCTAGCAACACCCGAGGCAATAATGAGGGCTCTTGGGCTGACAATAAAGGCAGTAAGGAGCATGGCAGGCAAAGACCGACTGGACACCACACGGATAGGTCAACTGCTGATCATCTGTTCGACACTCCCACTGCTGGATACCACGTGAATATGTCTAAGGCTGGTAAAGACATGCCTACTGCTAGATCTACTCCAATGTTCTCTTCTTCTCCGGCAACCCAGACTGCTCCACCATCCTTTGACCAGGGGAATTCCGCTGCTATTCTCGTGAACCTTCATGTTGCTCAGCATGACAGTGCTGGTTCCTCAATACTTGTGAGCAAGGAAGGGGGCCTTTCTGCATTGTCTGCCTCACGCTGCCAGGCTTATGAAGATATATTGCACCCCAGGAATCATATCCCATCTGATTTGGAATGCCCGGGCGTCCATGTTATCAATACCACTCAAAGGGGCCTGTCCAATGATGACATTAATGAAAGGAACTATATCAATGACCATCTTGGTCAGGCCCTAACCGGACATGGACAGTGTTTGAATGTTGTTGCTACTATAAAGTCAAAAGGAAGATGGAAAAGGTTGGCTAGGGGCATGGTGGTGGAAGACAGATGGCGACCTGTTGGGAGTCACTTGGACGAAAACAGTAAAAGGGGTCAATGTGGTGACATTGTTGAAAACAGTAAAAGGGGACAGTGTGGTGACATGGGGGAGCAACAGCAAAGTAAGAAGCGGTTGAAAACAGCCAAATCATGCTGCGTGGAGGAGGTGGTGGCTGAGGGACGACCTCAGTCCCACCTCATGTAACATGGCTATCTTAGCTTGGAATTGTCATGGGCTTGAGAACCCACGTGCAATTTGATGCCTCCTCGACTTGGGTCAGGAAACAAGATCTCATTCTCATCTTCCTCAGTGAAACAAAACGCTCAGCAAAGGAAATGGAGGGGATTAGACGGAAACTAAATTTTGACTGTTGTTTTGCGGTGGACTCGGCAGCCAGAAGTGGGGGTCTAGCTCTCCTATGGAATAATGCTCATCCAGTAAATATTCTGAGCTTCTCTGTTCACCACATCCACGCGGATTTTTTGGGATGGCTTTTCACATGCTTTTATGGCCATTCGGAAACACACAACCGGCATCAAAGTTGGCATTTGTTGGAGCAACTAAAGGGTGGGCCAAGCATACAGTGGTTAGTCATGGGGGATCTTAACGAAGTAACGGGACCCACTGAATATCTTAGTCAGAGGAAACGATCCCAGGCCCAAATGGATCTATTTTGTAACACCTTGGACAGCTGCAATCTAATGGACTTGGGATATGTTGGTCATCCTATGACCTGGAGAAATAATCGAAGGGGACCCCAACGTGTGGAAGCTCGATTGGACAGGGGGCTTGCGACGCCAGACTGACTGTCTCTTTATCCTTTTGCAAAATTATTCCACCTTTCTGCGGCCACATCGGACCATTGCCCCATAATGATGATATTGGATTCGAAGAGGAGTAACCGAAGACCTCCTAAGGAATTTCGATACAAGCTTTTCTGGGCTAGAGACAAGGAAACACAGCATTGTAAATCAAATTTGGGATTCGGTTCCTTCCACTGATGTGCCTCCTTCTGAACTCCTGGGGTGGAAGATCAAGGCATGTAGTAAAGCACTAACCAGGTGGAATAGGAAGAGGAGGGGCAATATACGGCAAACAATTGATCGGAATCACATGGCATTAGAGTCTCTTATGATCCAGAGGCCCACTGATCAGAGGGATGTGGCTATACAGAGGACAAAATTCAAAATAAATCTTCTACTTCACGATGAGGAACAACTATGGCGTCAACATGCAAAAACACATTGGCTTCATGTTGGGGATAAAAACACGGGCTTTTTCCATCACATGGCATCTAACCGAAGGCTGTTTAACTCCATCGAGGCTCTTCAAGACCAGAATGGGCAGTGGGTTCATGACCAAGGCCAATTGCAAGACCTTGCTTTGCAACATTTTCACACGGTCTTCTCTTCATCGGGGCCCTCGGATGCTTCCTGGGTCCAAAGCTTGATCTCTCAGAGAATATCTGTTCAGCAAAGACATCATCTCACCAAGCGTTTGGTTTTTGCGGAGGTGGCAAATGCAGTGAAAGCGATGAGTCCCACCAAAGCCCCGGGACCTAATGGGATGTATGTCGGCTTCTTCCAGAAATATTGGAACATGGTGGGCCAGGAGGTCTTTCTCTGGTGTAAAAGGTTTATGGAGGAGATGAACCCCACACATCAGGCTTCCCAACTTCGGTCCGTAAACTCCACATTGGTTTTGATCCCAAAAAAAGCTGGTGTCCAAACTTTGTCTCACTTTCGCCTCATCAGTCTTTGCAATATGGTATATAAGATTCTGGCAAAGGTCCTGGCGAATAGGCTCAAATTGTGTCTTCATGAGGTCATCAATGAGCAGCAAAGTGCCTTTGTTCCAAGTTGGCTTATCACTGACAATATGTTGGTGGCCTATGAAGCCATTCACTATCTTCGTCGAAGGCAGTGACGGAAAAGAAAGGAGATGGCTATAAAGTTGGATATGTTCAAGGCGTATGATCGGATAGAGTGGAATTTCCTTCAACAGACCATGGAAGCGATGAACTTCAGCCCGAGCTGGATTAATTGGATTATGAGTTGTGTTACCTCTGTGACGTACCGGGTGAACGTCAATGGATTTAAAACAAAGTATTTCCAACCTCAGAGGGGATTAAGGCAAGGGGATCCGCTTTCCCCTTATCTATTTATTTTGTGCACCGAGGGGCTTTCTGCTCTGATTACCAATGCGGCCACTCGCTCTTGTATCCATGGAATCAAAATCAACCCTCGGGGGCCTGCCCTCACTCACTTGTTGTTCGCTGATGATGTCATTATTTGTTTGCGGGCTTCACCTCCGGATGTCAGCAACTTCCTGGCTATTCTCCGCCAATACTCGGAATCATCGGGGCAAGTTGTGAATGTTGACAAGACATCCATTTTCTTTAGCTCCAACACCGACATGGGTACTCGAGGGGATATTAATTTCCTTTTGGGAGCCACAGGCCATGACCTTCTGAACTATCTGGGGTCTCCCTGCCTGGTTGGGAAGGACAAAAGGGAATATGTTTAAGGGTTTGAAAGAGCGGGTATGGAGGAAAGTTCAAGGATAGAAGGAAAGGCTACTCTCCTGGGGTGGTAAAGAGATTTTGATAAAAGCGGTTACACAAGCGATCCCGACATACACGATGAGCATCTTCCTCCAACCAAAATCCTTTTGTTATGAACTCAATGGGATGTTAAGCAAGTTTTGGTGGGGCGAACAAGGTAGTAAACGTAAAATGAGCTAGGTGACATGGAAAGAGATGTGCAAATCAAAGTTCTCAGGTGGGCTTGGTTTTCGGGACTTAAATACTTTCAATTATGCTCTCCTTGCAAAGCAAGCCTTATGCTATGAGGTTCTCAAAGCCAAATACGTCTCGAACGGTGACATTTGGACTTGTCAGGCAAAACCTTCTGACTCATTCACCTGGAGGAGCATTCTTAAGGCAAGAGATGTGATTCGGTTTGGTTGTAAATGGCAGATTGGCAACGGAAAGCTGGTTCAATTCTTTAAGGATGTATGGCTAGATACTATGGTCACCAAGGCGGGGCCTCTCCCGTTATCAATCCCGGACAACATCAAAGTGAGTCATTTTATATGCGAGGCTTCAAGCTCATGGATTAAGGATCACATTCTGGCGGCCGTAGGGGACAAGGGGTGGCATGTTATCAATCAGATTCCCCTTCCCCATCCTGCACAAGAGGTTAAGATTTTTTGGAAGTTTGAACCTCACGGGGCCTACACTGTCAAGTCGGCTTATAGAGTGCTTAGCTCGGGATATAGCTGCTCCCCTCACTCCTCCATCTATAAAGCAATCTGGCGAATCAAGCTTCCCAGCAAAATCCTCATCTTTGAGTGGAGGCTGTTTAAGAATGGACTCACGACTCTTCTGAACTTGCGGAGTAGGGGCATTGATGCTGATCCCTTTTGTTTTTTTTGCAGGTCAGTTCTTGAGGATACTAACCATTTATTTTCATAGTGTGAACTGACTAGGGGTATATGCTTAAGGGTCGCAAGGCGCATCTCTTCTCCGGCCTCTGTTCAGGACATTATTACTTCTCTAGCATCAGGTCATACGTTTAATGACCTCGCCTTTTTCATTCTTTATTGTTGGAGGATTTGGTTCTTGCGAAATGCTTTAAGAGCTGAAGGGACGAAACCGAATTTCTCCAACACCCTTGAATGGTGCGAGGATTATCTGGAGCAGTACCAAAGGGCTACTCCCCTCATCCATGGGGGTGCGATTGATCGGCCACACGTCCCCAGATGGACAAAACCACCGGACGGCACTTTTAAACTTAATGTGGATGCTCAAATACTTCATCGGAATGTGTCTATGGGCTTTGCTGTTGTCGTCCGGGATTCTGAGGGTTCCTTCATCGCTGCAAAAGGTTGGCGACAATGTGGCTCGATGGAGCCACTGCTCATGAAGGCACATGCCTTTCTCTTAGGGGCAAGATGGGGACAGGAGCTCAACCTGGCAAAACTCCAAATTGAGTCTGATTCGCTCCTCCTTGTCAACTTTCTAACTACGGATGATCCTGTTTCCTCTACCGTTGGTGTGGTGATTGACGAGATCACTGCTCATCATGTTCTAAGGCAAGGGAATGCCGTTGCACATGCCTTAGCTGACTCTCTTTCTGTTTTTTTTGTGGATCAACAGGTTTTGTGGGGCAATCCCCCCCCTAAGCTATATAGGAAAAAATTTGTATAGACAATTTTTGGCAATGAATTGTTCGGATCATCCTATCCCATCTCCCTTTCAAATTGATAGGGAAGTGGGATAGGGTGTTTCCTTTTCATCAAAAAAAAATAAAATTGGTGGTGGATGAGAATCAAGTTCCTTGTAAGATCAATCCCATCTCTTTTGTGGAGAGATCAGGAATCTCCTACTCCCCAAGGTGAGGGTGGTATTAAGCAAGAAAGGGGGCCGGGTGAAGTTTGGCATCTACAGACAGTCAATGCAATTTCTATAATAATGGCATGAATCCCTTTCCATTCCGTTGGATACTGTTAGTGCCACACCATGGCTGCCAACGGCAGACCCTGTGCATTCATAATATCAACCCCCAAGAACCTTATAATGTTAGGAGAATTAAGGGTAAAGAAGCATCAAAGTGATTAGCTAATAATAGCAAACAGACCCTTAGGCTGGATAAATGGTAATGCCCTAGACTGATTTCAAACCCCGACCTCTTACACATGCAGGCATTCACACACTGGTGCTAACCAGTATTCTTATGTAATTGGTACTAAAAATGAGGAAGAAAAGTCATTACAAAGGTCTCTACTCTAACCTTCAGGTCGACTGGAAACTCTAATTGCATGTAAGTTTTCGAAGCACTCTCCCCCACTTCTTTTTTTTTTGGGGGAAAAAAATTATAATTACTATTACTATTATTATTATGATCATCATCATTTACTTTCTTTTGAAAGTAAAATAAAAACACTCCGAGCAGAGAGGTCTCATTACAGTCAATTAAACAACCATGCGGGAAATTTAATTGCCACTTGTTTATTTTCTGCTACAAATAAAATTTCAGTAATTTAATTTTTTTTCCCCTCGAATTTATCCCATCTCGCCCTCCCCCAATGCAACCAAAACAGAGTAAATAAATACAGTACCGAACAGCATCGAAGTGGGAATAAAACTTTTCCACCTGACAGACATCCCAAGAGAGCAGGAAAAGAAAAAAAAAAGTTACATGCACCAACAGTGTTGTGACGGAATTGATACTTTTAAGGAATATTAATCATATATTAATATGTGAAGTCATCTGACTGACAATGAAGATGACATATCAGCATATTGCTGAATTCTCAAGTTAGAATATGCTCTTTACAGGATTTTGAGAAAACACAGAAACCCTTTCCCTTTCCCTTTCCCAGAAAATCCAACTTGGCAGAAAGAAGCCGGTTGCCACCCATATAAGTATCAAAATTTGAGCCTGGTGTTTTTTCTGTTTTCTAACCTCAGCAGAAGATGGACCAACTTTCCACATCATTGGCAAGGAAGCAGTGCCTGCCATCCCCAGAGGCAAAAACAACAAAATGCCGGCTTCCAAGGCAACAAATCTCATGAGCCAATTCCAATCAAACTCAACTGTTAAGAAAGAAAATAACAGGAAATCAGTTTTACTTCTCCATGGATGATGCACTGATTGAAGCCTAGATACATGCATCTGCTTGAGGCCTTAGAGTTACTCACAATGTTGTTTTGAGGCTTCCTCCAGTAGAAGCCCTGAAGCAGCACAGGCACAATGTTGCATGCAGCTAGGATGTATATCATCAGGGCATTCATCCCCATCCACTCCATCACCACGGTTGGGCGCCTGTATCCATATACATCAACCTGCACAGAAATCACAAGAGAAAAATTGTCAATATTGACTCTTATGCATTGGACAATTCTAAACAATTGCTAGAAACTGCTAGAAAAGAAAAGTAATCAAGCTTGAAACAGATTCTGTTGGCGATGTTGTGATGTGATGTGTTTATCAGAAATATAGGAGCTGAACTTCCCAAGAAGTTGTAGATAGTAATTTATATATCAACGAAAAGGTCGGGAAAACCAAGGCCCTAGAGAATGAAGTTGAAGAATGCCAAGGGCAAATTCTTGTAAAGACCATGGGAACATGGACCCAGACAGCTAGCAATGATGCAATGCTCATAGAAATGTTGATTTTAGTGGCCACCTTGTCTCCAATTCTTCAGCTGCTCAATTACTACACAACTGGTAAAAATTTGGGCTAACATGAGATTTTACAGGACATGGCACATGACCAATTCTGACAACAAACCAACAGGATAAAACATTAAGTGGGCAAGCTTCCTCAGATCAAAAAGCTATGATTACAAATAATCCTTTAAAAGGGTCAAATAACACTTCAGAACAGATCCAAAATAAAAAATGCCAGGACTGACATTCCTTGCATTGGCCCAAATACATCTCTTCAGTAAACTTTGTAAATCTTTCGAACTTTTTAGAGAGAAAAAAAAGTTGGAGAGAAGATCTGACCAGAATGTATGTTCCAGCAAAAAGGATGCCCGCTGCACCAGCAGTGACACAAGTGTAACTGAAACTGTAGAGAACCTTGTTGACATGCATTCCTGCAACAAAAGATGAGAGCATAGAATGCCCAAACGTCAATTTGCTTCAACTTGGGTCTTACAATCTGCTGATAGAACCAAAGAAAGAGGGTCTTCTTACCGCAGAAGTCCAAGAAAAAGCCAAGGAGTACAAGACAAAATGAAGGGGTCATCCAGTGAAAAATCCTATCCTTGTGATCCTGATAGAGAAATTTATAAATGAAAACTTTAGGTTAAGTAAAAAATAGATCTTCTTTTCATAATAAGTAAGCTGGGTTTGAGTCTGCAACATCAAAGTTGAAACACATGGCCTTTCAGCCATTGAGCATTACATTCGAACCTGTAAAAAGACAAAATAGAACTTTTTTTCATGATAAGATTGCACAAAAACAATGCCTTCACCTTGAAATGTATTATAACGTGACCAAAATGCAACCCGATCAAGCAGGTAACAACGGCCATCACTGAACTGCAATAACATCAATAAAACGACATTAGTTCACCACATCAACAAATACAGGCAGCTTAAACAAGGGGAAAAAAAAAATCCTGAGAGCATTTCACGTAGTTTTATTTGTTCCTTTCCAATGTTATCAAAATTGAAGAAATGTCATAGTGAGAAAAATAAAATAAAATCATTCAAGAAGACTAGCCATAAACCTTAATAATCCTTCAGGATCGAAAGGTGCTTGGCACCAAGATGGAGCATCAGGAGGAAGTGGACCATAGTCCGGCGAATTAATGCTGCAAAGCTGAGAGAAGCAAAAGGCATACACATCAACTTATGCAGCTCGAAAGAAAGTGGTATTCACACGAATGGAAATGAAAAGACAAGACCTACAAAATCAAAAAACAGTCAGTCCAAACCTTTGTACGTGCATAGATCGGTCGCTTATAAAGATGTCGAAGGCCTAATATCTTACGGTCAATCATCCCAACAGCATTACACGCAGGTCCTGTGTCACCCCTAACATCACATTTCACCTGAAAGTATGCAAAATCATTTTTGTGAACTCCTAGTGCAAACAGTACAGAAAAATCGTAGTACAATAGCTTCTTCTAATTCAAGAGAACAACATAAGCAATAATTTAGTCATCAAGCTCCATCAAGACATTAGTAGTAGGCTCCTCAATAAAACAAGTAAACCCAGTTGAAACTTACAGAAAATATCTTTGGCACTGATGACGAACTTCCTCCAGATATCCCATAACTCCAGTCAGGTACATACAAGCCATAAAGAAGGGCCATGTACACGACCGTGAGGATGGCAGTAACCATCCTACAGATAAAATAAAGCCAACCCATCAACAAGAAATGAATCAATAATAAATAACTGTATGATCAAATGATGTAATGATATGCTATCCAAAAAAATGATGTAATGATAATTTCAACTAGTCTTCTGTGAAAGATTTGCTACAATTTCTGCCTAATAAAAAATCTAGCCTAAAACCACCAGGGGCTTGCCCCGGTGGTAGCAGCAGGTGCAAATCAGCCATTAGGTCTGCTGTTCAAGTCTCCTCTATGTAGGAGTAAATTTACAATTTCCCCTGGTTTGAGGATATTTACAAATTCCACCTAGTTTGGGGGTATTACAGATTCCCCCCTGTGGGAGTATTTATTGATTCCCTCCATGGTGCGAAGGTTGTGAATGTGCATGATTGTAATATCAGTTGTCATGATGTATAAATACCAAATCAAAAAAAAAAAAAAAAAAAAAATCTAGCCTAAAAGAATTTTACAATGATAATGGTGCAAAGATTTTCTATCAATGTACTTTTCAAAGTTTACGTCCACGTTTGTCATTGCAATAAATACATACAGGGAATACAATTCATGGAAAACTGAATGGAATGAAGCTTACCACTGGAATCGGTATTTCACAAGCAAGGAGAATCCAGAATCTACATCACCATAGCTCTTTAGCCAAATCTCACACAATGCACTAAAAAGATAGGCTATTGCTATTCTCTGAAGTAGAAAGAAAGAATTACAATCAGTTTCTCATGCCTCAAATATGTGTAAAAATCTTACACAGCGTTGAGACTATTTTTAGCCACTTTACATGTATAACATCAGTGACTGACTGGCAAAACACATTACTCGTAAAACTGAATGTAGAAGATAGAACACCAGTCTGGAAGGACAGGCAACAAGTCCCCAGCAATAGTTCATTCACAAAATCACACCAAAGATGGATAGGCTTTTCCCAGTCTGCCAAACATGGCACAACAGCATGATATTCATGAAAATGGTAGCATTTCTCAAGGTAAATGCAACAAAGTGGCTAAGCTTCAAGAAGAAATCACTTTATGCTAATTTCTTTTTTTTTTTATGTGAAAACAAATTTAACATGTGCTACAATAGCAACCAAGCCAGTATGTGGAAGACTTTGAGCCATATTGCCTATAAAATAATCAAATGACAACTCATTCTATCTGATCTATAACCCAAATGCTGCTTTCAGTACCTGAGCTAATAGACCCACAAGCAAATTATTCAAACAATATATTTAAGAAAAAGAAATATGCATACCTGCAGTATGCCCACCCATCGAATTTTCTCCAAGTCAACGCCATATGTTAAATCATAAAGGCCGTGAAAATAACCACCTAAAATCAAAGTATAATGAATGTCAGAACAAACCAACAACATAATTCACATTTACTAATTTACAAATCCAACTAGAAAAGTGAAGAGAGAGAGAGAGAGAGAGTGAGAGAGATGATTGAGAAAATACAGAGAAAACGAGTATATAATGGTCCATATCTACAACAGGGCACCCGTAGAATTATAGCAGCAGCACATAGAAAAACCAATTGGAGATGCAATAACACTAAAATATGGCTGGACTAAAGCTTCAGCACAAAATTTTAAGAAGGGAAGAATTCCATTAAAGATCATGGCCAGACCATTCAGCCATTTCAATGCCCATCGGATCAGTGGGGTAGCAGGAAAAGTCTACAGAGTTCAGAAACCTAGCACTTGAGATGAAGAAGAATTACTGTGTTCTGTAAAATTACCCTGCAGTATAAGACCTAAGATGAATAGCTTTAGGGCTCGAAGAATGGCCTTTCGAGTAGCAGTAGCTCTGCTTGACAACCTCTGCATGTAGAAAGTTTGTAGTAAGCTCAGGAACAAAAACTGCCATTACCAATGTAATAATTGTAGTATCTCAAACTGCTCCGACACTGAAAAATAATCTGAACGAAGAAGGTTAAAGAGAAAGAACCAAACAATGAAGTCGAATGCCTGTTACCTTATATGTGAGTCCAAGTGACATTCCCACAATGAACAAGAAGAATGGCATGACAAAATCAGCAAGGGTTACACCATTCCATGGGGAATGGTTAATCGCAGGAAGGATTCCTCCAGCATCATCCACAAGTATCATAAGCTGCACAAATGAAAATCATGAGAATAAAGTGCAATATAATAAGGCAGCCATGAAAACTAACAAATGATACTTTCTGGGTTTCCAATTTGACGGAACCCATTCCACTAAAGTGACTTCGAGGAATGGATGGGTTTGGGTTATCTTGACCATTGAATCATATATCCAACCCATTCACTAAAATAGTAAATATGGGTTGTATTATTGAATAGTCAATATCAACATATGAAGTTAGTTTTCTATTATATCAATTTTAAACTTTCAAGTAAAGATTATACCTTCTAAAATGTTCTTCTCATACAAGCTTATGATTCAATCAATTATTACAATGTTCTAATTCTTGAGTGAAAGGCTGTAAGTAATTTTCATATTTTGAGATGGTTTTATATGTTTTTGAACAGTATAACCCATATAAAACTTTGATTAAAATGATCTTTTAGCACCATAATTTAGAAAATGATATAAAGTGTGTGTTAGGGTATGGGTAAAAAAATTAGAGGACAACTTTTGAAAATGTTGAATTTTGATGTACCATGATAAGAGTAATGATTATGATAACGAATAAAAATAAGATAAATAAGATATTTGTATCAACAATGTAAAATAAGAATTGAAGTATAAAAGTAATAATAGAAAAAGTAAGATAATTAAATATTTAAAATACTAAATTATATCAAAAGGTGCTTAGGAGGGGGTATTTTTTTATTGAACACCAAATGGACCCTAAATATAATAAATGAATTAGATTTTGATTCCATTATCAAGATGGTTAAAACAAGTCATTCCTCACATTCATTTTGGTGAAATGGGCTCCATCAAATGAAAGCCCTTCTACATACATTTAATATCCAAATAGCATGATATGAAATATTTCAATAAGACCATCGATTTAGATAACTTCACTACAGGTGTGGTCATACAAACAAAAATCACGAACAAGCATTATAAGCATTAAAATTTAGAACACTTGTAACCGATATTTCTCCCTATCAGTTATCTTCCGGACATATTTTATCGACAACACTAATTCATACAGGCAATCCCCTTTTATCATCACCAGATAGAAAGCAACTCAAGTGAGGTACTCATGAGTTAGCCTATTAACTCATCAGATATCCTAAAACGAGAAAGATAGATTTCTATTTTACTACACATAGGATAGAGTAAGTTACAAATAAAAATTACCTAGTGAAATTTTGTTAGTATCAATTTGAAGGTTCAAGTGCCAAGAACTTAACCAAATTGCTGAATATATATTTAATATATCTTTTATGAATTATATTATAATTTTGAAAATACAAAATACACCTTTCAAAGATATAGAAAATCGTTTAAATTATATATTATTATCACATTTAATAAATGCATTTGAAATATACTGTTATCATCTTGATCCTAGGCTTCTGTATAAGATTTATACCTGAAATTATAATTTTCAAATACAACGTAAGGGCATTTTAGATAACTACCTTGTAACTGACCCAACTTTGAGAAAAATGGGGTGCGATAGGTTTCAAACCAAGTAAGCATGAAGGTCTAATCTCCCCTTTAGCAAAATCTAAATACCCTCAAAAAAAATTAGCTTGAAATAAAATAGCATAGTAATTTTTGCATGTAAGATAACAGCAGGGTATTTAGATTTTGCTAAAAGGGAAACTAAGAGTTTGTTTGTTTTTAAACTAAACTTTTACTCCACAACTTTTCAATATTTACAACTACTCAATTTTTTTAATTATTTCTTTACAATTTTTTATAAAAATTACTGTACTTGTCAATCATTTTTTATATAACTATCCATACAACTAATCTCTTTATTTTAATTTTATTTTTTATTCTTCCTTATTAACCCTATCATATCGTATTATTTTATTTTATTTAAACAACTTTTAGATCGAAAATTTTTACTTTAAAGTTTAGGAACTTTCTTCGGCACAGCAACTGGCAAATCATGATTACAAGTCCTTCTGGTGCATTTCTCAGTGAAAAGACTACAAGGGCGATGCAGATGCACGCACTCAAACAGTAGAAATAAATACCGAGCTTGCAGCATTAAAGTGGGATGAGAACATTTACCAAATGATTGAAATTGCAGTGCAAGGTATTAAAATCTAACAGCTGTAAAATTTTTACAGTTTCCTCGGGGAAGGAAAGGCACCCACCACCTTTTGACGTGGATGGCTGAAATTAATTGCATTGACAGGTCCGCAACAAATGCTTACCGGGATTTGGAAGCACGCCTACTCAACACGTCATCCCACCATCATGCACCTTACAATTACCATTTACTAGTTTACTACTACCCTTCCTCCTCAATAAAGCACTCGCCAGAGATCATCATCAACCTTCGGATCTCCCATCAGTGGGCCCCACTCTCCCAGCACCATAATGCAGTCGAATATCTAGTTATCTACGTAGTTATAAATTATTAAGTGCTTTTTTTCCATATTAGCCTAGTTGAGAAATCATTTTAAAAAGAAAATGCATCCGTGCTAAGAAAAATTTTAATGAATGTGTACATAGTATGGGATAATTTTATTTTTATGGAAAAAAAATCTTGTTAATCTAGGCTAAACAAATGACCACTTAACCCACCTTATAAAATTTATTTAAAATATTTTTTATTTTTTCTTCATATACTTATTTATTTAAGTATATTTAATATATAAACTAAGTTTCAATATTTTTAGATATATGTATATTTTTTGTTAGATTTTTAAACATAAAAGCATTTTAAATACATATATACACATAGATATTTAAACATCTTCAAAAAAAAATATACGGATATCTAAAAAATGATGAAACTTAGTTTATATATTAAATATATTTAAATAAAAAATGTACGAAGAAAAAAATTCTTAAAAAGAAGAATTTTTAAATAAATTTTTTTAAGATAAGCAAAACGAGTCATTTACTTAACCTAGATTAATAGAATCATTCCTCATTTTTATAACATATTACGATTACTTTACAGTAAAACTTCTATTATTTCTAAACTAAAAATGACAAATTAAGTTACCATAGCGTATAACAGTTTTATTATTTACCCTGATGGGCGGAGGTGTTTATTATTTTTTTCCTAATGTAGAAGTATTTATAGAAAAAAAATTTCATTGTATGAGGATTGAATGTGCTTAAGTGTAATATCAAATGTCATAATGCGTATATATACCAATAAAAAAATGACAAATTAGACATGAGTGATTTAATTTTGTATGCATTCCCCTTAACAAGACTAAAATCAAGCTATCTGTATTTTTGTTGAAGTCAAAATTTTTCCTCGGTGTCATTGCGTATAATATCATAGACGAAGATGGTACAAGACAAGTGTCCCCTCAATTATTTCAAAATTATTATCCTGACTTTTCCCATGAATCATTGCTTATAACATAATTCATGGCCGGAGCACCTAGAGATGAGAATGGACGTCCGCACAAAATTGAACAATTTTATTACCCCCCCTAATTTTAAAAAATTACTTTTAACTAGGATTAAATTTTATGACAACCCCATCAAATTACAATGACCCCCATTCATTAAGGAGCCGTGATCATCGAAAGTAAGTCAGAAATTTAAACTATTTATATGCAAGTTTTTTATTTTTTGTTTGAAATTGTTAATCTAAACACATGTAATTCATAGACCAAGATTTAACATTTTTGAAAATATGTATATTTTTTTGTTTTAAATATGGAGATATTGTTATCATTTTAATAAGTTAAAAATAACGACAACACCTACATATTTAAAATTAAAAAAATTTACATATACACATTTTGAAAAATGATAAAACTTAATTTATGAATTATATACATTTTGATTAACAATTTCAAACAAAAAAAAATAATAATAAAGAAGAAGACATAGAAATTGGTTTTTTAAACGGTTTGAAATGTCTCTGTTTCCTGCCAATCCTAAATGATCAGTTGGCTTCATTAACACCCACCCACTGACTCGTTTACAACTTATTTGCCAACAATTCAAAATTGATGCTTGATGTTCCCTAATTGGACAAAAAAATTTCAAAACAGAAGGAAAAGCTAACTAACGACGTAATTCGGAGAATAAAAATAATGATAATTGCAAATAAAGCTAGTAAAAATAAAATTGCAGCACTTGAAAATAAGGATTAAAAGAAAAGAGCAAATTTAGTGAAATATCAATTCAATTAAAAAAGTTAGAACAAAACGATAGGAGTTTCAAAAAAAGAGTTACAAAAAAAAAAAAAACAACTTGGTATCTCTTTTCTTTAGACGGTCAAAGACAACTCTTAAGCACTTCTGCCTAAAACATACATAATTATAGATACGTCGCTAATCAGAAAAACAAAGAAATCATTGAAGATGTCACCCATTCCCAGATGGGGCAGAGACAAACGGAATCCGAAGGACACGCGGGAAGGTTTACATGGGGCCCTTCAATTACTCAATGCCACCAAAAGAGAGGAAAATAAGAGTACGGAGACGTTAAACGATAGTTCTACTTAGATTCTTAAATAATTGAATACGCTTGTGTTCTTTCCCATTCTATAGGACGATGGAAGATGTCACAGGCCCTGCGGTGTGGCCAAAAATAAAAATAATAATAATAATAATAATAATAGAAATGATGACTAATCCTGATAAGCCCGGAGTGCACAGGTGTAATTTTATTTTATTTTTAATGAAAATGTGTGCAAATATGTTATACCAAATTTTATAATTTTATATATTTTTTAAATTTAAAAAATCAACATTTTTGGGGTTCAAAATTATCGAAATACCCCAAAATTATTATTTTGAATTTTCAAAAAAAGATATACATATATAAAAATTGTCTTTCATATATGAATTAAAGATACTTAAGCTCACATTTTTTTATAAAAAGTAAAAGGCAAATTCCATATATATTCACTCACTATAATTCCACTGTACTAATTAATTTTCAAAAATTTCAAATATACCAACATATTTTAATATTTCACTTATATTTACACTATTAAAGATTTATTAAATGGGTCATTAATCCCCTGTGAAATGATGAATATATTTAAACTCTAATATAATTTGAAGTTGAATTACGTGAAATGATGAATATACTTAAGCTCTACTATAATTTGAAGTTGGATTGCTCGAAATTAAAGATCTATATTCAAATAATGTATAATTTTATAATTATAGAATTACTAAAAAATTACTATAATATGAATTTTTAATTATAAAATCTTAATAAGAGATGGGCGTATTCATCATTTCATATTAGATTAACAGTCCCTTTAAATAATTCTTATCGGCATGGATATATATAGATTTAAGATGAAAATTTGTAGGTATTTTTTAAAAGTTAATAGATGTAAATTGAATTAGGATAAAATGCATGGCTATATGAAAATTTTGACCAAAAATAGAATAAAAAAATTTAAATACACCTATGTGCTCACATTGACAAGAATGCCCAGCATTACAACGTGGTAATCTCACATGGCTGCCACGAAGCCACTCGTGAATCGTCCATTTAAGGACAGCCAAAAAAAAAAATTTATTTTTTTTTATCTTTTTCTATAAGCCCTATTTAAATCGTGCTTTTGTGAAATTTGTCAATCTTTTTCAGGAGGTCGCAATCTGCGATCTCACATCGTTTGAGATCGAGACGCAAATCGAAATACATCGGGCAGACATTGGTGAGAATCCAAACAAAAAGTAAAAACCAAATTAAGAACTTAATTTACGTACGTCTCATCTATTTAATGCAGCTCGGAGATGAATAGAATAAAGGATGGAAATGTTGCAGAATAGATAAAGATGTACTGAGGTTGAGTGAAATTATATTAGAAATAAATAAATGCGTATTGAAAATGGGGTAATAGCGTATAAAAAAATGCGACATCCTATCTTATCCTATAGGATAAGAATTTAAGATGAATATGTATTAGAAATAAGTAAAATGAGTAAAAGTGCGTGAAAAATGCGACATCCCATTTCATACTCATTCCGTTTCAGAAAGAGGGGTGATCATATGCGTCCATCTGCATGGGATTTTCCTAAAAATATTTTTTAAAATTTTTTATAAACATTTAGAGCTAAGTATATTTAATTTATAAATCAATTTTTACTATTTTTATATGCTTTTAAGTATTTTTTATTTTTAAACATATTGACATTTTCATAATTTTTTAACTTGAAAATTACAAAAAAGTCCCCATATTAAAAAATAAAATATATTTAAAAACATCTAAAAATAATAAAAATTAATTTATAAATTAAATACACTTAGCTATACAAATTTTTAAAAAAATAGTGCCACGGCAGCCGGACGCATGGAATCACTTCTCTGTCATAAAATAAATTTCTCCTGCAAATTCTTTGGCCAAAAAGATTCCAAGAGTGGGGCCGAGTCAGACAGCAGTAGCAATAGCAGGACGGTCAGTCCTAACTACTGTGGAGAAAGAGGGACGTGAAAAGAAAAAAACAGCCGACCTGCCGACATCAAACCACGTAGGCATGCACTCGATTTGCGGCCGGGCTGGCTTAGCAAGTGACACGGCACCCAAAGCACCGCACTTTCTTTAATTTTATTTTTCCAGTGCCCGACTCCGACCTGGTTTTTCGACGACATACGTGTTGCGGAAAACAGCTGGCACTGGAGGGGCGGTTTTGCATCTGGCGCTTTCTTTCCTTTCCTTCCCTAAGAAATTCAGATCACCAGATCTCCTTCCCTTTGATTACTCCACCCTAAGCTGACTGACAATGTCAGCAGCTGTGCCCATCTACCTACCAACACACCAACCTCATCTCTCTTTTTCCCCACGTCCTTTTGTCTTCACAGCCCATCATCTCACCCACTTTCAAATTTCAACCCGTCTGCCCCCATTTCAAGGGAAGTCCGGCCGCTCCTACACGCCAAACAGCCGATAAACAAACCCGACGCGCACCTCTACCCCAGGCATCACAATGTCATTCTCCTTCTCATGTCCCAACGTTTCTGTTCCCATGAAATTATTTAGAAATTGGAGTAGAAGGGAAGCTAAGACTTTTCGAAACCTCCGAGGATAATATAAATAATATGATATCAACAATAATTTTCTATTAAATGATTAAGATATAAGAATAAAAATTAAAAAATATAACAATTAAATAGTTAAGATTTCAAATTATTTCTTCCAAATTGAGCAGGCAAAAATGGGCACTTTGCTTTCCCTCACTCCTCTTACTAAAGAGTACCTTGGAATCCAAATATATACATAGAAAATGGACCCGAATTAGAACTGTGCACGAGCTATTCACACAACACAGCCGTATCTGTTGACTATCAAGTTATATTGGTTACCATGACATGTAAGAGAAGTGTTGTTGTACTACTCAACGCCTTACAGTGTGACCCAAAAACAACATGTACATTACCCTAATCCGCATCCGAAGCCATAGAAAAACTCATGCTCTTACGTAGCACGATGAGCTAAAAATAAATGGGGTCTGATGGTTTTTTTTATTAGTATTATATACATTATGATATTTAATATTATAAATCAGGCATATTCACGACCTCATCGTACCTCAAATTACGGACAAATTTATTACAACTCTCAACGATGAAAGACTCGGAACACCCAACGTCCATTGAAAGGACCAGCGGTGTTATCACCAGCCCACATGGCTGGCGGCAATGGGTCGACGGTTGACACGTCAAAGAAACACTGGTATTATTAATTTAAACATAGAATCGATTGGCAGGGGTGGGACCGAACGCGTAAGTACAATAAAAGAACCGTTGGGAGGCAGTGCGGAATACTTAAAGCCACCGTCTTTTTAACTTATTATTATCATTATTATTTATTAGAATATTAAGCGGAGGTGGGGAAGAGAAGAGGTCGCATCCAAGGAGATGAGCGACGACGTGGGTCTAGAGAGATCAACGAACGGTCTACCGTATATACGAACGAGCGGGAGACAGACAGATTCGCAGTCGCAGACCAAGCGCACGTGCGTGCTGCAGTCCCACCCACTCCGATCGGATCCAAAGATCCATTCCTACTTCCCCTCCCGTCCCCGCCGTGAGCAAGTGCACGTGCAAGTGCAACTGCTGGATGGATCCAGTCCGTTGAATTTAAGAGGCTCACCACGATCGTATTCACGGGGAAACGACAGAAAATCCTCCCATCGATGCGGTGGGCCAAGCTTTAGGAGAAGGGCTTCGGTCCCCACCGTCTCAATGAGTACTCCTTACAAAAACTAATTTTTTAATTTTTTTTAAAAAAATCTAACCACATATTATTTAAAATATTATTTTGACCGTCCATAATTAAAATTAAAAAAATCAGAAGTTACTGTGACCTTAAATGTGTAAAAATCATAAAAGTTATATATTTAGCAAATAAAAATCAGTATACAATATAAAAAAGACTTTTTTAGACTTATCTAAACCAAATATATGTACATAACGATTCAGATCATACAAATATCATTTTGTATATTATTTATAATCTAAAAACATATACACCGTTAATATCCTTATATCATAATTCTTAATTATCACCATTATATTTAAATTATTTTCATTATAAACGGTCAAAATTATATTTTAAATAATATATTTTTTTAATAAAGGAATCACTGTAGTCCTACTACCTGTTAGCCGTGATGTGGTTAGATTTTTAAAATAAAATTAAAAAATTAATTTTTGAAAGAAGTTCCGATTGAGCCGGTCTCAAGCTTTAGTCCTTTCAATTGTCGGCTCCCAGAGCCTGAAACGCGGCGATCACGTGTAGATGCGGCGGCCATCGCCGTCTCCCTCTCACTCTCAGTCTCGCCCCACGGGGCTTATCCTTAGCCACACACGTGTGATTCAACCTAGCAACGCAACGTCCCCAAAAAATCATCTTTCGTGCCATAACGCGTGTATGAGTTACAACTTACAAGTGGGCCAAAGTGAATAATAATAATAATAATAATAATAATAGAAACAAAAAATAAAAAAATTACTAAGACATGATTTCATATTTCTTTGTTTTCGATGATCCTCCTCCTCAATTATTGATTGCGGTTGATAACAAGGAAAAAAATTTTGCTGCTTCTGTAAATTGTAATTATCCTGCTTTCTAATCTTTTTTATATGGATGTCATTGTCTATTTTGACTTCTTTCATGTCACTTTTTTACGTTTTTTTTCCCTTTTTTCTGACCTTCAATTTCTTTTCTCTTTCTATGAAATAAGGTGCGTTTGGTGCTGTAAATAAGCAGGCAGATAAGTGATCTAATATAATAAGGATAGTGTGTTATGTCAAAAAACAATTAGAATATGAAAATAAAAAAATGAAAGAATATGACTGTAAAACATGAAAAAAACTAATTTTACATTTCCCACCAAACGAGAGCTCATTTGGTCGCCGGGTGCGAAAAGAAACTTTCGTTCCCACCGGCGCATGTTCGAATCCCAGGTGGGGATTTCGACCCAAATCTCTGTGGGGGCATGTGTGTGGTCCTCCTCATTTGGTAAGGAGCGGGTGGTGGGGTCTCTCCCATTGATATTTGGGAGCTTGTTGTCTTTTTTTGAAAATATTGTTAGAATTGTCTTAGAACTTTAAATTTAATATAAATTGAGATATGTTGTAAATATATTTCATCAAAATTTTACATTTTCCCTCCTTTGATAATGTGTTTTTTTTTTTTAACATGACATTAGATGACCGCGCAACTGTCACTTTCTAAAATTTCACCTATAACTTTGTTCTAAGTTTTATGTCAAACCAAAAGACACCCCAGATTGCAACCAACATTATGGCGTGCTGGCATGCATGGTGGGCCTAGTGCTCAGGGGTTGCAGTATTAACCCGTCTCTCTCCCGTGTGGTACAGAAAATAGAAAATATTTTTTTTATACTGTGAGAATTATGTATGTATTATATTGCACTATTAGATAGCCTAATATTTTGATATATATATATCGAAAGGAAAAGACCCCCCAGATTTTTACACAACGCCAGTACACCCGAATCCCATCCCGTATCCCTTACTGTATGCTCCACACCCTAGTGACCATTACTATCCCATCCCATCCCATCCAACACGAATAATTCGATTTTAAAAGGGGAAAAAAAGCAATCTCGAGAGAATAGCATTACGGGAAAAGGCAGTCTCTAATACGCTGCCCGCTTGTAGTGCTTGATACGCTGCCCGCTTGTAGTGCTTGATACGCATGTGGATTCTTATAAACAATAACACCACTGCGCCGCTAGATATTTTCCTTCTATTTATGTTCCTCCCTCCGTCATTACGATTAGAAATGATAGATTTCATATATATTTATACCTTAACCTTTCATTTAATTAAGAACGAAAAAGATCGTTGCTTTAAAGATTGGATCTTTATTCTCGGGAAAAAAGAAAACGAAATCGATTCTTTTTCGGACAATGCAGATCGTGTGGAGCGAAAAAGAGGCATTTGGATTCGGCACTTACAGCGACGGTGAGACCGCGGAAGACGTCGAGCGAGACGAGCCGGCGTTTCGCGCCGGCGTCTTCGGCAATGCGCTTCGGAGGTGGAATCTGCGCAGATTCGGCTTCTTTCTTCGCCTGCCCCCGCCCTTCCTCCATCATCAGGAATTTCCCGTCCGGATCGGAGAATCCCTTCTCCTCTCCCTTGATCAGTTCGTAAACCCCCATTGCACACGCGAAACCCGATCTCTGATTTCGCAGAATGCAGGCAGGGGCTTAGAGATCTGGAATCCCAGACAGAGGGGGGAAAGAAGGAAAGAAAACGGGGAGTTTCCTGTCTTCGTCTCTCTCTCTCTCTCTCTCTCTCTCTCTCTCTCTCTCTCTCTCTCTCTCCCACTTTCTTCTAGGCTCTGCAGAGAAGAGCGCTTGGAAGAAACTGGAGAGAGATCTTCTCTTCCTTCTTTCCTTTTTCTTTCCTTGTCGTCTACTCCCTCTGTTCCTTTCTCTTTCGACTATAACTGTGCTTTTACGCTTCCCTTCCGCCCTTTATTCCCGCCGGAAGCAGATACATATAAATGTCCCATTGCATTACGAGACTGCCCACTTTATTTATACGCGCTCCGACTCCTCCGATCGCTCCAGTAAATAGAAGGAAAAAAATCGTCCAAGTACGGACAACTTTACTTTTCGCACGGGTGTATAACTGTATATACATGAGGACACATCTCATATTACATTCAATAACATCCTACACTTGAAAAAAAAAAATGCAAATAACTTCATGAGTGAGTTGAAATAGAAAAAGTCTAACATCACCTAAATAGAAGAGAGGAGAGTCTAACTTCTAACTAACTAAAAATAGGGCTGCATGCGAAAAAAATTTTGGAACAAATATTTTTAATATAATTTTTTTAAAATAAAAGAAAATAATGCGATATAATATATTAATAATGATGAGTAAATAGAATAGGTTAATTGCATTAGTTGTATTAAAATAATTGAAATATACAATAGCTGTATAAGGAGATGTTAAGAAATACGATCACGCCAGAGATTGAAAAGTTTTATTGCTAAAAAAATATAACCTTAATTTTTATTATTCATACAAGTAAATTCACTTTATACTCGTAAAATTCCACCCTAAATTTATATTACACTAGTGACATTAATAATAGGCAAATCATCAATAATTATCCACAAAAAAGAATAAATTTGCCTGTTCAAAATTTTTCGTAGTAAAATAATTAACCTTAATGACTATAAGTGAGTCTACGTTAAAGTTGAATTGTTTTAATTGCAGAAATTTGAAGTGTTTAACCGTCATGAAAAGTTGTCAACTTAAATCTTTTCTATTTAAATCTTTTTACAATTATCATAGATTTTAATCATTTATTCATATATTTCTTTCAATCATTTCTTTATTATTAGTCGTACATTTATCGAATCTATTTTAATTATATTATTTTTATTTTTTTATCATTACTCCAATCATATCACATTACTTCTCTTATTTTAAAAAGTGTACACTATCTATTCAAAAAAGTACATTAACAAATTTTCTTTTATAAATTTTATTTAAAAATGTCAAACACAACCTTAGACAAATAATAATTCTTTCACTAGGTCGATGATCGTTATATTTACGACACGGGCACAAGAGGAATTTATAAAATATTATAAATGTATTAATAATTAAGGATAAACTTCGTTGATATAAGAGGAATGAAAAAAATACGGCCGACCTGTGCTTATGCCGACTACGCCTTTCGAATGTCCCTTTCAATGTGTTTATGATAATGTGCTTTTTTTTTTTTTTTTTGAGCTTTTGGCTTCTCCGTTTGAAAAAAAAGGAATATTCTCATCGTAAATGATAATTCTACGGAAACGTATTTTACGATATTTTAAATATTAAAAATATCTTCAATGAAAGGAGTAGATCAGAAGAAGAAAGATGGGATATGATAGGTAGGAAAAATGCGTGTGTAGTTTGGTAGAATGCAGCCTCGTCTATGTTGAATTTTTGCAGGAGTCGGACGACAGGTATTCTCTTATGCGTTATCCACAGCATACACAAAAGTTGGGCGGTCCACTTTCCCTTCGCTTTTAAGATATCGATTTGTCACTTTACTTAACAAGAAGATCAGCAGACTTATGTCATTGAATCGAATATCGGAGGGGCAAAGGGCCGAGGTTCCTTTTTTCTTTTTTCTTTTTTTTAAATTTGGCTTTGCCAATATGTTCTCGAACTGATGATTTTCACTAGTTTAACAATTTAAATTCGCTATCAATTCCCAACCATATAAGATCTTTGGATCCAAAATAATATCTGGGATGAGAATGTAATGATGTGTATTGGAAATAAGTAAAATTATATTAAAAATTGAAGAAAAATGTCTTATGAATTCGAAAAGTCTTAGAAATTGTGATATTGATTCAATCCAAAAATTTTATATGATAATAAAATAGCATGACAGAGAAAAAATATTATTTAGTATCTAAACTATATAGCTTACTACCCAAAACTACATATTATAATGCATGAATAGCATCAATATTATTCTAGTCAGCATTCTAGTGGGACAAAGCTGAGAGGATTTGGTAATCCTAGCCACTAAAATTTCATTTATTAAAAGGAAAGAAATGAAACAATCCCAATGGGTGAGATGATGGAAAAGTTCATATAATTAATATGGTAGGATGACGTCGGTGTTGTTTAGCGCAGTTGGCATGTGGCGGTGTCTCCATTTGCATCGATCTCGGTTCAATTCCAGTTGTCTATGTGTTGGAGCTATGTCTCCATATTTCTTATCTTGGGAGCTGTATCTTCTCTACTTATGGACTTTAATATAAGTTTAATATGTTACACGGAATACTTTGTATGCATGTAACATCAAAAAAATGTAGGAGGATGCCACATGTGAGCGAAGTCCTGGCACGCGTTGGCTTTGAGAAGAGGGAAATAATGATTTCATGGTATAATAGGTTAAATGCAGTTGTTGTTTTGTATATCTACCAGTCCATGCCATGCATGCTAAAATAAGCGGGCACCGGCATGATTTCCTGCGTCATTTGCACTCTCATGCCTACCTGCCCTTTTCATCAACTTCACTCGATCATATATATTCTACTAATAAAAGAAAAAAAAAATCCACTCCAACGATTTCATCCGTTTACTAATTTTAGATTACCTAACTTTGAGAAGAATTTTTAATGCTATATATGTATATGTGGCCACCTCTTTTGATTTGGATGTATTTGGTACCATGTGGAGCTAAAGAGATGTTAATTGGAGGTAAAGGTTTACAGGAACAGTCATGATGATTGCAAATGCCCGGGTGTCATTCCTGCTTTAAGATATCTGTGAAATTAAGGGTTGCTTTTTGGTATTCATCAACAAATATTTTTTCCATCTAAAGCTTCTTTTTTCCTTGCAACTAACCTATTTTTCAATTATTTTTTTATATTTTCTATAAAATTACACTATTTTTCAAATTTTTTACATCACTTTCTCACATTTCAAAAACCTTTTCAAAACTTTTCTTTCATAAGTTTTATCAAATAACAAACATTAATTTTAATTATCTTCTCAAGAAAAATTAAAGGAAATTTACCTAATTTAATAATAATAATAATAATTTGGACACTAAATTAGACAATTAATTAAAGCGTATCTTCTTGCACCAAATCAATTTATTTACACGCTCTTACATCAGATCAACAATCTTATGGAGCAAAATGCCTTTATCCCGGGGCTTAAGAGCAAAAGAGAGGGCAAGATTGAAGAAATGACAATCAAACTTATAAGTCAAAGGCCTATGATAATGTAAAAAGACCTCTTATTATATAAGTTATGGAAAAAAATAGGTTTTAAAAGGAAATGGTTTCAATGGATTGAGAGTTGTCTGAGCCTGCTTTACCTCAACGAAGCCTCTGATAAGGACCTTTATATAATTGTCACCCCTACATAGCACCTTTACAGAATTATTTATCCACGTAATAATGATACAATTTTAAAATGACATTTAGCATTAAATATATTTTATTATGGTGGTTTTATGCATTTATAAATAAAAGCTTATGTATAATAACACTACATAAATAATGAATTTTTGTGAAAATATAAACGATATTAAATAAAATAAACGAATCGAATTTTACATGTCATGTCAAAATCAATAATAAAGAAAAATAGAGGGGATTACGTTAAAGTGAGATTTTATACAAACAGAGATCTCTGCTAGCTGAACAACGCACTCATGCATGCCGTTCTGCCAGGAAAACTCGACAATAGTGCGTGCTGACCACGATATATAATATTCACAGCTCATGCTTGCTTATTGGATGGCTAGAATTGTCTGACCACAATTATATATACACAGATCCTTGAGAAGATGAGGAATATATGCATACGCATGAGATGAGGAACGAATGGCAACCATGCAATTGCATGCATGCAGCACCGCCCAGCCCTCGAGATCTTCTTCACACATGCATTTTCCCTGTAATAAACGCCATAAAGGCATCTCTTTGCAGGATTGCATCACAAGTCACATGTCATGTACTTCTTGTGAAGATTTGATTTCTTAGGCGTCCTCCATTTTTTATTTCTATTTTTATTTTTTTACTGGCCACTAGTGGCGTGGAAGCTGTGGTCATTCCAGATTAATATTGGCACTTGGTTTGTGGTGTATTTAGTGACATTAATGATGGGTTGATGGTACCTTTTATTATTAGTAATTATTATTATTGTTTTGCTGTGTGTGCCAAGTGTACATGGAAACCATGGTCAGTGATTGATTGGAATGATTTTTAATTGATTCATCTCTAACTCCTATCTTATCTCTATTACAAATTGTATTAACTCAAATTACTTAATTTCCTTTAGTTTCTACATTTTAGTTGGATGGTGCGAGAGCAATGGATGGATTGGATTGATCGTGCTTTAGCGCATATTGTAATAATTCTCAAAATTTATGAGGGGTGAGTGTTTTATATGGTTTAACATATTTGAAATTGGTATGTATCACTATCAACTAATTTTAAGAAAAATTCCTCAAGCACATAAAACTGGGGGTGTTAATGTTTATGGTCAACCTGTTAATTCGCTTGTCCAACCCGTTTATAAATAAGTTCGGGTCGGGATTTCTGAATAAATGGGTTATAATCTGTCAACCCATTTAACTACTTAATTAAATAAATGGATTAGGGTTGAGATTTTGTAACTCGTCAACCCATTTAGTAACCTATTTAACCCATATAATTTGTTCAGCCCGTTTAATTCGTTCAACCCATTTAACTCGCTTAACTTATTAAAGTTTTACATATATATGTAAATTTCTTGATTATTTTTCCTCTATAAGTCTTCCTCTAGTCACCTAATTTTCATTTTTTCACTGCTGTCGTAATTCCATTTTTCTATTACTGTCCTATTTTCATTTTCCCTACATCGAAAACATCTCATATTTCTCTGCGAGATCACCATCTACTAGAGTCTAGGCTTTCAGGTTATTTGTTATATAGCCCGTTCACAACTCACCAACCCGTTTATTAAATGGGTTGTAAATCGGTTGTAAATGGGTTAGGGTTGAAGTTTTTTAAATAGGTTAATAAATGGATTAAGATTGAGATATTTTAAATGAGTTAGGATTAGGATTAGGCTCCAATCCGTCCAACCCGATCTGTTAACACCCTTGCATACAACATTTGCTCTTTTACCGATACTATTTCAATAATTTTCTTGATATTCACATCATTTCATATCTAATTCCTTACATGCTCAGGCCATCACATCCCATCAGTTAAGCTTAACAAATTGCAAAGATGCTAGCATTATATTTTCTTAACACCCAAATCGCCCAAGGGGTTGAAATCGGCACGTCCCAAGCCCCAACAGCAAAAGATTCACTTCAATCTACTGCACATCACCAGTGAGAATTATATCATTGGCGAGGATTTCTTCTCTGACGAACCCAAATATGCAGCCAAACATTCTGCCGGCAATCTCCAAATCTGGGGAGCCACCTTCTTCTTTGGCAGCCACCATCTTCTCTAAATTCGATGTTGCATCTATCGGCCTGCATGGATTCCACAAGTTAGCTTGTCGCTACCTGGGAATCATGCAAAAGGGTGCATAATTTTGGATCATAAGTGAAGGATATGAGGTCGATTGTAGGGTGAGGTTGTGGTAGCATGATGGATTGCTCTGCTGGTGGGATTCATTCTCGTTACAAAGTTGCTGCTAATTTGGGACATGCTACAACTTTAGTGCAGGCCCTGCTATTTTCATTGAATGAAGCATTGCTAGAGTAATGGGTGCAATTGCAGAGTCTTTGTTTGACAATATAGAGATTGAAACACATCACTATTGTTGAAGCAAAAAGGGGTTATAGCATATGGGCATTGTGATAGTTTGTGGATTGAGGGATTTTGTGTTAGGAACCATGTTGGTAGCAAGCAATGGTTTCATTCAGACAATCGATGAAACTTAACTTCCCGGTTTAAAAAATTATTAAAGATATAAGACGCGGAGTGGATTTAATTAATATAGTTATGGATGTGGACCTAGAACAGAAGGTGGTGTATAAATCGGCCTTATTAATATTTTCCCAGAGCTCACAGCCTCACACGTCGACCATCTCATTTCATCCATATCATATGAATATCTCTATCTTTCCGTCAGCTCATTAAACTTTACACGCGTGTTGCTTTCCTTGCACAATCATATGTCATCGGACAGTCCACGTACGTATGTATGTTGATACCGGATGAGGGTAGTCGTCCTGAGTGCGCCAGCGCATAGCTGTTTTTCTGATAAAAAAAAATTATTACATTTTTTATATAAAAGGACAAATTTTGAAAATAATAAAACTTTTATAGAAAAAGTTTTTGGTATAAAATTTTTTTCTTTTAAAAAAATAATGTAACATGATTGAGATAATAATAAAAAGTACAAAAAGAATATGAAAAGTTGCACATGTGCGAGTGTTTGGCAAAACTTAAAATTTTCCAATTAAAACTTTTCATTTCCTACAGCTATTTTATTTTTTAATTATTTTTTACTTTTTTAATACAATTCCCTTATTTTTCAATTATTTTTATACAACTACATTACAACTAACCTATCAGTTTTAATTTTATTTTCTTTGCTATTCATCGTTACTCCTGTCCGATCACATTATTTTTACCAATTCAAAAACTTTTTATACAAGAACTTGTCATCAAAAGTTTTATCAAAACCTACATGTATTTAATTCATATATAAATTTCATACTTTTTGTATGTGTTTATATCTTTTTTATGGGTTGTTTATATTTTCTGGATCTAAAAATTTAACAGTTTTTGATAGAAATTGCGTAAGACCCTCAAATGTTGATTTTTTTTACATTTAAAATATATAAAAATTGATACGTAAATTAAATATATTTCGGCCTAAAATGCACTTATATGCCCACACTAGCGTAGGCCAGCAGGAGCATAATCCACAATTCAATACATAGTATACACTCTATTGAGCGTTTTGAGTTTTTTTTTTTTAATTTTTTATGTAGACCCACATGTAATGTAATGATTTAATATATACATATATATATATATGGAAATTAATCGAGTGTAGACAAAGTACACCATAATAACATTGCAGTCCGCCTAAAATGGGCCCCACATTATTAAAATTAACATCTATCTCACCAATTGCATTTAGAAATTATTTATTTTGATAGCATACTAATTTTCATCAAAATCCAACATGTGTATTTGTCTCATCTTAAGATGGTACAAAATCAACATAATAAAATATTTTAATGTAAATACCAAGTTTAAAGTTATCAACATCCGAATCGTCTAAAGCGTGATTTTTTTATGAATTAAATGATTATATAAAATATTATTATATTTTAATATATGTGGAATCCATTTGTACATGAAGGGCGCTCTCTCTATGTATAAAATAGTGATCCTGTTAGCCTTGGCTAAGCAAATTTCCTGCTTAGTCTACCTCAAGAAACTTATTTATAATATTTTTTCTTTTTTTTGTATACTTATTTATCTAAGTGTATTTAATATATAAACTAAATTTTATTATTTTTGGATATGTGTATTTTTTTTAGATTTTTAAAGATAAGATTATTTTAAATACATATATACACATAGACGATTAAAAATCTAAAAAATATATACATATATTCAAAAATGATAAAATTTAGTATATATGTTAAATATACTTAGATAAACAAGTGTGTAAAGAAAAAATAAAAAAATTTTATAAATGATTTTTTTGAAGTGGACTAAATGAGACATTTGCTTAACCCAGGCTAACAAGATTATTCCTCATGTGTATGTGTGTGTGTATATATATATACACAGATATATATATATATGTGTGTATTGGGCTTCAATACCTATAGACGTTTTGAACTTGTTTCGATTTTTTCTTTTTATTTTTATGTGGCTAGTGGTGTATGTGAAGATACATGTTGAATTACATAAAAATAAAATAAAAATAAATAAGGGCTTGTATATATAATATAGGAAAATTATCAAATGCAATTCGCTATAAATTGATCCCACATGATTATGAAGTTAACATCCATTCCACCTATTATATTTAGTATTATTTACTTTAATATCATACCAATTTTCATCCAAATTAAACGTTTGTATTAGCCCCATCTTAAAATGGTATAAAATCAACATAATGAAATAATTTTATTAAATATCAGTATTAAAGTTAATATTTCAACATCTAAACTATCAAAAATACGTTTTTTATATAGATAAATAATTGTATGGAGTATCATTACATTTTAATACATGTGATACTCATTTTGCAACGGACTAAACTATAATTATAGTGCATTACATCGGCATTATATATATATATCGACTCTTCGTATGTATATGTATGCAGTTAACCATTAACCGTATGAACTGAAAAAATATGAAGAGCATCGTGGTATTTTCCTTAGAAAGAGCATTTTTTTAGCTTTTTGTGATGTTTAATGAAACATTTGAATAGCCTATTAATTATAATTTTCATATTAAAGTCGTAATATGAAAAATTAAATTTATTAGATATGTGTATAATTCGTTATAGCTAATATCTAGAAATGAAATTTATATCATTAAAAACATATTCACTGGTATTTTGCATTAATTATTTATTTTTAAATCAAATCCTTACATCGTATTCAGCACATTAAAATATATTTATAATACTATTCAAAAAATATACTTATAATAAAAAGATTAGGATAATATAATATTCATGGAGCTAATATTAATTCAAAAATAAATATTTTGATAAAATTGAATTATTAAAAACTCATATAAATAATCAAAATTTGATCTCATGATCTTAAATTTTAAGTAGAATGCAATTAATAATTTAGATGTTAAAAATAAATTATCTATAATACACTTTTTTGAAGTGCAACGCATGCAAAATATAATTTGTGCTCTATACGATCATCCTTCTGACCCAACATGCGTATTTGGACAGAGGAGAATGCAATTGCAAAAGTCAACACCTAACTGGCCTATTTTTTTTCTATTTTTACTTTTATAGTAAAATCATTTTTCATATTTTTCATCATTTTCTCATATCTTTTTGTGAAATTATCTTATATTTCTTTATTCTCACTTTACTCTTGTCATATATATTGCATTTCTGATTCTTTTCATTTCAAATGTTTTGCAAAAAAGAATAAATTTTTTTATAGGTAGTTTTATACAATTGTCATATTTTCTAATCATTTTTTCACATTATTACATATAACTACCCTTTACTCTTAACTATTACTTTATCTTATCACCTTACTTTCTCACAATTTTCAAACTTTTCCTTCAACAATTTTCCCATATTTTCCAAATTACCAAACCTTATTATTTTAAAGTTTATTTTATTTATCTTTTATAATTTCAAAAAAATTCAACCATTTTCACCTGACTTTGTTTTGATTGCGAACCCAACATACGTCCATGCTAGTCATCCATCTCAACATGGAGGCCAGATTCTCTTTAATTTTCAAGCCAGGGTCAATGAATGGTGCGACGCGTAAGGTACAAAAGTGTCCACCTCATTTCCTACCTCAAAATCTGGAGGGCTTCAAAAGCCAGTAAAAAAGAAAAAGGTCCGGTCCGGCGCCGAAAGGGCATCGTATAATATATGCCTGCAGTCCTCGGGTCCGTCCGTCCGTCCGTCCTTCCTTTGCTTGGACGGTCCAAAAATATCTGGGGTTTTTATTTCGTAGCCAAAAATTGCACAGGCCACACTTCCCAATCCACGCCCTTCTGAGTTCTTGTTCCGGATGCATGAACTCAAAAGTTACCACTTGGAAGTTCAGATATTTGGGACTTATTCAATCCCAAGCTGCAATGATTTTTTACGGTTCGGATATTGCCCATTCAAAATTATTCGATTGGTTAGGATGGACTGAAAATTTTCCATTTTAAAAATTCATTTTACTTGGATTTATGTCAATTTGAAAGTAAAATATCTATAGTAATTAATCTTTATATTTGTATGAAAATTTGTATGAATTTTTATAAATATGCCTATAAAGTTTGACTAAGTTATCAATATTGTAACTATGACCACAAATTTTGCATGAAATTGCAAACACGCTCCTTCCATTAGGGCGCCGTTAGAATTTTCAGTAAAATAACGATAATGTCCTTTAAACAAAGTGATATACTTGCAGTTTTTCAAATATTATAAATATATTTGCTATTTTATTATTTTATATATTTATATATATTATTTCATATTTTTTGCAAAAATGGTAAGCTTATCACTTGGTTTAAAGGGTATTATTGTTATTTTATAAAGAATTCTAATGGTGCTATAACAAAAGAGACATGTTCGTAGTTTCATGCAAACTTTATGGTATAGTTGCAATATCAACAAATTTAGGGATACAGACACAATATTGGTCAAATTATGTGGGCATATTTATAAAAATTTTAAAATTTTAAAGTATTTTGCCTTCATTTCTACTCGCTCATTAGGTAACCTCACATAAACACACATATGCGTGCTTATATAACCACCTCATCATCCAAACATAATAATTTTACTTTTATTGCTTTTACCACTTTTGATATTGTAAAAGATTCCTCTTGAGTAGTTGAGTTAATTGCAAAATTAATCACTTATAACTTAGGGTAATACTCATTTAGTTTGGTCATAATTGCAAATATACCTACATAGTTTCATAAATAGCAAATAATTCCAGTTAGTTTGACTATAATTACAAATATACATATAATGTTATGACGTCATTACTGTGTCGTCATGCTATTGGTATATTTGCAAGGATACGCAAACTGCATAGGTATATTTGTAAAAATTAAATACATCAACTTAATTTTTGAAAATTTAAATATACTAACATAGTTTGCATATCTTTACAAATATACCCATACGGCGACATCACAGTAACGATGTCATAACGTTGTAGGTATATTTGTAATTATAGTCAAATTATGTAGAAATTATTTATAATTTTTAAAACTATACAAGTACATTTGCACTTATCGTTAGACTAAGTAGATATATTTGCAAATCGCCCTATAAATTAACTGTGAACCATAGGCACACACACAATAGGTTATCCCACTTTGCATTGAGTTCCAAGTAGTTAAAAATTTTCATTTTTCAATTACAAAGAACCATTTTCAACACTGTTTTTCTAAAAAAAAAAAAATCCTAATGGAATCTCTTATTTTCGCACCGGGCAACCTGTCCTCAAACAATCTCCACGCACCTAGCTTTTGGAAGGAGGAAAAAATAAAAAGTGCTAGCTCTCCAACATTGAAATGAATTGATAGACAGAGCCATGAAACACGCGTTGCATTGGCCCTGCGTAGCCGATTTCTACGTGCTTCAAGTCGTCATTTCTCACCACACTATCGTTTTTGCTGCACGTATTCCCTCTGTTGCAAAAAAAATAAAAGCAAAGAATATATATATATATAGGGAACTGCACCGGAACAACGGTATATTTGTCCAAAAATGAGCCCCACACATATTAAAATGCAACGAAACTTTATACAATCATTTATTCATATATAAATTTTATAGCAAATGATTTACATTTTGAAAAAATCACTTTAAAGTTGTTATTTACGTCAAACTATTTTATTAAGTTGAATTTGTACCATTTTTAGATGGAGTCCCTACACATATCCAATTGGGATGAAAATTGGTATGAGAATAGAATACATTATCCTAAATACAATTGGTGAAATAGATTATAATTTGATCATCGTGCGGGGCCCATTTCAGCGGTGCAGCGCCGCTGCACCTAAATATTCCTCTCTCTCTCTCTATATCTATATGTCATGTGCTGTGCAGGCCGTCCATTCCCTCCTCCTCCAACTCATGCTGATTCATCCTGCATTATATTGATTGCGTATATTGGATGACCGATCGATATGTGATTGAGAGCATATATGCATTCATATATGTATATATATTGAAGATATAAGAAAGAAAGAATATATACGATGCCATTCAAATCTTAAAGGAACAGGATGGAAATGTGTAAAACAAAAATGGCCCTATCCCCCACGTCGAATCTGCACATACAATGGTCGGACAAGTGGCCAACATATATGTATTCCAACACAAATGTACTGGGAATTAGTGCATGTGTAGACGTTCGGCCAAGCACGTTTTTATAGTATAATGCCACCGCCTCCTCCTTTCGATTAGTGGACGGCCTTTATTATATTCTTGCACAGGAAGATGAACTGGCACCATTACGTGGTTGCTGATTTTGATAATGATAAAACTCGTGTTTGATCTTTTTATTTAAATTCATGCTATTTTATTTGATAGATTCTATGAGGGGATAAGTGCTTGTCTTCTGATTGGTTTTAAGTTACAAGTTTGAAGTATTTGAGGAAATTTGATATTTGGGGTTGCTTGGGACTTAATTAAGATGCACAACTTGAGTTTAATTCGGAGTAGGATGTCATGATGTAGATATGCCTAGGAATTTTGGGAGAAAATTTCGTTTTCTTTGGAACAGGAGAAACATCCAACGGTTCTCAATGAAAAGGTAGATTAGTAATTTGGCAGAATCTCACGAACTTCTCTACTTGCAAAAAGGTTGGCTGCCTTCAGATATTTTTAAATTTTTTACTATTTTCAAGCAAAAAGTTCAAACGTTTTTTTTTTTTTTATTAGTAAGCAAAATGGGTGGAGACTTAGCCGCGAATTTTACTAAGCTCTTTTGGCTATTGTTTCTGTCTTTAAAGCTACTTTTCAGGAAATGAGTCATCCCTACAAATAAGAGCTCAAGGCTAATGGTGCTAGTACATTTTTAAAGGGAGCAATTCTTGAGGAGAATATGAAGATTGAAAAAGTGGTCTTGGAAGAGTTGTGGTTGAAGTTCTAGGAGCTTAATTTTAAAGATCTTACGCAAGTGTTGCTACTCTTGCAAATATGTTATTTTGATTTGTCTTTCATTGTTAAGATTATTTTGTAATACCTTAGTGTTAATAGTGATCAAATCAAGAAGAAGTAAATCAATGTGTTGATTACTTCACTAGCCACCTAGACCTAGGTTTTAAATTTAGAAGAAAATTACTCGAATCGTGCAACTATAAATTGTATCATTCGAGTTGACTAATGAAACCCAAGCTGTATATGTGTTTCAAGAGTAGAGTAGGTTAGGAAGTCAAACCAATATAATTGCATTGTTTTGTTGTTTAAATTTATATTCTGATTGTACTTGCAATTGACTCAATATTGTTTGTCTAAGTTTTCTTTACTAACCATTACATGGGAACAACAACTAACTAAGAGCATAACAGAATTCTTTGAATTTCTTAAAAAGATCTAATGGATAATGATAAAACATAGGAAGACCTTGTTGAAGGACATTTCATTACACGTATACCGTACTTTGGTAGTTCTAATTTTGTACATCAGAAACTTAAAATGAAAAAGATTTCTTATTAGATATTATATGAGACTATAGAGATTTGTTGAATTTGATTTGAACTTATTTGAATATGCAATTCAATGTCATAGCATTGAATGTCTTATATTTCTCTCTTTCTCCATCTAAATTTAACCGAATATAACAAACGCAATACCCACCATGACATATTCATAATTAAGCACAAGAGTATATCATTAATTAATGGAAAATACTTTAGCAGTACCTAAACATACCACTAAAGTTTTCAAAATTACTATGCATATCTGCAGCATATATTAGTGATTAAATCAAAACAATCCATAATCATTTGTTTAAAGAGAAATGATCTTATTAGCTTGGACTAAGTAATAACTTATTTAGCCCATCTCAAAAAATCCATTAATTTTTTTTCTTTTTACTTTTTTCCTCATAAGATTGTTAATATAGATATATTTAATATATAAGCCGAGTTTTACCATTTTTTGGATATGTGTATATATTTTTTCAGATTTTTAAAAATAGGGGTATTTGAGTCATTTTCAATAGTAAAAAATGGCTAAAATACCCTTGTGTGTAAAAATCTTTAAAATATATATATACATGTCTAAAAATGGTAAAACTTGGTTTATATATTAAATACATTTAAATAAACAAGTGTATAATGAAAAATAAAAAAAATAATAAATAAATTTTTAAGGTGAGCTGGGTAAGTCCTTACTTTTTTTTTATGTATAATAAGTCATTACTTGTTTTATGTTTAACAATCTATGACTTCCATGCGTGATGACCTATGTTATTCAAGGGATCCTGGTTATTCATGTTGTGACCATCAATATATCATGCATCATTACTTTTATTATCTAGCTTAAATGCGTTAAATACAAAGCTAATTAATAAACAAGAGATGCTTTATAGTTAACATACGCTTGAATTATGAAAAATAGAGCTCATGCACAGTCATGACCTTCCAAATCATGGCGATTGATTCTAATATCCAGGACCTATGATGGACCAAATTGCAAAGGGTTCAAACAGTTTGGACCAGCTAATGATCCATTTGTCCCCTTCAGGACAAGGATCAATGAAGTAAATATTAATCAATCTATTAATAAGAATTAATAAAATTCTTGCATGATTTTACTTCTTAAACTGTATTTGTTTTATGAGATTTATTTGATGTATTTATTTTTCTATAAATGGTTGAATCTCATGTTTAATGTAGGCCAGTAATGACAGTCCCTCACTCTCCAACGACTCATTTAAGCAAGAGATTATATTCATGTACTTCAATGCATTTTCTTTTTACATATCGTCCTCTGCAACTAAGATCTCATGTTTATCCGTTTCCGAATTGAAAGGGGGTCGGGAGAGGGTTGTGTATCCGTTCATCAAAAAAAAAAAAAAAAAAAAAAAAAAAAAAAAAAGATCTCATGTTTAGTTTTTACTTTGAACTAATGAAATGGCAGACTGAGTCTCCTCCAGATGCCTTATCTAAACATGAGATTTGAGCCATGTATTTTATTATATTCTTTTTTATTTTTTCTTTGATTGACCCAGGTGTCACACTTGAAAAAAAAAAAAAGAGAGAGACAGAGAGACTAGCTAGCATCTTCTATGCTAATTAATGGGTCAATTTTGTATAAGTAGTTGCAAAAAAGTTATTAACATCATTTTTAGCGCAAGTTAATGGTAAATCATTTTAAGCCGAATTGTGAGATGTGTCCACAAGCTTATTGGAATATCGTACATAATTAATAAAATCATTTATCTGTAAATAGGAATAATGCTTTAGATATTGCAAATGTTAAATGAACAATTTTAAATGTATAAATCAAATGATTTTATTGCAATGAGTTTAAGCTTTTTTACTTTTATCAAATGGGCATTGCAAATATTTGACTGAGATAAAACTTGGTTTTCTAATTAACCAAGTAATTTTAAATACAATGGATAGATTGAATTAAAATTTGTTTTGGGCTAGTTATTTAAAATTTAGTTATTTAATATTCAATAAAACCTAGTTATTGAATAGATATTTTTGGTTGGTTGGTTGAATAGATACAGCCCAAAACTTTAAGTTGGTTGGTGTGTGCAAGATCTAATTCAAGGTAAAAATGGCTAGGGTTTATTTTATATTTTGTGTACAAGTTATTTGTGTGGTGGTTTGTATTTGAGAGTGTGTGGCGAATATGCAAGAAAATGTATATTGGTTTTACGTAAGTACATGTGAGAATCATAATTATAAGAGTATTAATTAGATATTCAATGGGGCTCAAATGGGGCAAAAGAGTGGTTATTAGATTGTCTTGTTTGAGGTGTATGAGGTATTTAGAAAATAAGTGTAAGTCATTTTATATGTGTATCAGTATGATATATTTATTATAGTAGATTGTTATTTCTTTCTCATGATTTTTCCCTTCTTGGATTAAAAGTTTTTTTTTGCGTGACTCTTGATGTCTTGTATTGATGTCCAATATATGTAATCTTGTTGTTGTATATTTAATCTTATTTTATTATTACGAGTGCGATTGGTAATAAATAAGAAATGTTAAGCTAAAACTTTTTACTCTCCGTAAATTTTTAGTTTTTTCTTCACTTTTTCCCATATAAATATCCTACTTTTCAATCATTTCTATACAACTAACTTGTCTATTTTAACTTTATTCTCTTTACTCTTCATCATTACCTTCATTATTTCACATCATTTTTTTCAATTTAAAAAATTTTACACTTAAAACTTTTCATCTAAAAATTTTATCACTTCCCGAATACACACTATATGTGCTTCTGCATCAATCCGTATCAACCTGAATCATGTCTCCTAATGCTTTCGAGATTGAATAGTATTTGTGAATGTTCTTAATTTAATTCATTTTTCACCTAGCAAATATTCAGTTAAGACATTTTTTAATCGATTAAACTTTAGCAAGTGGATTGAGTTACGTAATATTGAGGGCTTTTATTTATCTGCGAGTCGTCATATAAAAGAAATTAAAGCAACTTCACTTTCGGTGTGAGTCAGGAGAACTCTGGGCATATATCCATCTGCTTTTTCCTGCACATCAATTTCGAAAGAGAAGTTCCGCTAATTAATTAATGTCACGCGTACCAACTAAGGAAAAAATTTCACGTCAACGAAGTTAATATGGTAACTAACTATTGATAGGATTAAGGGCCGTTTTTAAATATACCCACTACGCTTCACCCTAATTCTAAATATATCCGTACATTTTCAAAATTTCAAACATATCCACTACATTTATACCTAATCCAAAAACTGCTCATTCCGGCAAAGACCATTAGTTAAATTTTATAAATGTCCAAAATACTCTTATTATAAAATAATAAAAGATGGAATGAAATAGAAAAAATGAAATTAGGGTTCTTCAAATTTAAAGCTTATATGTAATCAGAGCATCAGTGAATTATGATATTCAATTTTTTCAATCTCATCCTAAATTCGATGGGCATACTAGTAATTTCACATATTAACTATCAATTAACTCGTGAAACGAGCGTTTTTGAAATTAAGTATAAATATAATAGGTATATTTAGACCTTTGAAAGCATTATATGAATATTTAAAATTAAGGTCAAACTTACTGAATATATTTGGAAAAAACCCTAGGATTAAATAAAATACATTAAAGCAATTTGCTTTTTTAGATGCTTTATAATCTTTCCGCTCTTTGAACAGCTCTTGTGCTGGCATCATCAGTTCCATCCAATATAATGATTGGAAGCATCCAATGTCATCGCTATCTTAATTATTCAATTCACTCCAAGAAAATGAACTTTTTCCTAAGCTGAAATTTGTGTCTTTTTGTATTAATATTGCAGAAATTATCGAAGTTGCTGCATAATTGTTGCTAAAAGCTAACAAAAATTACTAAGCGTAAAAACAATTTAATCTAATTCATCTATTTTTTCCACCCTGATAATTAATGTGAAATTCCACTCCGGTCATTGTATTTAGCATTATTTATTTAACTATAATACCAAGTTTCGTTCGTATTAAATATGTTTATAGGTCACATTTGCTTAAATCTATCTATTCACATATAAATTATGAAAAATATTTAGATCTATTCAGATATGCATTAGAACACAATAATATTTTATTAGACTATTTATTTACATAACGATAATATTATAGGTGGTTTAGATATTGAAAAATCAACTTTAAAATGAATATTTAGTATCATACTATCTTATCAGGTTGATTTTACGCAATTTTAATGAGGCCATACACAATTGATGGAGCTTATATAACAAGATAGATGATGCTGCATATATAATGGACCAAGTGAATTTTTCATCAATCATTAAAGTAAAAGAAAATAAAGATACTTATATAAAAGTGGAGTATCGTAAAATTGTAACGCACTAAAAGTAGAATATGATCCCAAATCGAAATTGATGAAAATGTCATTGGTTAAATTGCAAACTGGAAAAAAATGAAGCATAGTGGATCGCAAACCAAAATTGTCATGTACATCTCAATGATCAATGATTGACCTAATGATGAGTAAACGTGTATAAGGTGAATGAAAGGTCTAGAGTTCAAAAGATAAGAGACACCTTTCTCATTCACCCCTTGTGTGGAGTTGTCTTCCATTTTGATCATTCACAAGAGACACAATTTTTTTTTTTTTTTAAAAAAACGTCATATATAATTAGGGCATCAAATTTAAGGGTTGCCTATAGAGGCTTTATTTGACGGAGTTTAATTCAATGCACCTAGGTGCACTTAGCTTGTATAAAATTATTACTCTTAGTGTATTTAATATATATATCAACTTTTATCAATTTTGAAGATTTTTAGATTTTTTTTGAATTTTTAAAAATCTATGACATTTTTAGTAATTTAAAATTACTAAAATACCACTAATTTTTTAAAAATCCAAAAAAAAAATCTAAAAATCTCCAAAATTAGTACGAATTGATATACATGTTATATACACTTAACTTAACAGCCGTATCAAAAAATTTCAAAAAAACAATTAAAAAATGGATATTTGCACCCAGGGGGACAAGATTGTGATCCTTACTGAGCCCCTTATTAGGTAGAGAAAATCCCATTTTTGTATTTCGCGAGATATGTGATGGATTTATAATTTCACATTGGCTGCGAAAAATCAAAAGGTAAAGATAATTTTTTTTTCCAAATCAAGCCTAAAAGGATCTTTTTTTTTTAAAGGCTTGATATTTACAAATGGCAAATGGCATTTACAATTTGGGTGGATATCTTTCAACAATAAACGTGCGAAGAGACAACCAGCAAAAATAGGGAAGTTTGTAAACATATTTGCAATTTAGGGATGCAAAATTACTGTAAATTTGTAGGCGTATCTGCCAAAATCCTCATTATATAATTTTTTTTAGACAGATGCAACCCACCCAAGATTCCCAATGAAATAATTTTCAGTTGCATTATACAATAAATAATATTAAAAAAACACCTTAAGGTACCATGATAACTCTTTGACAGCATGAGCGTTGGTCGTGAGTTCGATTGGTGACGGCAGTGGGTCTTCCCAAAATTTCGTGGAAGTGACCACCGCGTAAGAAATTAAAAATTATTGTTAGATTTTTATTAGCATGTTATATAAATTGCAAAGCCTGATTGTAATACCTGTTGAGATAGATAAAAAATTGTCAAAGCCTGATTGTAATACCTGTTGAGATAGTTGTAAAAATACCCATCTGTTGAGATAGTTGTAAAAATACCCATAAAAAATACTACCCATAAAAAATACTACCCATAAAAAATACTACTACTACTACGATTGGTGACGGCAGTGGGTCTTCCCAAAATTTTGGTGGAAGTGACCACCGCGTAAGAAATTAAAAATTATTGTTAGATTTTTATTAGCATGTTATATAAATTGCAAAGCTTGATTGTAATACCTGTTGAGATAGATAAAAAATTGTCAAAGCCTGATTGTAATACCTGTTGAGATAGTTGTAAAAATACCCATCTGTTGAGATAGTTGTAAAAATACCCATAAAAATAGTAGTAGTAGTAGTAGTACTACTACTATTATTATTATTATTAATAAAAACGTTAGCAGTATTTTTTTTTTCCTGATCGATTGACAAGATACGCTGGGGAAAACACCCTTCCCCGCCCCCAGATTTGTGCCCGAGACAAGGACCCGCCGATCGTATACGCCTGGAAGCATGCAGCGCTCCATGCTCTTGGACGCCGATCGTATGCGCCCGGGAGTATGCAGCGCTCAATGCTCCCAGGCGCATACACCTATTTTTTTATTTTATTTTGAAATTTTTTTTACAATATTGTTGGTCTGTATGCATTTAACACGTGTATAAAGTATAAACTTTTACCATTTTTGGAGTATTTTAAATATTTATTTTTTATTTTTGAAAATCAGTGGCATTTTAGGTAATTTATATTAACAATTTTATAAAAAAAAAAAAAAATTAAAAATGAGTGTATGCGCCTGAGAGCATTGAGTGTTATATGCTCCCGGGAGCATACGATCAGCGTCCCAAGACCCCAGCCAAAAGATAGCCACCTGCTCAGGTGAACCATGAAGACGGACCAAAAACTGAGGCCAGGTAACTTGTGAGCCACAATGGATGAACAGAGATCAATTCTTTCGATGTCAAAGCTCCGGTTCATCTGATCGAATGCAAGGATTTTCGCATGGCATTTGGCATGGGCCAACTAACTAGCATCTATAGTACCTACAACTACAAGAAGATACAGAAGTAGTTCTATAAATTCAAGAATATGAACCTCACTGGCCTTGAATTTTAACCCAATCAAATTTGCATGAAGAAAAATAAAAAGGAAAAGGAAAAGGAAAAAAACCTTCAATGAATGACAACTTAGAAGGAAATTCGGTGGTGGCTTTATCTTACCACATGGAAATTAAAGAAAAGGGTATGGCTACCCTTACGTTGTTTGTTACAATGCAAAATATGTAATCAGTTCTTGAGCAATAAAATGATAAACGAGAAAAAAGATATAAAAAAAAAAAAGAAAAAAAAGAATCATTCAATGGACAGAAGCATTGGGAGACCATTCCAAATGGTGTATGCAATTGTCCACAAGATGAAGTCGGAAATCCTGTACTACGGGGAGTTCTAGAATAGAGAACTCCAAATGCCCAAATTCACAATATCATTGTGCAGGGTAGTCATCCATAATGTGTAAAATCAATACAATAAAATAGTTTAATACTAAATGTGGATTTTAATTTTATATTATCAACCAATAAGCTAAGGGGTAAAATAAGCTATATATAATTCTCAACTAATTAATCAAGTCAATTAAAAAGAACCCCAGTCAATATCTGCTACAAGTTCAGAAACACAATCCATTCATGGAAAGGTCCATGGCTTCTTCAGTCCTCAACCTCAACAAGTCCTCCCAATAAAATAAAATTAAAAAAGCATTAGTAACAAAACATCAGGTCCCCACCAAGGAGAAAAAAAAAAAAAATCAGTCTCACCCTGCAGAGTATATGTTGAATTCGGATGTTCAGTATTTCACATGCACATTGCGTCATAGATATCACAATCAAATCAGACAAAAGACTGGCCTTCATAAGTACCCAAAGTCCTTCAATGAGGACCTCCATTTTAGTTGGTCTCGCTTTTCTCCAGCGCTGCAGCCAGAAAATCATAAATTAGGATAGCAATCTATTGAAGCAGAAAATAAATCACAGATTTGAGTATCGAGTATTGATGGATGGCTGTAAGCTTTCGGGCCGGAGATGAGGGGGAAGAGGAGATTACTCACTGTTGTAATTAAGGAGCTTCTCTATGAGGTCAACATGAGTCATGAGCATTCGCCTGCATCAAGAGCATCTCTGGAAAAATCACCGAGAAATTGCTTGTGAGAAGTTGATTCTTTTAAACAAATACAACTCGAGGATGCCTTTAAAAGTTGGCACAAGGCTCATCGAACCATAGATGCCTACTTCCGCATATGGCATGTTGAAAAGAAGCCTACCAAAAAGAAGGAGAAAGAAATCTCGTGAGGAAATAGTTTGCTGGACCCTCTGCAAAGCTCCATTTATAGATGATTCACCATATAACAATTCACAGCCCTGACTTCAACCCCCAACAGCCAGTAAACCATTTTTAAATGAAAGGTCTGCAGCTTGGTTGATACAAGAAAAATGGTATAAATGCTGCAACATCAGTTATCAAAACGAACAGGCCACCCTGATATTTATGTTGCCACCTTCTCAATTTTACAAGAGGGCTCATTGCCTGCGATTTATCACATGTTGGCCCCAACATGATATTTATTTATTTTCGATTTTTTGATATTGTTTTTTATTTTTTTCATAAAGATATTTTTCTAAGTGTATCTAACCCATATCCTAAGTTTTATCTTTACATTTTTTTATTTTTAAAACTCAAAAATTTTTAAGGGGTAAAATTGGCCACAATACCCTTGAAATTGTTGATTTTTAAAAATAAAAAATAAATATGTTAAAATATTATAAAATGGTAAAACTTAGTGTATGGGTTAAATACTAGGAAAACATATTTATCAAGAAAAATATAAAAATTATTTAAAAATAAAAAAAAATATCGTACTGGGGCTTGCATGCGAAAAATCACATACAATCAGCTCTCATTTTACAAATCCCAAGAAATGATAAAGATGCATGAATTAGGGATATTTTCATGATTGCCTTTGCAAGATTAATGTTCTACCCTCTTCCTTCTACAAACATGCAATGAAAAATTCGTTAAGAAATAAATGAACAAGAGAAAACACCACTGAATTCTAGAATTCTTTCAAGCCAAATAGCTTGTAAGGCTGCACTTATCGCCAGACTGCACAGGCCCCTCCCTCATTTGTGACCTTCACCAACCCCCACCCATGCAAGGTTGAATTCAGAAAATGGATGTAAGGATTGCAGACCATATCATGTTCACAAACAAGCAGTATAAAACAAGATAAATTGCTGATTCAACATTCCACAAGCATAAACAACTAATAAGTAGCATTCCTTATTCATAAAGATTGTCTGCCATGGAGAACTTACCCCTCTCGAAATGACCGCAATAACCATTTATCCTTTGGAATTTTTTTAAGGAAAAAAAAAACTTTATCAAGGCTGAAGATCAAAAATGGGAGGACTCAACCCGCATGACCCAATTTGATTACATCCCCATATTTAACTAATTAAGCATACAAAATGAGAAGTTTTGTTCTTTACAATTGCAAATGAAGGAAAGTTAAACAGCAAATAATCCTTAACTCTAAAACATGGGAGTAAAGAGGCATAAATTCCTTTACAAAAAGAATGACCTGAAGGAGCATGAATCAGTATAACCCAAGTTATTCTATGTTTTCCATTGAAAATTTGGACAAATCCCTATTCCATCTTCTCATATCTTTGATTGGGCCAATTTCTAAGATTCTCTATATCGGAACAATCAGAAGTACATAAGAAAAGCCTTGATTTTCACTAACCCTTCAGTATAATCTGCCTGGAGAAGGTCAAGATATGTATCCCACTTGTTACCTATCACCTGCAAGAAAAGAAACCCGGATTCATTGCTGAAGCCCCACTAACCGCATACAATTACAGATAATATACAAAAAAGAAGTAGAAAATTAAAAAAAGAAACCCTGGAGATGTATTACCTTTCCACAGGTGAAGCAACGAACCGGGATTATCATTCTCTCTCTCTTTTTGGTTTCTCCTGTTCGCTTCACTGTCAAGGTGCAGAAAGGTTCACACATAAATAGGAAGTCAGTTAGGAAGGAAGACCTAGAGGCTAGAGTAGAACCAAAACAATTGAAATAACCTCACATTGTTATGGAAAGTTCACATTCTGCATAGGGATGTAACCTAGTCAGGTTATCTGGATTGGAGGCTAACCTAATGCGAACACTCTAAAAAAATCCTAAACCATTTACAATTCGTTTAGAAAAACCTCAACACTAATCTTAGTCCATTTAACGTAACTAGGTTGGTTTTCAGATTAACCACTAGTTGAACAAATGGGCCAAGGTACTTGGGTCAGGCACTGGGAGAGGATCTTTAACCACATCCTTTAAAGGGTTGTTACAACTTCTGGTCATGTGTACACTTTTGATTTTCACAATCAAAGGGTTGCCTCAGCTAGGCAAACCACAGAATCCCTTGACATTTGAACACTTGATGTACCATCTAGATTGCTTAATTTGGTTCTTCGTGCCCATAGTTCTATGATCCAATGTCCAGACAATATTTTACCAGCGGTCTTGTGGTATTCAAAGAACAAGCCATCCAAAAATTTCCCAGGTTGGAAGATCCTGGAAAACAGTTTATGGGACATCTTACTATTGAGCAGAAAAAAGGAATACGTCTGACTGTTTCAGTTGGTAACTTGAGCTTCTTGTCTAAACCACACACAATTCTGACTAATTGTAACATTGGTTACCAACTAGTTGAAAACTGCCTCTTAAATTCAAGAGCTGCCTCCAAGGTAACTGAATTTCTGTCAATCCAAAAAGCTGAACTTGCCTCCAACACGTCTCACAGCAGGTTGGTCACCTCCAACAAGGAAAAAAGTAAAAGAAAAAGACTCCGAGATTGCCATCTTCACGTCAAGGAAATCCAAGTTCTCAATCCATAGTACTGAACTATAAAATCATACTGGAACGGATCATAGTACATTGTACAAGTCAACAAGGGTTAAACCCAAAACAATAGATAGCCAACTCTAGAGCTAAACCCCACATACCCATCACCTAAAAATAATTGTTAATAATCAAAAAAGGCAAAAGGAAAACTGCTATCCATGTGGGGAAGAAAACCAAGGTTCAAAAACAAATCATGTTGGACATTCCAAGCACAGCCTTAATGACTCATCCAAACAAGAAATCTACGATGTGGAAGAATCCACATCATTCGCAAATTGAATGGAGGAGGAATTGATAGGACCATCCAACCATATCCGACTATCATATGAGAAAGAGAGAATAAGAGATTGCACATATATTGTCTAGGAGCAGATGGGAGAGTACTAGCCAACACGGCCTCAGTTTTCTTGACTTTGAGCTTCCAACTAATCCTTGGGTTGCTGGATAATCATGAAGGTTTTTGTCTTTTGGCCAAACTTTGGATTATGGAAAAATTACAAAAGATCTTGTCTAACAGATGGTTCCGATGAAACAATAGCATTGCAATTGGGCCACAAGCAACAAAGTCCAAAGGCTGCTCATTTAGGGATATTGGATCTACGCCAATCGGTGACCCAGCCAACCCAACCTGAATTTTGCAGATTTGGGTTGTGTATATTTGATGGTCGACCATAACACGTTAAACTGGTTGGTTTCGAGGTCATGTTCTCCAACCTGAAAATATGACCCTATAACTCACCAACCAATTAAATTCATTACACAGCAGCAGCAAATGTCAAAAAATCATAGGTATGCGGGAGGTGGGAACATGCAGTTCCAGCAATGGCAGCGAGAGAAGGTAGAACAAGAGGTGGGTTTCTGTTGCTGTACACAGCAACAGAAGGATGAGAGATAAGTATTATAGCTGTGGGAATGGAAATATAGAAAATATTTAAAAAGATGGAGAAAAAGCCCAATTTTTTATTAAAAAAATCAAAACTGTCAAAACTGTAGCTCAAATAGCACCATAGAACCTAGCTGAAATAGCATCAAATGCAAGAATATATATATAAATATACTTACTAAAATATGGTAAAACAGAATCTGGATGCTCTATCAAAAACTTGCTTAAATCCCTTGATCATCCAATTCATCACGGAGCTGCCACTTGTGTTGGGGAAGATGGATGCGGTGAGTACCTCTCAAGCTCGGTGAGGGCAGGCTGCTGTAGCCATAGAAGATGGAATTTTTTTTATCCTAATCAAGCTCCATCATTAAGGCAATACATTGGGAGAGAACCTACTGGTGTAAATCAAGTCAGGTTGGCTCGTGCTTGGTCGTTTCAACCCTAACTCCATTTGTAAAACCTCAGCTCAACCCTGTCTCTAACCCTATTTTTCAAACCACAACCCAACTTTTAATTAACCCTATAGAAATCAAACAACTTAATTATCAAAACAATGTACCATCCAAGGCGAGAATAGTTTGCATAGAATATGGAAAGGTTCTCCTAATAAAATAGAAACATCAATACATAATATATAAAATAAGACAAATGGATACCTCAAAACCTTAAGACAAATAGTGCTAGCGCTTGCATAGAAATCTCTTTTTATAATACATCAAGACCCACGATATATAAAAAGATACCTTAAGACCTATGAATAGTACACTATCTGCTTGTATTATGAACATTTTACTGTTAAAGAAGTCAACAAGCAAACAACTTGTTAGACTAACTAAACCCAAATCAATATACAAACAACCTGCTGAGAAATCAGTCAATCAATCCTGTCAACCTGAACAACCAACAGCAACCAAGCAACAATCATTTCACAACCCTGCTAGAAATCATACAAAAGAGCTAATCGAACATTGTAAAACAGCTACTCAACTTGGCTATAAATCATTTATCAATAACCCAAAGCAAAAATTTCAACAAACACTTAATGCTAAATCACCATTGTAATCTCTCCCAAAAATCAGCTACTCAAATATTATGATATTTCTTCTTTAAACTCTAATTGATAACGGGGTTTCCACTTTCCAGCAACAAGCTAATTCGAGGCTATTAAAATGTATAAAAATTAAAAACAAAAAAGCTAAAACAGATCACACACACACCTGAGGCTGAGAGGCGGCAGTGGCAGGTTGGCCGGAGAAGTAGCGGAGAGGTCGCCGGAGAAAGAAAGGAAGAGGAAAAGGGACAGTGGGTAGCGCAGCCGAACGAGCGAAGCAATGGAGGGCGTCGGCAAGCGGAGATGAAAAAGGCGATGACACTGTGATGGAGGGAAAGGGAGATAGAATCAGGGAGTTTATGAGAGACGAGGAGTCGGAATATGAGACGGTAGCAAATAAATGCCTGCAGCAGCGTCGGAAGGGAAGAGGAATACGTGGCGAGAGCGCCGAGACAAATCGACCGCGACCGCGACCGCGCACCAGGCGTTTTAGCCTTTTAGGCCGTGGGTGCGTGGGGGAATGGTTAAAAAGTTACGAGTTAAAATTTTTTAATTTAAAAGGTTAAAATTTTTTACACTTCATAATTATTATATTTTTTAATTATTTTTTATATTTTCTTATATAATTATTTTACTTTTTAATTATTTATACATAAATACTCACATAATTAGTCTATCTATTTTAACTTTATCCTCTTTACTCATTATTATTACCACCATCATATCACATCATTTGACCATTTCTACTCTAAAAAAATTTTCACCAAAAATTTTATTCATTCTCAAACACACCGATTATGTATGTCCAAAAGTAATATATATTTACAAATGACCCCTTAAGCTTTGTAATGTAATAATGCTCTACGAAATGACCTCCCCATGTTGTATAAATTTAAGGAATTTTTATAAATATATTTATAAAGTAATGACTAATATTACATTTGTAGTAAAAATTATAAGTATAAGATTTATAAAAAATTACAAGCATTTCACTTTTCTTTGAACGTCATTAGAATTTTGAGTTTTTCCTAAGTATGTCCATTACATTTGACCCTAATGTCAAATATAATCACTGTATTTTCAAAATTCCATATATATTTAATACGTTTGTAGTTAATTTAAAAAACAATCAATCCGTGAGTTAACACATTAATTAATATGTAAAATTATTAATATGTTCATCAAATTTTAAATGTAATTCATAATAATAGTATTCTGGGCTTTTGCAAAAATTTAACTAACAGTTTTTAATAGAACAGGCGTTTTTAGAATTAACTACAAATACAGTAGGTATATTTGAGATTACCGTTAAGCGTAGTGGGCATCTTTGAAAAAGCCCTAGAATTTTTATTTTTATTTTTTGTAAAACCACGAAGTGCACTGGTGTTGCTAGAGCTAAATCTTCTCACGTTACCTTGCCTAACCGACTGGACCTTGTTGGTCGATGTTGCAGTTTCCATGGCTACCATGTTGTTGTTGTCAATTAGAGTAGGCATGCCATTGGAATGGAAGATGGAATTTCCATAGCTGCCTTCCATTAAAAAAGAAAATTTTCCATGGCTGTCATGCTTGTCTCCTCTCTCTCCGTTCAGGCACAATAGAAAACAGGTCCATGCCAATATATATATATATAGGGACTGTGGGCCCCACTTGATCATAAATAGAAAATTCACCCAACGCATTGTATTTAGAATTGTTCACTTTATTAGCATACCAATTTTCATCCAAATCCGACATGTGTGTAATCCCCATCTTAAAATGGTGCAAAATCAACGTAATAAAATAGTTTAATGTAAATATCAAGTTTAAAGTGGTTTTTTCAATATCTAAACCGTCTAAAGTATGATTTATATATGGATAAACGAGTGTATAAAGTTTAATTACAATCTAATATGTGTGAGGTCCATTTTACAGCCGACTGCACAGGATTGGATCTCATATATATATATATATATATATTCGGCTACCGTCATCTACAGCCTATTGATTTCGATTGCTTTTCATCATTCACAACACTACGATACAGATCATGGGTTACGCATCATGTGTTCAAAAAGCCTCCATTACATACATCTACATTAATGGAGCAAAAATCATGAATGAGAATCGGAACAGCGAATCTTCTTCTCCACCGATCAATTGATAGCAAAACCCACCTCCCAGCTTTTGCCTTCCTTACTGTTCTCACTTATCTCCAACTTCGCCATCGTCTTCTCTTTCTCCTCCTCCCTCTCTTTATCTCCTCTCTTTCTTCGAAATCTGCCACCAACTATTGCAGCAGGATTTTTCTTCTTATTCCTTTATCTTCCAGCAATGTTCGCTTCTTCCATTGTTGCTGCCAGCATCCAATCAGCTCCCATCTTCCTTAAATCGATGGCTCGCTTGCTTGTCTTCAGCTGGTTCGACGGTAAGGAGTTTACGAAATGGGGGAGCAGCAGAGACGAATTAGGGGCAAATTTGTTATTAAAAAGATAACACACCCGATTTGCCGAGACACGCTGGAGACAGTACGGGAATGCAGGGAATTACAGATAAAATGCCACGGTGCGAGGGAAATTTTCGAATTGCTGTGGGCATGATAAAAATTATTATAAAATATGGTAGATATAAGTTGAATTTGCTCTTACTATTCTTCTAAATTCATTATATACTCACGAATTTTATTTTTAATTTCATTTATAGCTACAAATTTTTAAAAATATTTTTCTTACTTATAAATTTTCATTGTAATTCTACGTATACCATAAGTGAAATGACAAAATTATCCCATATCTAATTCAAAGACTGAGTTATCTCCTTTTCTCCCTGTCGCATCTTCTTTTCACGTGCATAGAAAATGTGAAATTTGACGTCTGGAAGAAAAAAAAAATTCCATTCATGAACCTGGAATTGGAGATTTTGAGAGGATTACGAAATCGCGACTTTGTTGAACTAGTTGCGGTATAGATCTAATTTATTTTGGCATAGATTTGGGATCTTATCGCATGGGCCCGGGAGCATGCAAATGCAGTGATGCATGCTCTCGGGCACATACACTTATTATTTTTATTTTTATTTCAAATTTTTTTATAATATTATTAATCTCTAATTTTCAAAAATTAAAAATAAATATATAAAATACTTCAAAAATGGTAAAACTTATATAGATGTTAAATGCATTTATATTAACAATTTTATAAAAAAAATTTGAAAAAAAAAAAAAATTGGTGTATGCGCCCGGGAGCATGCGATAAGGATCCATAGATTTGTGGCTATAGATGGAAATGTGGTGCTAATCAAGATTTAGATTTAGATTTCATGATAGTGTAGATTGATTTGTAATGGCAACCAACAAGATGGATTAGCTGGATTCGGATTGAAGAAGGCCATGGGTAGGATTGGGATTCGTAGGCGGCGGATGTCCCTGGATATCTCCTAGGGGTGGGAATCGGGGCGGGTCGAGGCGTGACCAACCCTGATCTTCCTTTTCAAAAATCTTATTTCAAAAATCGGGACGGGATATCCCCTATGACGCCAGTTGTGAAGATGTTTGGAGAAAAGGGTCCTCGTTTTGGCCAATCAAAGTTGACCACATCATCGGTAATAAAAATCCCTCAAGACCGTCGGCTTTTATTTCTTCTTCGGCAATCATGGCAACAACCGCAGATCTGTGCATCCGGGCTTCTGTTTGAATTTCACGAAGATGAACGACTGTGTAGTTTGCGGTAATGGAGGTGAGTCTTCTCATATAGCAACGTAGATTTCTACCGATGGGGAGGAAGATCGAAGGCAAGAAGCAACGATCGGTGGCATTCTTGTTGCTGGAGACGAAGAGGGTAGCCTGGCACCAACTATTTTTCATGTTCTAAGTCACTGGACAACAAGATTTTGATGTGCTTCATCACCCTAAGCGCTGAAATAACGCATCATACCTGGTGATTAGATCAGATCATCCGATAAATGACCATTGGCAGCCGTCCTTAAGCCATTAGCCATGCTACGCGAAGTTTGGTTCGGGGAAGATAATTGAACATCGGAATCCGGCGCTCCACATGCTTGTTTATTCATGTACATGCCTAAAGGGCATTTTCGTTATCGGTACCTCCTTCCAAGGATCTCTACGTGACCATCTAGCCAGTGAAGTAAGGGATGGGAGGTGGGATAGAATCGTCCTCTGAGGGGTGGAATTCCACTGTCGAAAACAACTGCATGTCGCCGTATAAGGGGTTTTCTGTCTTTTTAAGAGAAGACTAGAGCAAGGGGAAGAGTCGTTGGAATTATAATTTCGGTGGGAATGTGAGAGGGAAGAGGAGGATGAGGCCCAAATCAGTGGTGGAGGCCGTGATCAATGTTTTGAAAATTGAACCAGTCAATGAACTGGTTTGTAAACGGTTCTCAGTTTTTCCAATTCAATCGGTGCAAATGGACGGTTAAATTGTGGTTGAACCGAAAAAACTAGTAAATCCGGTTCACGGTCGGACCGGCTCAACCGCCCGGTTCGATCTAGTTCTTAAAATATTAGCCCTGATGCTAGCAGCGTATGGGTAACCATTTGAAGTGGTTTATTACCCTCGTGACATGTTACTAGGGCAATATAGGGATTTTGAAAATTTTCTGTTATTAAAAAAATCATGCCTTAAGATTGACGTAGGTGTGGACGCCCGTTCTCTCCACCACAATGCAGCTATTGGCTTTGCAGCTGTTCTCAGAGACTCGGGGGGCAATTTTGTCGCTGCAAAGGGTTTGCGAAGAGGTGGACTTATGGAGCCTTTGCTTATGGAGACGCACGCTTTCCTCCTTGGGGCATCTTGGGGACAAGAACTGAACTTAGACAAACTTCAAATTGAGTCCGACTCGCTCCTTCTGATCAACTTTCTACAGTCTGATGAGCTCATCACCTCTCCTCTTGGTTTTGTGATCGACCAAATCAAGTCCATTCTGGCTCTTTCCACTCAGGTCACAGTTCATCATGTACTTAGGCAAGGAAATGCTGTAGCTCATGCTTTAGCCGATTTCCTTGCTGTTTCTTCTGTGGATCAACAGGTTTGATGGGGCATCCCCCCTCAAGCCATACAGCAAAAAATTTGTATAGACAATTTTTTGGAATGGAATCTCGGATCGTCCTATCCCTCCCCCCTAGACTAGTCCTAGGGTAGTGTGATAGGGTGTTTCCTTTCATCAAAAAAAAAAAAAAAAAGATTGACGTAGGTGCATGTGAAAGTACCATGAAATTCCTAGGGAGCAAAGATATTTTTAAAATTCATGACATAAGTAAATTTGGATAAAATTCCTGCATATATAAAGAATTTGTCTCACTATTTTTATCTTTTTTCAGGATGTGTTTGGTAATGAATAAAATTTTTAATGAAAAATTGTGAAGAGTAAAAATTATCAAATAGTGTAATATGACGGGGGTACCTATGAATTGTAAAGAAGATAAAATTAAAATAGATAAATTAGTTGTGTGGATAATTATGTATAATTGATTGAAAAGTAGGATAATTATATAAAAAAATGTAGAAAAATAATTAAAAAAAACATAATAAATGTGGAGTGTAAAAAATTTTAGATTAAAAATTTTAACTTAACATTTTTTATTAATGGGCAAATACACCTGGGTATATAAGTCGGTCTCAAAATATCCGACCTCCGCAGGTTCTTCGCGCACCGCCTCTCTCTAATCCTTCTTCCAACCCTTTTCCTCCCGTCCGTCGCCAGCTGCAGGTAATTTTGAGGTTTTTTCTTTCTTTTTGTCTCTTCCATATATCTCCTACTGTTGAAACCCTATCGTCTCATCTGCGGATTCCAATCATCCTCGAAAACCCTAGGTATTGAAATTCGTCCCCCCTTACTTTTCAGATTCCGTCGTCCGTCAAATCCCTAACTCCGACGTCGAATCACCCCCTCCCGTTCTCGAGATCTTCTAGCTTTTTCCTTCCGTCATCCCAACATGCCGGCGACGGCGGGCAGGGTTCGCATGCCTGCGAACAACCGCGTGCACAGCAGCGCGGCCCTCCAAACTCACGGAATCTGGCAGAGCGCGATCGGCTACGACCCATACGCTCCCGACAAGAACGACTCCAAGCAGGGCTCCAAGAATCCCGACGTCGGCGAACCTGACGTGGAGAATGCATACGCCAGCTTCCAAGGACTCCTTGCGCTTGCCCGCATCACCGGCTCCAACGCGGATGAAGCGCGTGGCGCTTGCCAGAAGTGCGGCCGTGTCGGCCACCTTACTTTCCAGTGCCGGAATTTCCTCAGCATCAAGAGCGAGGTCAAGGAAAAAGATGCTGACGCCCTTGAGGCAGCAGCTTTATCGGTGTTGGATAAATCGAGGCGAAACGGGAAGGGTGTCGAGGAGAGCACGGATGAGAGCTCTGAGGAGAGCGAGAGCTCGGACTCGAGCGTGGACTCGGAGATAGAACGGATCATTGCTGCTCGATCAGGCAAGAAAAGTGATCAGAAGATGAAGAAGACTTCGGCAAGCAAGAAACGAGCAGAGGTCGATGGGTCTGATTCTGGACGGCAGAGGAAGAGGGGCAAATCTAGGAGTAAAAGAAGTGGCAAAAGGGCAAGTGAGGATTCAGAGGATGAGCGAGAAAAGGATAGAAAGAGGAGGGAGAAGAGGAGGAGAAGTAATTATTCAGAAGATGAAGACGGCGAGAACCATCGTAGTAGGAGCAGCAGAAAGGAAAAGAGGAGAAGCCATGATTGTTCTGATGATGAAGATGGTGAGAACCATCGTCGTAAAAAGAGCAGAAAGGAGAGGAGGAGAAGCCATGACTATTCAGATGATGAAGATGGCGAGAACCATCGTAGTAGAAAGAGCAGAAAGGAGAAGATGAGAAGCCATGATTATTCTGATGATGAAGATGATGGACATCGACACAGGCGGAAGAGCAGGGAGGAGAAGAAGAGGAGGAGCCACCGGTATTCTGATGATTCAGATGAGTCGTCTGAGGAGTTCGATAGGCATCATAAGCGAAGGAAAAGTAGGAGGGTTTCACCTTCAGAAGATTCTGGGAGTAGCAGCTCTGATGATTTGCAGGGTGGCAGGGGAAGAAAGCAATCTGAAAAGAGCAGCAGCAGGAAACGTTAGGCAATGATGGGAGATGGAAAATGGATTTGAAGGGTAATCTCATTGTGGCATCTGGTTACTGCTTCCCTTGCATAGATATGTTTACATTTGACAAACAACGTGAGTATAACTTCTTATTGATTTGTATTTGGTTAAGGAGAAGTGTACTTTTGATGTTGATTATCATTTTTTCCTCAGCCATCATGTTGTTGTTTTCTTGGCGTGAATCTTCATCATTGAATGGTGCCAATGCGAAATGGAATCCCTAATCGAGCCCTTTCCATCTTAACCTTTCTCCCATTCAACTTGAGTTTTGGGAAAATGCATAATCTAATTCTGATGTGAAGTTGGATGGCTAGAATTCCAAATTGTGTCTAGCGAACCAGACATCTGATATAAAGGTGGCAAGATTCTGCCTTTAACACGCCATGCAAAGTTACCTTAGATTGGGAAGGTCTCTGATCTAGTTCTAACCTGACTTGAAATGAGATGGCCCGATTTCCAAATTTCAACTAGTGAATCAAGGATGTTATATAGATAGCTTTAAAAAATTTTACTTTCTTGATCCAAGTTTCAAGAAATTGTGGGTGGCAATTCTTTTTTACCTGAATTTCAAGAATCATGATTAGCAGAGTCTCAAGCGTAATAAATTGTTGTTCCTGTATCCAATCGTCTCCTTTCACAGATAGCATGTTCTTAATGGCTTTACCTAATGCCAAGAAATCACGATTAGCCGAGTGATTTCTTATGTAGTTTTTCCTCAAATCAAATGCTTCTGAAGATACTGCTGCTAGAGGTAATTGGGTCTGGGCGTGGCCGTGGATGCTGAGATTCTTAGCAAAGGGTGTTGGTTTAGAAGCTCTTTGAAAGACGAAGAGCGTGGACAAACAATTTGAAAGACTTCCATGGGAGACAAACAATTTGATTATAGCATTGATGGCGGATATCTCTTGGATGAGGGATGTTTTGATGAGGTATGCATGGATCTGGTGAAGTTCTTTCATGTGTTTGGAGAGCTTGATGAGAGAGACGGCATGAGCGCCGATCTTCAATCCATCTTGCCTCGTGCTTTTGGGATGAATTGAGATATTGGGGTTTGCTGTGATTGATATTGCTGCTACTGTTATTTGATTTTTGGGCGCCATGAGGCCGCTGGCTGATAACAAAGAACCGAGGGTTGAGAAGGTGTGAAAAGCAGTTGAAGGTTATTGGGTTTTTTTTTTTTGCCTCTTCATCCGAGATGGGTAGAAGCATGCGTAATCAATTTCTTAACATTTCATACATTAATTTATGAATGATTTTTTAAACGAAATCAGTTTGGGAAAAAAAGCAAAGGAAAATAATTTTTGATGTACATCTTGTAAAAATTACTGAACCTCAATTTAAAGGATCATCTGAGGATTTTAAGAAGAATATGGGGCAGAAAAATATACTACCACAGATAAACTCAATTGGATATGCTGGAAAATTCTGTCTATTTATTGCCACAGTCAAAAAAATTTCTTTTTTTTCAATTTTTTTTTTTTTTTTTTGCAAAACGGCTCTAGTTGGGTTTAATATATAAATCAATTTTTTTTTTATCAATTTTGAAGATATATATATATATATTTATTTTGGATTTTGAACATAAGGGCTTTTGGTTATGTTTCAATTTCAAATTATTAAAACATAACTAAAATACCATTATGTTTAAAAATCCAAAATAACTAGAGTTAAGACTAAAGGTACTCGTGTATATTATCTCGGTGCACCCGTTTGCATTTAACTTATTTTTTTTATCTTATGATTTTTTTATGTAACTGTTAATCTAAATTTTATGAAGTTTTTTATACAACTATTAATCTAAGTATATTTAATATATGTATTTATTTTTACTATTTTTGGAGCATTTAGATTTTTATTTTTATTTTTGAAAATTAGTGGTTTTTTTAGTAATTTAAAATTACTAAAAGCTTAAAAAATGATAAATAAGTTAAAAATTACTATATATATATATATGTTAAATACGCTTAAATTAACAATTGTATAAAAAAAAAATAAGTTAAATCATCCGGGTGCATCGTATCAGATCTTAAATAAATATATATACATATCCAAAATTGGTAAAAATTAGTTTATAGATTAAATATAATTAGAAGAACAATTTTGTAAAAAATTATAAAAATAAAAATATGTAGACTGATCTGAAAATGATCAGGCGCCAAAAGTCCAATGGGTATTCACGAAACGGGGAGAGAGAGAGGGCGGCCTTGGAGGACCAGAATCAACCTTCAGTTAGCAATCACTCATGTGATCGATGGACAAGTTTGTTAAATTTAAACCCTGCAGTATTTGCTTTATTCATCTAAATCATCCGGTCTTAAGATAATCAGATCTTATGTTATCTCTAGTAAAATCATGCCAGACGAGACTGAGTGAATTTTTTTTTCTTTTTTGCATTTCTTTTCCTTTCCTTTCCATGACGCCCTCGTCATAGGAAGAACTCCAGAAACGAAACCATATAGTAGACTAAAACATTTCTAGCGGCTATTTATGGTAATAAGGAAAAAGAATTGATTTGGATTGCCATTGATGGAGAGAGATTAGTGGGTTTTTTCCTTTGGTTTTGGCAACGATGGTTGTCTCCTGTGTGTGGGAGATGATGAACAAGGTTATTTCTCTCATTTTTCAAAATTTCAAATCTTATATTAACAATAGATGACTGGAAAGTGGACTCGCGTGGGTTATTTGTAATTTTAGTTAAACTACATAAGGATTATTTAGAAGTCGTAAAATTATGTGGATATATCTGCAATTTTAGTCTAACTGCAAATTATTCAAAATTTTCTTTTTTATCTAAATTTTTTCTCTCTACAACTATTATATTTCGTAATCATTTTTTCGTATTTTTTTTTATATAACATGCTATTTTCAATCATTTTTGTAGAACTTTTCTCTTTAATCCCCGTTACAACCTTTATAATATTACTTCTTCTGTTTCAAAAACTTTTATTAGAAAATTTTCTTTTAAAGATGTGTTTAGGAAGTGATAAAATTTTTAAAAGAAAAGTTTTTGAAATTGGAGAAAATAATATGATATAATATGTATAATTATTAAAAAATACGGTAATTGTATATAACATTATAAAGAAATGATTGAAAAATAGAATAGTCGCATAAAAAAATATGATGAAATAATTGAAAAGTAGAGTAACTATAGAGAATAAAAGGTTTTATATAGAAAATTTTTATTTTGAAAAGTTTTATATGCAAACAAACACACTTCAAAAGTTTTATCAAATATTAAACACACCTTATGTTTTTTTAATTATATTTTTTACCTCTATTAGAATATTTCCGAAAAGAAACCCCAAACAAGAGATGGGATGCGGGAGATGGCGAAATGGAAAGCCGCAATTGAAGTAATTCGTGCTAGCTATAATCATGTTAACTAATTAATTAATTAATGAAATCCTTGTATTTAATGAATTATGTTGTTTGAATGGATTATTAATCCATGCGATTAGGCCATATATAGTCATAAAATAAATTCACAATAACAAACCATTTTATGTAGTAAATAAAAATGAATTTTCTGAGAAGTTGTACGATGATAACACCTGCAAGGGGCCAAGTTTCAATTATGTTGTGGTACTTACATTTAAATATCAACCCAAATCACAATAAGTAATTATGGTAGCTCAAAAGATAGTAGTAGTAGACTGAGAAAATTTTGAACCTGGTGGGACTTTTTGGGGAGAGAGAGGGGAGGCGAATTGTAACTTGCAAGTAGGCAGGCAGATAAGCTGGGTTCATCAAAAAAATATTTTAAAATAATAATAATAATAATAATACTTATTATTATTAATTATTAGGTTCATAAGAGACATCCAAAAGCACCAACCATCGCAATGCATGAGGAAGTGGGCCTTTTTTCGCTCCTTTGACTCTTTATTATTATTATTATTATTATTATTTTCTTCTTTTATTCACACATACGTAACTGGGTTTCTGCAAATTGATATTGACTGATGACTAGTCCGATGGTGATATACATGCGTTGGAGGAGAGAGTTTGAATGCTGGATAGATTCATTTCGTTGGTAGTCATGGAATTTTGTGCCAGGAACATCGTGTGTGTGATGAATGATGTTGATTGTCGATGGTTTCCCAAGCAAATTTCGTGTGTGTTTTGTGCTGTGCATGTGTTTTGATTGCCACTTGCCCCCACCAACCCATTTTGATCGAGACATTTAACTGGGCCACTTGTAAATTTTTATTTTTATTTTTTCGGATAAATGGCACTTGTAAATTTTGAGCTGCAAAAAGTTTGATGATGCTTGCGCAAGTAGGATTCCATGAATTTTAATAACAATAATTATTAATCAGAAATTAACGAATCAAATATATTTTGAACAACAGTTTTATGAAATATATAAAAAAATTTAAAAATATGTTTTGGGCACTTTCCGTTTTTGTAATATTAATGCTGATATAATATATTTATTTAATAGGATAATATTTTTAAAAAATTTACGGAATCGATAACTCAAAACGATAATTGAGATTATTAATTGAAAAATATTAGTCTGAATTTTAATTCCAATTTTTATAAATCTGGTTTTAGTTTGGATTTGAAAATTTTAAATTTTGGGTCATGGTTTGGTATGGGTAAATTGCAATAGTGGGGAATCGACTTTCCCATATCTCTTTACGTTTTTTTGCAAAAGTTGATTTGTCCCTATCTTATTAGGGTTTTAGCCCGACATAACTGCTCTTAGCGAGATTTGGAATTCATCCTTTTGGCATGCTAGCCTGAGCGTGAATCCTACTTTGGAATCTAGAATGCTTTTGATTTGAGTGTGTCTAGAAAGTGATAAAACTTGTAGTAGGGTGTTTGTTTGGCTGGGATAAAATTTCTTTATGAAAACTTTTTGATGTAAAAGTTATTAAATTGATAGAAAATAAATTGATATGATATGAGTAATAATAATGAATAAAGAGAATAAAGTTAAAATATATAGGTCAGTTGTATTAATAGTTGTGTGAAAATAATTAAAAAATGATAATTTAGATATGAAAATATGAAAAAATAAAGTAGTTATGGAGACTAAAAAATTTATAATTGAAAAGTTTTTGCGCCTAACTGAACACACACTTAAATGAAAAGTTTTTTGTATAGAAATTTTTAAATTTGAAGAGAATGATACAATATGATAGTAGTTGAGTAAAAATGATAAGAAAGTAAAATAGATGTATAAGAAAATGCGAAAAATGATTAAAAAAATGATAGTTACTTAAGATGAAAAGTGTCATATTAAAAAGTTTTAACTTAACTTCTTTTTTTTCTCATTGTTAAACACACCTTTTATTTAGTATCATGAGCAACAAAGAATTCAAGAAAATGATAAGTCAAGTTTTTAAAAAGTATAAGACTGATGGAATATAATAGACTCAAACCGAAATAAGTAGGATTTTCATATTATAAAATGAATAAAAATATAAAAATGAAAATGAAAAAATAGTTAAAATAGTTAAAATGTTTAATTAGCCATGAAAAAGTTTATTTTTCCGCTCAAATGTTTTTACCAAAGGAAGCGAACCCTGTCGGTAAAGGACATTCCATGCCACCAATCGTCGTGGTCTCGTGGCACTAGCGGATCCCACCTCCACACATTTTACACGTGCGTGACCGACATTCCGTGATGGACGGCGATGGCATCTAACTAATTGCTGGAGATTCGAATCTCCTCATGGGACCCCACCTACCCCCCTTTCCTATTTTTTACTTTTATTTCATGAGTTTCAACTTTCAACCGCAGAAGCGATTTTAGGTAATTCCTTGGCATTTTAAAATTTTGATGTTTTCTCGTTGGTATACATCATTAATGGCATTACAATTAAATACATTCACAGCTCTCGCCCCAAAGCAAAATTTTTTTGTAAGCATCCACACATAAAGAAAAAATTATAAAATACCCCAACCCTTAGGAGAGAAGTTCTAAAACTACCCCTACAAATGAGGGGACTCGAACACTCGTTAGTGGTATGCGTGCCTCCAGTGGCAAGATTTTGAAGTTCCATGGAAAATATAATTTATTTATTATATTTAACATTATTTGTTTTGCTATAAAATATAGTTTCATCCAAATTCAATATGTGCATCAACTACATTTGCTCATATATATATCCATGTGTAAATTAAGAAAAATACTTAGATTCATTCACATATGTATTAGAATGTAATAATATTTTATAAGATCATTTATTTACTTAATAATGATATTTTAGATGGTTTGGATATTAAAAAAACTACTTAAAATTGATATTTAGTATTTAATTATTTTATTATGTTAATTTAACACTTTTAGAGATCTGGTCCGATGCTAAATAGGTGAAAAAGTTCCATAATAATAAAGATTATGCTAAATACAATAAATAAAGTAAATTTTCATTAACTATCAAAATATTAAAAATAAAACGAATTACATACGAAAGAGGCTCACAGAAGTATCCTCCAAATTTAAATATTATCTATTCTATTTTACTAATGAAATAAACCATAATTTTTAAAACTTTAGTGGGCAAAATCTTAAGCGAAGCCGCAAGTTCTGATTTGTCGAGAGAAAAATCAGTGTAAGACAGTGGATAACGTCTAGGAATAAATTTTTTTCGCAACAAATATATAAAATTTTATATTTTTTATCTCCTAAGTTTAAGTCGACATAAATCGTTATTTCCAATGATTTTTAATAATATAAATTAAATATTAATTGAAAACAAGTCCACGTTTCCCTTTGTCCCTATGCTTTCTTCCGTATCCGCCTCAAACTAAACTCAGTCCTGCCTCTTCTTTTCTTTTCTTTTCTTTTTTATATTTGTATATTACTTCTTGGAAAAAAAAATTTCCTGGCCTCGGCCGACGTGAATCTGAAAAGAAGACAAGAGCATAGATGAGAAGAACCCGTCTCATCTCCCACACGACACCACCCTTCTTTAATTATTGTTAGGGACTCTTTTTTAACGTGCAAAAAGTGGAGATGTTATGAATATGGTAAGGGTAACTGTATATTTTAAAGTAAACATGATTCATTCAAACAATTTGTCCCGGTTACGGGTGCAATTTGGGTAGGTACCTATGAGTACCCACCGACCTGACCCGTAATAGGACAGAGGATGATAGAAAATTTTATCTATAGGTACGAGTAGGGTAAAAATCATTATCCCACCTCCTAAATAGGGTAAGGGTTGGGTACACATGTTGAGTGCTCGGAACCGACCCGGATGGGTACTCACATGGGGATCTTATTATGTAAATAACTATAAATATATGTATATAAATAAATACACAATAGTTTTTATCCCCCGTTCACAATAAATTATCGTTAGTTTAATTTTCTTATTTATTTTTTTATAAATTGCATAGGGTTTATATTTGTGATGGCGGATGATCATAACATGAATGCAAATAATGATCATGTTAATGTGAGTATTATATGGATAATGTTAATTTAATTTTTTATAATTTTATTTTAAAAACCATATACTATTCTGACTATTTTAATTTTATTCTCTTTATTTTTTTTATCATGATACTTATTATATGGTATCATTTTCTTCAATTTTTAAAAAAAAATCCATTGAAAATTTTCGTTTTTAAAATTTTCTCATATGCCCAAATAAACCAGTGATTAGTTTAATTTTTGACTTAATAACGATCGAAACGGGTCTTGGATCCAAGAGGTTGCCCAGAAATTAAACCCGAAAGAGGAGGAAGGTGGGCCGTAGGTGGCAATTGACAAGGAGACATGATACTTGCATCTCCTCCGCTCGACCACGTTTTCTACAGGGCAAATGGAAGGAATGGAATGGCGTGCTGGCAATGCTCTGCCGTCTCCTCTCCTTCTTCTTTTCTTGCCGCCGCCGGCTTCTTCGGTAAAAATCAACGCTGACTGACCAATCCATCCTTATTCTCCGTCCACCGGAAAATCCTAACCGTTGATCAGAATTGTAATGATAGAGTAGAGAAAGGTGGGCCCAGCAGGGCTGTCTCCGTCTTCCCCCGTTAAAAACTTCCGGGACCGTTCTTCCCAATCCCTTGGCCTCTCTCTTCTCTTCCCTTCCCTTTGCTTTCCTTTCCCACCACGTCACTCCCTCAACTCAATCCTCTCTAATTATTCTTTTTTATTATTATAATTATAAATGTATATATATAGCTTTCCACCCCTTCTTCACGCCAATTCTTCTCCTTCTTCTTAAAAACAGAGACTACGCGGCTTCGAGAGGAAAGAAGAAGAAGAAGAAGAAGAAGACGACCGTAGAATTCAGAACCATCCTCAGGATCAAAGCTTGCTTGTATTGTCTTTGCCTTTGAAGAAATCATACTATCACAGTCTTCCTGTCTCTTTTTCTATGGGTACGGCCGTAGCCGCCTCCTGCTCCTTCCCAATTCCCCGCCATTCATGCCCATCTAAACGCCAACGTCAAAATCCTTTCTTTTTTGCGAAATCCAACTCTCCCCTCGTCAACACCCTCCTCTCACTCTCTGCTACTCACCACCCACTTCGCTGCCCTCCTTTTCGTCTCTCCTCCTCTTCTCGCCGTCCCCTCCGTGCCCGTCGGGGAAGAAAGCCCATTTCGGCCGTCTTCGAACGCTACACAGAAAGGGCCATCAAAGCTGTCGTCTTTTCCCAGAGGGAAGCTCTTGCCCTCGGCAAAGACGCTGTCTATCCCCACCACCTCCTTCTCGGCCTCATCGCCGAGGACCATTCCTCTTCGCCCGATGGCTACCTCGGCTCCGGAATCGCTTTCCAACAGGTCCACGAAATAGTTGCCGGTATTAGCAAGGATGACGAGGACGATTACGACGGCACAAGCACGCCCACCAATTCTTCTGCTGGCAGCGCTCCCCGCTCGGCCTCTGAAATGCCCTTTTCGGTCAGCAGCAAGCGCGTGTTTGACGCTGCTGCCACGTATTCCAGGAATATGGGATACAATTTCATTGCACCGGAGCACATCTTACTTGCCGTTTTTGCCGTCTCCAATAGGACTCGAGTAGTCGTCGAGAGGTACTTCTTCTTCCAATGCGTTTGGATTGAGCAATCAATCTACCATGCCCAATCAACATTCTTTTCACAGAATGAACGATTTGGATCCCTGTGATATGATGAAACTGTTGGTTGGTATGGCATTTGCATCTTGCTGCTACCTCTGTAAAGATATTTACATTTAGGAACTGAACTGCTCATTTCGGTTCTTACTTGTGAGGTGAAGGTGAGGATAAATGAAATTTGTAGCATGGGGTGGGATAGCATCCTTTGCGATTAATTTATCTGGGTGATCCGCCATTATGAACAAGGAAATTGGTTCTTCTAGGACCAGAAGAAGAAAACAACAAGACAGTTGATGGGGGTGGACCCCTCTTTCAATATATGAACTGTCTCTGTTTCCGTAGAGCTGGATTTGGTGAGATAGTATGCCATAGTTATGAGATTCTTTAGAATGTACTATGCGACCTTAGCCAACTTTTGAAACCTCATGCAGCATCCGCAAGTAGTAAAACAAAGGTGGGCTAGGCTGGTGTATTTAGATTATACTAGCAATGATTTATGACAACAAACAAGTTCATGTCATGCAAAGCTACTAACTGAATTCATTCTTGTTATTTCCTCGGAAGTTTGAATACTAGCTTTGATGCATCTACAATCATTTTGAAACTCGAAATTGATCCCCAAAAAATTTTGTCGTTGTGCTGTCCATTCATATTAAAATTTTGAAAAACAAATGGGAATTGCAAATATTACTAAGAAAAAAGAAATAAAATGTATTCATATGGACACATATTTTAGCAGCCTTTTCTCTTTACTCAGTTGTATATTAATTACACCGAATGGTTGCAGATTGGGTGGGAATGTAGAAATCTTAGTATCTGCTGCAGTGCTTAGGCTTCAAGAGGAGCTTGCTAAGGAGGGTAGAAAGCCCACTACTACACACGAACATGGGCATGGAACATTAGTTACTTCTAAGGCAGCTGGTGTAAAGCCCAATAAAGGTGCTCTCTCTCTCTCTCTCTCTCTCTCTCTCTCTCTCTCTCTCTCCCTCGCTCTCTCCCCTTACCAGCTGACTCTTTTGTGCAGAGAAAAAATCTGCATTATCTGAACTATGTATAGATCTTACTGCTCAAGCTCGTCAAGGACGTATCGATCCTGTAATTGGTCGAAACGTTGAAGTACAAAGAGTTGTTCAAATCCTTTGCCGCCGAACCAAAAACAACCCTATTCTCTTAGGTGAACCAGGTGTAGGAAAGACAGCTATTGCAGAAGGGCTGGCCATTGCTATTGTAAAGGGAGAAATTCCTGTGTTTCTTTCGGTGCGTGTTTTTCTTCCTTCTATGAGCAACTCATGTCCTTTTAGTTTATATTCCTCTTTAAAAATTTATCCCAAAATATCAAGGATGTTCCAAATTTCATCTCAAGAACATTACATTTTTCGGAAACTTATCATGCCTTTCTGATTTATGCAGGAAAAACGAATACTGTCCTTAGATATAGGGTCATTAATGGCAGGAACAAAGGAGAGGGGAGAACTAGAGGGAAGAGTAACCAGCTTAATCAGTGAAGTGAAGAAAGCAGGTAGCTGAATATTTTTACTTGAAACTTTGAGTTGGTCTTCTGGACTATTTTCCTATAACAGCCAATTGTTGTAATTAAGAAAGAAAAACATTTCAATAATGTCACCTTCAAAATTCAGGTGATGTCATTCTTTTCATTGATGAAGTCCATACACTAATTGGGACTGGACCGGTTGGAAAAGGAAACAAGGGGTCAGGGCTAGACATTGCTAACTTGATGAAGCCAGCACTAGGGAGGGGTGAGCTACAGGTATTTGTTATGCAATGCAGTAATTCTCTTGTTGTAGGCCTCCGTCTTTTTAACCATTGTAAAGGACAAGCAGATAAGAAGCTGGGGTTGATCCAATCTGAAATGCGCCTCACTGCTTCTCTTTTTCTTTTGGCTGGAAAAATTAAAACTCCATCAGAGTGTAAAAGGACAACATTTTTATTTTCTTTTGCAAGGATAAAACAATAGTAATGACAATACAAGTCTTGATTTGAGCAATGAAATTGATTCCATTCCACAAGTCATACAATTTTTAAGGGGAGGAATGCATTCATCTCCTACTTGTAGGCATCTTTCAACCAAAATGTTAAGATTCCAGTGTTAGATTGACTGCCAACCAAAACAGTAAACAAGGTTTTCAACGAACATCAATATTTGCTAACTTAAGTGATTATTTCTTCTTCACAAACCATTTTGACATTGCTTCAATGATTTTGGGTTTGTTTTCTTGGTACTAGCACAACTGGACTTGTGCCTAGTGTAGAATGAAAGATCCAAGCACTCTTATGGATGGTGGGGTTATCTTCTCTACCTACATGTTTCTACAGGATGAGCTTTCTTGTTGATAGCAGTTTTCCTCCTACAGATGTTAAGATGCCCTCTGTATATATCAATTCCTAGAAAGGCTCATGATGTTTTCATTTACAGTGCATTGCAGCTACTACCATGGATGAGTACAGGAAACATTTTGAGAAGGATAAAGCATTAGAGCGACGGTTCCAACCTGTGTTGATAAATGAACCTAATCAGGTAGTGTTATGTTTTTAGTTTATCTTCTTCATCCTTTTTATCTCTTCATTGATGTTCTTACTTCTTATTTATCTAATATTTCACAGGAGGATGCAGTTAGGATACTGTTGGGGCTACGTGAGAAGTATGAGGCTTATCATAAATGTAGGTTTACTTTGGCTGCAATAAATGCAGCTGTATACCTATCAGCAAGATACATTGCAGATAGATATCTTCCTGATAAAGCTATTGACCTCATTGATGAGGCGGGTAGTAGAGCCCGTATTGATGCATTCAAGAAGAGAAAAGAACAACAAACTAGTATACTTTCAAGATCACCAAATGACTACTGGCAAGAAATTAGAGCTGTTCAGGCAATGCGTGCAGCGGTACGTGCCTTTTGTTCTCTGCCTAAATGTGAAGTTTTGGTTATTTTCTTTCCTTGAAATTTTAGTCCCTTGGATATTTTGAATATTCACTGCTTTCTTATTTATTTGAATTGGCAATTTGGCATCATTTCCTTGAACTGCTTGCATAATAATCTAATGAGTTTCTATCCTAATGTCAATAGGATTCTTCATATGTTGGTGAATGTTTGAGTTACCATTATGAATCATCGGGCATGAAACAAAACTTTTTTGTCATTGTCAAAAACCCTGAACCATTGCACAATGAAGTAATATTAGTCTCAAGATTTATGAAAGACATCTTAATTTTGTGCAGGTCCAATCAAATAAAATGAAGAACTCCTTGGATGGAAATCGTGAAAAGAATGGTCATGCTAGAGTGGAGGATGATGCCAATCCCTCCTCGGAGCCTGCTTCTGCCCTTGGATTGGACGATGGGTATTATGGGTATGTTGCTGTGGCCTCCAATCTTGTAATGTAAATAGAAATTAAAAGAAATAACAAAGGAAAGAAAAAGGATGGGTGCTGTTGCAGCTGATTAATGTTGGTTTGAGCCCACTCCACATTGTGTGATGGACATTTCGATGGCCCCCCCACTTATCATGCTTATTTCTTCCTGCAGACCTGTTATGGTAGGACCGGAGGAAGTTGCAGCCGTTGCTTCATCATGGTCGGGAATCCCAGTTAAGCAGCTCAATGCAGATGAGAGGAATCTTCTGGTTGGTCTTGATGAGGAACTTAGGAAACGTGTAGTGGGCCAAGATGAAGCTGTCAATGCCATTGCTCGGGCTGTGAAAAGATCCAGCACTGGACTGAAGGATCCTGACAGGCCTATTGCAACAATGCTCTTCTGTGGCCCTACTGGAGTTGGAAAAACTGAACTCACAAAAGCTCTGGCAGCATCCTACTTTGGATCAGTGAGTCTTCTTTAAAATCTGTTTCCTTTCTGGAGTAAAGAGGTTAAAATCTAGCACTGTATGAATCTTCTAAAGGGTGGGGTATCCTGCTTCAATCTTTTTCCAAATCCATTTCTAGGCTGGGAGAATCAAGTTTGTGATATGAGCGCCCTAAAAATTTCAAGGCTTGACCACCTCTGATGATTGTGTTTCAAAGTTTTTCTCAAACTGAAATCCAAACCAAAAGTAGCTGAACTGTCCAGTAATGAAATCTGAGTGAGAATTGGAACATAGATTTCAGAGCGAGGTGTGCGTGGAGAATGGCTAATGTTTATTTATTTATTTATTTATGGTTGACAATGTTGTAGGAGACAGCCATGCTGCGATTGGACATGAGTGAATATATGGAGCAGTATACAGTCAGCAAGCTAATAGGGTCTCCTCCAGGGTACGTAGGTTATGGAGATGGTGGCACTCTTACAGAAGCTGTGAGAAGAAAACCTTTCACAGTGATATTGCTTGATGAAATTGAAAAAGCTCATCCAGCTGTATTTAATATCCTCCTCCAAATTTTTGAAGACGGACACCTTACTGATTCTCAGGTTGGTACTTCTCAGCATATTCCAATGCATTGATCATGTTTTGGTTATTCTTTTATAAGTGATTCATGTTTGTCTCAACCAGATTATGCATGGATCACTAGATTTTTACAACTTGGATAAATCGAAGTCAGTATCTAGACATCAGATAAGCTTGTCTTCATGGATGGGAATTTCCCTAAGTCTCCTAATGGACTGATATTGACCTTTCAGATCAGTGCCTGTACATGGATAATTAACTGGAAAGAACCTTGGTGGTTCTGAATTTAAAGTAGGATATTCCAATCTTAGGATCTTACTGGGACTTCCCTTCCCTGGTGAGGCCCATCTAGTTAACAGTCTGAATTTCATCTGTGGTTATGCAATGTCAAAAACCAGGGATCTTGTTTATATGCTCAGCTCGAGGTTCATGTTATTTGTCATTCCTCTTTGCTTCTGCCACTCCTGTTTGGTAAATGAGATGATGCCATATGAAACATTTGTTTTCACAGGGACGGAGGGTATCATTTAAAAATGTGTTGCTTGTGATGACTTCTAATGTGGGCTCAACTGCCATTGCCAAGGGTGGGCATCATTCAATTGGTTTCTTACTTCAAGATGAAAGTCAGTCAAGTTCATACAATGGGCTGAAAGCCCTCGTAATGGAAGAACTGAAGGCATATTTTCGGCCAGAGCTACTCAATAGAATAGATGAGGTAGTCGTTTTCCGGCCCCTAGAGAAGACCCAGGTATATCCTAGTTCTCTCAATTCTCTATTAATAGGTGAAAGCTCTCTTTATTGTGTCATTATGATATTGCCTGAGCTACCATGTTCTCAAATATATGCATGACCAACGTGTTACCATGTCCATATAGATCAGCTGTATTTCAAGACTATCTGTTGATTGGTTTACAAAAAAATATGCTTCGTTATAAGTTCTTTGAAAGGATTGGTTCTGCAATGTTCTCTCCAGCTTAGCCTTAAGTTATGTCTTGAAGAATCCATCTTAGTTGGATTATGTATTTTGGTTGTAATCTTGCCATAAGTAGAGACAGAATTGAAAGATTCCAAATACTCTGAAATGCCTTTGTGTATCTACGTGGATATGCCATGTTCCTTTGTTCTAGTTTCTCTCTTCAGCCAAGCGTTTGCTATCCTGCCATGCATCTAATATCATCATCAGTAAGTCAAGACCAAAATGGAAGTCGCAAAATCAACTTTGATCAGTTAAATCATTGATCGTAATCAAATTGGTCTGAAGCTCAATTTTAAAAATTGCACTCTACTTTCTTGAACCATAATTGCTGCGATTGACATTTGTGTCTTAAGCTATCTTATGGTGCGATTCCATTTCAGATGCTTGAGATTCTGTCAATAATGCTGAAGGAGGTGAAGGCTAGGCTCATGTCTCTTGGGATCGGTTTAGAGGTATCTCCTGCAATGATGGATCTTGTATGCCAAAGAGGGTATGACCGGAGCTACGGGGCTCGCCCTCTAAGAAGGGCAGTCACCCAATACATTGAAGATGTTGTGAGCCAGGCAATTCTTTCAGGAGAGTATAAGCCTGGTGACACTGCTGTGGTCGATGTGGATGCATCTGGAAACCCATTTGTCAGTCACAAGTCAGATCAGTCTGTCCATCTCTCTGATACTGCATCAGCATTGTGATGCTCTTTACATCATTCATATGGCCCAAAATCAGGTTGGGTTTTGTTCCCACTTTTGTATAGCCATAATTTATAGAAACTGTATATAGTTTACAGAAATTTAAAGTTGCAGCACATTCTTTGGATCGCTCCTTGGAGGGTACCTGTTATACAGAAATTTTAAAAAGCTTTAACACATATTCTTTAGACCTCTCCTTGGAGGTAATGTTGTTGAATTTCGTTCATTTTGTCTTTTTTTTTTGTTGTTGTTATTATTAATACTTTTTATGCGATCTCTATGACTGTCAAACCTTTGGAAAAGAAGATTCGTCGGGGTAAATGCATGTTTTGTGAATTTCGAATGCAACTTAGGTTGAGTACTCACGGAATTGCCTGTCTTTTGGGCAGGAGAAGTTCTGAAAAAATTAGTACCTGGGGGGGGTACAAAAATTGCGCATTTTTAATTAGGGTAGGGTAGGTTCATATAATGGGTACCCGAATCCAACCTGAGCAGGTGCCTTATTCCATATTGAGTAAAAAAAATTTATTTTCCTTCCTCTGCAAAAGGATTTGCCTTTTTTTCTTTCATATTTTCTTCTCTGTCTGGTATATTTTTTAGGGGTGCCGATCTTGTTGGACGACCGAACATGAACTTATGTTAATCCACCCCAATACACCGCTTTCTCAAGTTCTTTTGAAATTTTTTTTCATGAAATTGTTTTCTCAAGTATATTTACAACATGTCAAAATTTACAATTTTTTATATATACACCTTTTTAGAGTTTTTTTAAATTTTCATCAAATTGTCTTCTCAAGTGTATTTAATTAATACGTCAACTTTTATAGTTTTCTTGATGTGTATGGTTTTTATTTTCAAAAATCACCATTTTGGGGAGTAAGTCATTTTCACCCTCCAAAAAAATGTTGATTTTTGAAAACTACATGCTACTCAAAAATTGTAAATTTTGGCATATGAATTAAATACATTTAGAAAAATAATTTCATACAAAATAAACTTTAGACCGGATCTATAAAATAAACTTTAGACCGGACTAACATAAGCTTATGTTAGACAAGTCCAACAAGAATATAACCCTTTATTTTCACGAAGAAGATTGGAAAAACTAATTGTAACATAGATAAGGTAAGGTAGGTTTAAGGTCAAATGGAAATCCTACCATATGCTATAAATAAGGAAGAGTAGGACTTACATGAATAATAAAATATGAGCATATATTACATCGAAAACCGCACCCGACCTAAGTTACACCCTTATGCTCATCCAAGGCATCCATGGTGAAATGGGCATTTTGAAAAAATCGGTTAAATGCTAGAGGCAGGTTCCATTCAACCATTGAAAGATCAAACATGGAATATATGTTGAAATAAAACTTTTTGTTTTGAGGTACAACTTCAATCGAGTGGGTCCGGTTTGAGGTGAACTCTATCCTACAATCGATGGGTCCGGTTTGAGCTGAACTCTATTCCTATGTTATTTTAAAAAATTTCTATCCTACTTTTGGCTGGGTCAATTTAAGGCTTACCCTGCCTTAATTTTCGAAATTCAAGTAGATTCTATTTTTTCTTCAAAATTAGTTCTTTATACTATATTTGAATGTTATAATTCTATTATTAATTTTACTAAATACCCAATCAATATGGTAATGATAAGATTTTTAAAATGCATTGATTAAATTACTAAATAACAGATAAATTAAACAAGCTTTCATATTTATAAAACATATATTTTACATATTTAAATATAGAATATACTGCATAAAAGATATATTGAATATATATTATTAATTTAGGTTGGGGGTACCCCCAACCTTGAAACCTACCCTACATAATTTAGCCTGTTTTACCCTACTTTATAGGTAGAAAAGTAAGAATTTAGCTTACCCATTTTAAGATACCCAGCGGATGTACCTACAGATACGCTATTCAAATTGCACTCTTACCAATTTAACACCTCTTTAATTATGGTTTACCCCATTTAGCGTTGTTTAATTACATAACTAAAATTCCTTTCAATTGAAGTCTCGTGCAAGTCGTGCCTTTTAAAAAGAAAAAAAGTAGAATAGTCCCTTCATACAAGTATTATAATGTCCTACCAATTTACAGAATTGGTTCCTTGAAACTTGAAGAATCTATTGGTTTAAACTTTAAAGCTTAATGTATTATTTTATGACCTCTAACCCGTTCAATGACCAAAAATGCATTTTTAACAAATTGAAAAGGTTTGAATCTCATAAACTAATTTAGCCATTAATCCAAGAGACGACTCTAAAATTACAAAGTAATCAGTTCATATTTTAGGATGTGTAGATTAGGGGTGTTAATGGTCATGGTCAACCCGTCAACCCACTCGTCCAACCCGTTTATAAATGAGTTTGGGTTGGGATTTTTGAATAAATGGATTATGGTCTGCCAACCCGTTTAATCATTTAATTAAATAAATGGATTAGGATTAAGATTTTATAACTCGTCAACCCGTTTAGTAACTCATTTAACTCATATAACCTGTTCAACCCGTTTAATTCATTTAACTCATTTAACTTATTTAACTCATTAAAGATTTATATATATATATACATGTAAACTCATTGGTTATTTTCCTTTTCTAAGTCTTACTCAAGTCACATAATTTTCATTTTTCCAATGTTGCCCTAATTTCATTTTTTCGTTACTGCTCTATTTCCATTTCTCCTATGCCAAAAACATTCTCTCGTCTCTCCCTGCGAGATCATTATCTATTAGAGTTTAGGCTTTAAGGTTGTTTGATATACAACCCGTTTATTAAATGGGTTGTAAATGGGTTAAGGTTGAGATTTTTTAAATGGGTTAATAAACGGATTAGGGTTGAGATATTTTAAATAAGTTAGGATTAGAATTAGGCTTCAACCTGTCCAACCCGATCCGTTAACACCCCTAGTGTAGATAGAGCAGCGATTCAATGCACTTGGGTGCGTTGAAACTTTTAAGTGCACCTAGATGCAAAACCCATTTTTAAGATTTTTTTTTTTTGAAATTTTTTATTCAACTAGTACTAATTTAGGTGTATTTAACTTATATGTTAAGTTTTACTATTTTTGGAAATGTGCGCATCATATATTTTAATTTTTAAGTGCATTATATTAATTTTTTAAAAACAAAACTTAATACATATTTTAAATATACTTAATTAACAGTTTTATAAAAAAAAATTCAAAAAAAAAAACTTTTAAAAAGGAATTTTGCACTCAAGTGCACTTAAATTCCAATATACAATGATAGAAACTTACAACATAAGTATCAACCCTTTCAATGATAATGACCACTGCAAATCCTTTATTAAAATGAAATTCGGATGCCCAATAGACCAAAATACTCTAAACGAAACTGTCGAGTTTGTATTTGATATAATCATTAAGGAGGGGGTCAAATCAAGGCGTTCCACCAAAGTATTCTGATGGAACAAGTTCCATTGGATTTGAACACGTAATTAACCGCTAAAAATTTATTATTGTTGTTGTTGCTATGTGAGGATATTACTGCTCAATGTACTCAATAAATCAGTATACGAGCAACCACATCCGGAAACACTATAATTATAGTGTCAGGCTAATCAACGGATGAGAAGTAAACAGACAGACAGCACTGGCAAAGTGCAATTAATGGTTCAATTCTCATCACGGATATATGAGCCTTGCACAGACAAAGTAAAAAGAGAGAAGAAAAAAATAGGGAGAGTAACCGTTACAACGCTAGTTAAGTGCAGTTGTTTCTAATCCATGTAATCAGTGCACTGATGGTTCAACTTTCATGGCTGAACACGATTCACAAATTGCATTGAAACTAACACTTTCTGCCGATTCTTTTCACAGATATTATGTGGTATGTCAAATAAGGACAGCATCTAGAGATGAGGACCTAAGATGCTCTTAAACAACTAAAAATAGGAAAGCTGGAATGAGCAGCAGAGGCATTTTGAACCAGCTCATATTGTACAGCAGCAAGGCAGCCCCGTTTTCTACTTTCTGCAGCTTGAATCCGTAAGGAATTAATGGCTGCCACTGGGACATGTCATCTGGAACTTTTGTGCAGCTTGAATCCAAAAACCCTAGGCACGTACGCCTGGACTGGCTTCACTGGCTTTGCAGAAGGGTAGGTCATCAGATACAAGTGTGGAAATGTTGTCCCAATGTATGCACCATCCATGTCTGAGCAAAATGTCAAGAAGAAACAGAACAAAGACAACAGAAGCATAATTGAAACCTGGAAGGCAACCACAACCACGAGAAGAGAGTAACATGCCTGATATCCTCCACACAGCCAAATTTGCAGTCTGCCTTTAGCTACATAAATATGAATAATGCCGCATCGTAGGAAGAAGAATCAGAAGAACAAGGAAAGATCCCTCAAGGGGAAGAGACGATGGAGGGGGGGACCAAGAAAATTTTAGGGAAAATGAGATAGAATCAGCGAGCAAAACTCAAGTGCTAAGAAACCTTTTCAGTTCAAATTCTATTAGATGTAAATACCTAAAACAATGCAATGAGGAAAATCCTTGCGCAATTCTTCTGCAATGAGAATTGCTTGCTCAGCTAAGTCCTTATTAAATCAAATCAATTCCTACAAAGATAAGATAATAGACTAATCAAACCAAATCTTGTGAGTAGGAATAATATTAGACAACCCCTAGATAATAAAACCCCCCAAAAAAAATTTCTACTAGGAGTAGACTAAACAAACTCTATACAATAAAAAAAATTAACAACAAATCAAATAAAATAAAACATAAAATAAACAAATGCTAATTTTAACACAAAAATAGTCTTTGTTTAGTGTCTTTAGACAGTTGAGAATTATTGTGAAAGTTTACAGCTTTACACTTCATAGCACCCATGTTTGAGGCCCCACATCATTTAGTAAGAACTGCTTTTCTAGTTAGCACTCAGCACTTATAACAACCATTTTCATTAAGACAATCCAGCGACATTTGTCGGAACTATATAATGAGAAGCCCTTGTAGAACTTCACTCAATTTGCAGAGACATGGTAGGGACTCACAGCTAAGAATTCCTAAGTTTTCCTGAGAATTATTAAGGGAACTTTCCAGCTAGAAAGCCACATCAAATACACTCTAATATACAGAACTAAATGATAAAGAGCAGCAGCAACTTCGTCTAGGCAGGATAAGGCACACTCCACATAGACCTAATATGTTGGGCTAAATACCTTGAATGAACAAACATTTCATTTGCAAAGCAGTTACATGACACACACACAACATAGGGAATTCTTGACTTGCGTTTTTAACACCAAGACCTTTCACTGATAGATTTTGCAAAGAAAAACACAGGACTGTACATTAGCTTTCAATACTGAAAGTGGGACACGCTCCTTATGTACTAACATGATCACTTGATGCATGTTTGCTGTGATAGATTTAAACCAAGACTCATCAATTGTAAATACATGTGAGGAATGAAGTCTTGAAGTATCTAGCATCCACTTGCTATCGCAGCAAGAAGTTCAGCTCAGTGGCTGACTTATCAGATTAACATGTATACAAGATAACAAGAAGTTCAGCTCAGGCCTCAAAACAAAAAAAAACAAAAAAAAAACAAAAAGAGGATGATTTCTCATAAGGCAAGCTCATTCAGACGGGTGGTTTCAGAATAACAATTAGTCTTCTATACAAGTTTCTTCTCACTAGCTAGAAGTCCTTTTTATGGAATTATTGAAAAGATATCATTGAAAAGTTTCAGTCCAATAAGAGACACATGGTGGTCACCTATCTATCTTCAAAAGGCTATTATCCACGATCTTCTTCTCAACATCATAATTGTTAAAGGTGAACCTATATTCAAAGCTCATTCAGGCATGCGTCTTGCACCATAAGTTGCTCCTGGTGCACAACATTACAAAAGCGTTTTGATTTCTCTTCATATTTTCAGCTTAACCAACATTGTCTTCTCCAATTTCTTTTAATTAGAAAATTGTTGTTAACTGCATTGCAATGCAGATAACACATAACTTAAACATTGAATCTTAGACTACCGAAATTTAAGTCATTTTTACTTGTACTGGTTATGATTTTAGATTATATTTAATATTTACATACCAGTATTAATTTATCCTTATAAACTACAGATATCATTAGATTTATCTAATTGTACATAAGATTTATGTAATATTATTATTTCTTCATTATAAATTACAGACATCATTAGATTTATTTAATTGTACGAAGATTTATTTAATATTATTATTTCATCATTATAAAGTAAAGACCTCATTAGATTTATTTAATTTTATATAAATGTGCCTTGTTCTTCTCAAGAGCATGCCCCAGTCATGCACCTTGCACCTAGGCCCCAAAAGTCCTCTGCGTCATAATTCGCCTTGCACCTTAAACAACTATGCAACATATCAAATAAAAACTAACTAAAAATATTTACTCCATGATTTGGACCCCCTGAACCTTTCTTTTTTCTCTTTTCTTTCATTCTTTCTGCAGATGAGGGAAGTGGAAACTAAGTTCTGAATGGGGTATTACCTTGACTGAGGGGTGGAGAAATAACAGGTATGGACAAACACTACAAATAATAGAATACAGTAAACACAGCAAGAGCTACCCAAGCCCTTTTCAGAAATATAAGCTTTTCCTACAAGAGAGAATTTTACACATCCAGAAAAGGATTTCTTAATTCTTATAACATAAGTTTCATTGCATTAGAACGCTACCTCTTTTAAAGAAGCCCAGTCTTACTAAGAAAAAGAACCAGAATGCAAAGGATGATAATGGCAATAACAATCGCAGCACTCCTTCAAAAAATTTTCAGGAAAAGGAACCTAAGCTCCAAGGCCAAGGCACAATCCAAAAACTATCTTCTTGACCTTGAAATAATAAGGATAATAATAATAATAATAACAACAAAACTACACAAAATTAAATTTCTAAATATGCAGCTATTGGTCGCCCACCATGCAGATGAAATTGCCAAAATATATACATCCCACAAAGTCCGCTGCATGTGCCCCCCTGGGCATGGATGCTTCGTGGTGTCTAAAGGCCACCAAAACAGCAAAACAATAAATCCATCAAATATCTAGATCATGTTATCCAAAGAGGAATCATCATTATTATATTTCTTGCTAAAAAGAAAAAGCACGAGAATGGAGAAACAGATGACACGCTGCAATAGCAATTTCAAAAGATATAAATATTCCTTAGGAATGAGCTGAATATATTGGCAAATACATCAGAATGAAATAATATATCAACAGCTTTAGAGCCTCAAATGTAACTTTATGACATTCCAGGGGTGGTCGAAATTGATCAAGTTACAGACAATATCATTAACCAGCAGCTCAAATTTACTTATATCAAATATTTTAAACACGCATACATGTCCAAAGTGAGGGAAAAAAAGATATGGGTAAGGGATTCATAGAAAATAATTTTTTTTTTTTAAAAAAAGAAAATTAAATAAGGATGAAGTGTATTCGTGTGCCCTTGATCTCTGTTAGGGCACGTTTGGGAATAAGGGGTGGGAAACGTGGGAGGGAAATGGTGAGGGCACGGATTTCAAGGCACCTCATTAATCAATCAATCATCACATTTTTCCACTTTTACCCCTATATTCTAATCATTTTCCCTATCAACTACCTTTCAACAAACCTGTTTATTCCAACTTTACCCCTATCATTTCATATCAATTACACAATTTCCAAAATATTCTATTTTCTACTCCCACCAAATACCACATTTCCCACAACTTTTACCTTCCCGAACGTCCCCATAGTCTTGTATTGAACAGAAATTTCTGGTCTTGTTATCAATAGAAATTTCTACACAAAAAGGATTTTTAAAAAAAAATTCTTTTGCTGAAAATATTATTAAAAAAAATTCTTTTGCAGAAAATAATTATTAAAAATTATTCTTTTGTTGGAAATAATCTTGCCAGTAAGAGTTTTCATCTCATGGTCGATCCCAAGCCCAGATAAAAAGCAAGGGTTGATACGTCAAGTTAGCAACTAGTGCAACAGAAATTTCTGCCACGCCTTTCTTTATAGATTTTGAAACATTACGAGTTGTTAGTGCTAGAGCATTCCCTGTAAGCACAATGCAGCAGAGCCCAACTGTAGTAAGAAATGAGTAAGGGTTGCTAAGGTGTTTCCCCAAAAGCAACACACTTTATCAGAGCCCTAGTGCAGTGACAAATAGACGAAGGTTGCTAGACCATCTCCTGAAAAGCGACATGCCGCAACAACATTCAATCGGGGGTGAAAAGTAGGCTAAGTTTTTCATGTCTTTGTAAACTTGGTTTAGTGAATAAGACAGTACCAAAAAACAAAGTTTGTTTTGTTTCATTGAATGTTGAGACTCTTTCAAGGAGTATGAAAGTAGTAGATGCTAAGAAAAGAAAAGGAATCAACTTACTGTGTCTTACATAGACTAAGACTGTATTTGGGAAGTTACAAAATTTTGGATGAAAAGTTTTTGGTATAAAAAGTGTTTTTTTTATCAAAAGAAGTTTTGGATGAAAAGTTCAAAAAAAAAAAAAAATTTAATTGAAAGAAAATGATGTGATATGATAGAGGTAATGATGAGGAGTAAATAGAATAAAGTTAAAATAAATATGTTAGTTATGTGGGGTAGTTTTGTAAAAATGATTGAAAAGTAGGGTAGTTGTATAGAAAGAAATGAAAAATGATTAAAAATAAAGTAATTACGAAAAGTGGTATAGAAATATGTTTAAAATGATTAAAATAGAGTTAACTATGGAGACTGAAAAGTTTTACCTTAGCATTTTTTGGTCATTGTCAAACACATCCTAAATGGAAAAGGAGATAAGGTAAGAAAGATTAATGGGTTCAATGTTCAAACTTTAAAGTATGACATGTAGAAAAAAATGGAAATAGAAATAGCTTGGGAATAATGGTAGAAAATAAATTTACAAATATTGTAAATGTTAACAAAATGATAGAATTGTTCAAATAGAGCTTTTACGGGATGAAGAGGTTATAAATTTTATCATTGATTATGCACCACAAGTAAGATTTGAAGATAGAATCAAGAAAATTTTCGGGATGACAGAGATATTCTAGTACAAATTATACCCAACCAAGAAAAATTTTGATAGAAGGAAATTTAAATGGTCTATAGGATATAAGAGAATTCATGCAGGTTTCAACTTTGGAGTAAAGAATGAAATAGAAATATCATTACAAATGCCTTGTTTAAAAAAATAGACGAACATTTGATAACCTTTAAGAGAGGGACCAATTCTAGCCAAATAGATTTCTTTCTTATAAGAAGATCCGATAGGTCCCTTTTAGCAATTGCAAGGTCATCCCAAGTGAGAGTTTAACGTGCAACATAGGTTATTACTAATGGACACACACACACACACACACACACAAATCCACAAAGATAACGAAACCTAAAAGTAATATAATTTCAAAGATTAAATGGTAGAATTTGAAGGGTGATAACATTGAACTTTTTATTTGAAAGAATGATGGAAGAAGGAGAATGGGACATACAAGAAATTGAAGTAGAATGAAGTGGCAAAATGTATTAAAAGAGTTTGACAAAGTATTTGAGGAATGCATAAAAATAAAAAATTCTTACATAAGTAAACTTAATAGTGGAACGAGGATGTTCAAAAAGCTGTAAATGACAAATGAAAAAAGTTTTAAAATTGATAGACTAATAAAAAATTATATAAATCTACATCAATACAAATTATCAAAAAAAGTTGCTAAGAACCATTAGCAAAGCTGAACACAAAATCTATGACAATTTATATAATAAATTGGGAACTAAATTAAGGAGAAAAGGTTATATTTAAAATTTTGACATGTTAGACACATTAGCAAGGACTAAAGAGTTTTTCAGTAAAGATTATGAAATTAGAGAAAGATGGACAACTTATTTTCATAATTTATTAAATGGTACTCCATTAGATGACAATTCAAATGTAGAAGATGGAAATATCAGCTATTTTCCAAAAATTCAAATCTATGAAGTACGGGAAGCCTTTAAAAGAATGAGCACATAAAAATCATTACGTCCAGATAATATATCAAATGAGGTGCATAAGTGCATAGAAGATAAAGGTATAAATTGGCTAATAAACTTCTTTAGTGAGATTATAAGAACAATGTTAATGTCAAACGGATGATTGAAGTACTACAATCCAATCTATAAAAATAAGGAAGATATTTGAAATTATGCAAATTAACCGTAGAATAAAACAAATGAATCATACTATAAAATTGTAGGAAAGAGTGATTGAACAAAGATTAAGATGAAAAATAAATGCCTCCAAAAAACAATTCAGTTTTACGCCAAGAAGATCAACAACCGAAGTCATTTTCTCACTTAAACAATTATTTAAGAAGTATAGAGGGAAAAAAACCTAAACATGATTCTTATTGATTAGGAAAAAAGCATATGATCGAGTCCCAAAGAAATTAATATTGCGAGTGATGAAAAGAAAGGAATTAACAACAGATATTTATTTTATTAGAAATACATATGAAAGGGATATAACCAAGATGAGGACCATGAGTGGATACATAAGTGTCTTCCCAATTGCAATAGGTTTGCATAAAAATTAAGCCTTACGCCCTTACCTTTTCACTTCAGTTATAGATGGACTTACTAGACATTTACAAGAAGTACCTTAGTGTATGTTATTTGCAGATGATATAATCCTAATAAATGAAATCAGAGAAGTAAACTTGAAATTGAACAAATGGGAAGATGCTCTAGAATCTAATGATTTTAGAATTAGTCACAAATATATAAAATACAACTTTAATAATGGTGAGCACCTAGATGAAGAACCAATTAAAATTTTAGATCTAGTAGTATTAGAAATTGGCCACTTTTAGTACTTAGGACTAATAGTTCAAAAGAATGGGGAAAATCGAAAAAAATACTATAAATAGAATCAAGTATGAAAACGTACTTCAGGAATCTTATGCGACTAGCGAGTTCTGATTAAATTAAAAGCGAAATTTTATAAGACTACAATTAGACCAGCTATACTTTATAAAACAAAATGTTGGATAGCTAAAGAACAACATATACACATAATCATAAAATGAGTGTAACAAACAAGAATACTAAAGTGAATGAATGGTAAAACAAGACAGAAATGAAGTAACTTGAGATAATCTAAAGGTGAAACCAATAGGCAATAAAATGAGAAAGAGTAGACTAAGCTGGTTTGAAAATGTTAAACAAAAGCCTAAAATAGCACCAATTAGGAGAGCTTAGTTTATTCAAATAGAAGACAGCAAAAGAAAGAGAGGAAAACCCCAAAAAAAAAACACAGATGGAAGTAACTAAATAAGATATAAAAACATTAAATATTACTACAAATTTAGTTTTTGATCCATATTGCCGATCCCCGTTAGGTGGAAAATGACTTATGATGATGATGATAATTCTTTGGCTAAAAATATTATTTAAACAATTCCGCTAACAAAAACAACGAGCATGACAAATAGGATACTGCACTGGTACTTGCACCTGGGAATGTATATATCTTCACATTTTGGACAATAGATTTTCACAGAACCATTTCGAGGGATATCTGATGTACCCACAGGCAAGCATGGTTGGCCTCCACAAAACACTCTAGGGCACCTTCCAAAATCCACTCTCTTATATTTCTCATGCTGAAAAGAAAAGAACAAAAGAACCAAGAACTAGTTAATCCCATTATAGAGAATTTTTTGAAAGACAACCAGAGAAAAAGATGAACTATACCATAGCATTTAACCCTTTCGTAGTTACTATATATCGTGCATGTATAAGCCCATACAAGACCTCTGCTGCAGATTCAATCTCAGTGTGTTCATCACCTTCTATCTCACCTAAAACAACCAAAATGCAAACAAGATTTTTATCTGTATTTCCAGCTTCTGCAGTAGAAGGGTTGGACTAGGAAGGGAAAAAAGGAATCTAAAAAAGTGAAGCAAAAGATAGAATGATGTGATGCAATAAGGAATTATGATTAAAAATAAAATGGGATAACAAGATGATAACTGAAAATGTCAGAAAGGGTGACGATATGGAAAAAGTAGAATGCTAGGCAGTTAAAGTGTCACATTATATTGAAAAGGGTGATAACATGGCAAAGAATGGAAATTTTTTCACCCATTTCCCTCTTACCAAACTCACCTGACAAATGTGTCAAGAAAACATTTAAAAGTGAGATAAGTATCATAACAACAATAAATGGATGAGACTTAAAACAAAGACATGATGACAAAATAACCAAGTCTTCCTGATTCTTTCAACCCTAGCAAACCGTAGGTCAATTAGCCTTACATGCATGTGCATTCCCTCAATGGATATGTGCACTTGCATCAAAATGACATAAGATGGAATAGCTAATTCAACATACCAGTAAATAGTGGATTCCCTAAACAGAAAAAATAAATGTTACCCCTTCAGAAACCCTTCTTGAAAATAAGGAAATGCATTTTAATTGCAGTAAGAGCTCCTAAAGGCAAAGGCTACCCTCTTTCAAGATCGAGTCCAGAAGATAACAAACACAAGGTACTCATGCAAGACCCCACAGCTTTGAATGAGGAAAAAGAAGCAACCGTCTTTCAAGATAGAGCCCAGAAGGTAACAAACGCAAGGTACTCATGTAGCACCCCACAGCTGTGAGTGAGGAAAAATAAGAAAAGGCACTCAGCCAATCCAGCATAGCAAAGGCAGGCACCCTATCTCTGAAGAGGAATCCCAAGCCTTCAATGGTGTAACCCTAACATCAAAGCTAATTTGAAGCGGAACTTTAAACTTTACAATTTCGCAAATATTGCTACCAAGTAGAGGGAGAAATTTTTTTTCTTTTCGCCTCTGCCAGCCACTCCCTTAGTTAAATTTAAAATTTTTTTTTTAAAAAAAAAAAACTACTCTAGAATTGAGAAATATAAACAATATCTCATTGAATCTTATATTTTAAGACTGTTAAAGAGACAAATACATAATTGAAGGAGAACTTAGAAATTTGAAAACAGCTCACCACAATTTCTACAGCATGGTGCAGATGAGTGTGGATCTTCATTTTGGTTTTTACTTTCAAAGTATAAGATCTTTTTTTAACGGACAAAGTATTAAATCTTTAATATCACTAACAATAGGCTATATGCAATGGTCCTATCTCAAACATAAAGAAAACCTAGATGAACAGCATACGTGGCAGATATGAAATATTAAACTCATTCACTTGCGTATAATTTTAGACCAATTTTAGACAGCCCATGCAGAGGATATCTCACGAATCGCTCTGTGGTCAACATTGTGAATGGTGCTACAAGAGATCCAGAGGGTGGACTAAGAGTGAAGACAACAAGTCATGGATTCAAAGGAGTATATTGTTGTTTAACTGCAATGGAGTCGGCTCCTACAAAATGCCAAAATAGACTTAGTAGAAAAAGGAATCAGACAGGACAATGGAGAATACAAAAGGGGCTTTCAAAAATTAAAACAAAATAAAAAACAGTAATAAAAAGAAAGCGTTTGTCCACTGTAACAGCCCAGGATCGAATCCTACATCGAAAAGGGAAAATATTTCCTAGGGGTTTATAAATGGGTCTTTAGTTAAATATATAATGTGATGCGTTCTAAAACCGTGCAGCTAAGCTGCCAAGCTAAGACAATAGCACATAATGAGGCTCATAGCCCACAAGCTCAGGAACATTTTTCTGGGTTCATGCGTTAGTGACATTACAAGTAGTATCAAAGCAAACCCTCTCCAAAAGATGTGAGGCAAAGACCCAGAATTGAGTTGAGTTGTGATTCGAGGACAAACCGAGCGAAAGTTAACACGCCTGCAATAGCCCAAAACTGAATCCCAAACTGAAAAGGGAAGAAAGTTTCTAGGGATTTATAAGTGGGTATAAGCTTAAACATCATATGATACGTTTTAAAATCGTGCAATTGAACTGCTGGGCCAAAACTCCAACTCATAAGTTATGGATCTCACAATGTGATATTGTTCACTCTGGCCTAGCAACTCAACCACACAGTTTTAACGCACATCACACCATGTCTAAACTTAGACCCACTTATAAATTTTTAGGAACTCTCCCTTTTCGATGTGGGATTCAGTAGGCTATTACATCCACCTTGGATGTGAGTCCACTTTTGTAGTTTTTTCAACAATTCACTTGAAAGGGGATAAATTTGAGATAAATAAAAATTGATCATTGACTTGTCCCCATTATGACCTAATTTTCAACTTGTTCCATTTTACCAACAAATTTTTTTATCTATAATATTAAAAATGATAATTATTGGTGATGGATCAATGTTATCAATAAGAAAGACAACAATGGGGTAAGTTAACTGCAGACAGAAATAGAAAGCAATACATTCAACAGAAGGTCAGAGTTTAGCAATGGCATCATACGGTAAAGAGTAAGACAGTAAGAAAACTAAATCTGTACTACAATAATGTGCAGGATAGAGATATGAATGACTTGTGGACATGGTTCAGATTTCAGTAGGTATCATGGTCCATGACAGAGAGTAACAAAATGATAAGATTCATAAGACCGAGATGGTGATTTTTAACTTTATAAATGAAAAAATAATTTGGAAAAAATGTTGCCAGTTAGTACATTAAAAGAAGTGATCATATGAAGTTGATGATAAGTCAGCTTAATATCATTTATTATAACTTTAATTCCAGAAGGAATTAAATGAAACAGTTTTGTAAAATAGAGCATACCGCTCAAGGAATCATTGTCCAATATCATGTCCAAGGCATAATCATAATAAGGAACCAGGGCCTGAAGTCCACATAAATTGAAATCATCTTGTATATAATCCTCATCAACTTCACAGAGAAGCTCATTTCCTCTCAACCCACAAAACCAGGAAATCCATGATGAATCATCTCCCTCAGAACTACTAAGATCTGTCTCTTCACTTCCTGTACCTGATATTTCTTCCAAGATAAAAAAGGGAAAAGATAAGATGGCCACATAAATAAACTGATATAGAAAAAATTGCAATGAAAAATCAAGATTCCTAGCATCTGTAAGAAGAGAGAATCATCAAATTCCGAATTATTATTTACTCTCTATTTTGATTGTCAGGTGACACCTGAATCTTGAAATGAACCTGTATTACAGTGAGCAATAAAATCAGACAGAAAATTGAGAAATATGTATACAGTGAATCAAACTAGCTTAAATAAGAAGTGGGTTGTATGGGGCAGAAGTTCATTTATACACAGTTTAGCCACAAATCATTGCAGAAAAGCTCATCTGATTTTAGTTCCAACCACAGAGAACCGCATTTACAGCCATTGGTAATTAATGGAATTTACTTCCTCGTCAACACATACCAATATTGGAGTTTCTAGAAAAGATCATTTCAAGAGGAAATGCATGTAGCACCAATTAGCTCAACTGGGTGATTATTAATAATAAATCATTAAGCAATGAATAGCTTCGTTCACCTTTATCAAACTATCATTTCAGTCTAAAACTTGACTTTATAGTAACACTTTTGCCCAAAAACATGCTATGTAAGTATTATTTGGGATAATTACCCAAAGGTCAAGAAAGGGAAACCGCACCGTACTCATTCAACACATCGTGCTCAATCATCCAAAATTTTACACGTGGCATACGCCAACTAATGATTTATAAATAATGATAAATGACAACAATAAACAAGTGTTCGAATCAGCTGCCAAAATCAGACTGCCTGGGCAAGAAATCTTAATTACACCTCCTGAGAATTCACCAATCAGCCAGACTGGTGGATGACAGCAAATTTCAGCTGCATGATTGGCATACGAAGAGAGGATATAAATTTGAGGTGTTTCCATCCCCGTACGAGTAAAAAGTTGTTGAATTTCCCAAGTGAAGCAGCAACAGCAGCATGTAGGGATGAAATAAGACGAAGATGAGTGTAGGGAGGAGGGAGTTAGAATTTGATACCAAGAGGCGACTGCGGATTGAGCTTAGCCTCCTTGGTCTTGAGAGCGGAAGCTGAGGATGTCTCAGGGCGTTTTTTGGTGGAGGGACTGGATCGAGGGTCGTCGAGGGTGATGGAAGGGGGGCTCTTCAACTGCTTGGGAATGGAGTCCAAGGCCCCAGAGCTAGGGTTGGATCTGGTGGGCACCCCTCCTCGAGAGGAAGCTGCACTTTTCAACATGGTGAGCGAAGGGGAGAGGGAGAGCGTGTGCGCGCGTATGGGAGAGAAAGAAATTTTACTACACACACACACAACACAAAGCAGAGAGCAGAGAAAAGTATTTCGTTTTCTCCTCCTCCGTCTTTATACTCTAATAATATAAATAAATATATAAAACCATAGGATGGGGAGCGAGCGCGAGGCCTTTTTCTTCAAAATCAGAAACCGAAACCCTAGCTAGCTAAGTGATGTGCCTTTTTCCCTTTTCTTTTTTTGCTTTATTTCCCTTTGCAACCGGAATCTATCCGAAAGCGAAAAGCCAAACGACCTCGCTCTCGATCTCCCTCTCCCTCTCCCTCTCGAATCTGCTGCCCGCCTTGGCTGCTGTCACAGTTTTGGGAGATACGGCTTTCGAATCCAGCCGCAGCAGCAGCAGCAGGAGGTCGCAGCACCAAGAACAGGACGTTGCATTTGTACTTTTGTACAGCTGCGTTTTTTTTCTTTCCTTTTTTTTTTTTTTTTTATCGCCCTCCGCTTTCCCCCTCCCCTCCCCTCCACTCCACTCCACTCCCCCTCCTATCAATCCGCGGACCACAGCCAGCAGTTTACTGAGCTGTTTTTTATTTTATTTTATTTTTCCTACACGGGTACCCGTGTTTGCCGATGGATATATTTTTTAACCTATCGAAAAAACGTTTACTACGCTGTTGAAACTTGTTTATTGGATCGGCTTCTCATGCCGCCCATAAGCTATTCCTAAAGTTGTAGGGCGTGTTTGGCTTAAATAAAACCTTTGAAATCAAAAACTTTTGTGTGTGTTTGGCAGTAAAAATTGTCTAACAATAACTCTTTTCTGCCTAAAACTTTATATTTTTCATAATTATTCTATTTTTAATTATTTTTACACATTTTTATTTATAATTATCCTATTTTTTAATAATTTTTACACAATTACTCACACAACTAACTTATCTTTTTTTTTATAATAACATTCTGATATTACAAATCAGGCACATTCACATATATATGCATGAAGCAGGTGTTGAACACGGGACGTATGGCAACTTTGACAACATCTTGACATAGCGCCTGGTTGGCAACTTTGACAACATCTTGACATAGCGCCTGGTTGGCAACTAACATATTTATTTTAACTTTATTTTCTTTACTCCTCATCGTTACCTCTACCATATTACATCATTTTATTTCAATTTAACAACTTTTATACCAAAAATTTTTCATTCAAAAATTTTATAATTTCTCAAACACAAATAAAAAATTTATATATAAAAAACTTTTATATTAAAGACTTTTCAATCTAAAATTTTTCACTGCTCGCGACTATTTTATTTTTTAATTATCTATTTATATCTTCCTACATAAGTACCTTATTTTTCAATCATTTTTACGTAATTATTTATACAACTAACCTGTCTATTTTAACTTTATTTTCAGTTATATCACATCATTTTCTCTTATTTTAAAAACTTTTCATTCAAAATTTTATCATTTTTCAAGTATTTAGATTATAGGGGTGTTTAGAAAGCTATAAAACTTCACCATGAAAAGTTTTAAATATAATAGGTTTTTAAATAAAAAATTGATGTAATATAATAGAAATAATAATGAGGAATAAAGAGAATAAAGTTAAAATAGATAGGTTAGTTATATTGATAGGTATGTATAAATGATTGAAAAATAAGAAAGTTTATATAGAAAGATATAAATAAATAATTAAAAATAATGTTGTTATAAAGAGTGAACAATTTTAGTTTGAAAATTTTTATGCCGAAACAAAACACTCTATGCTTCGTGTAAAATACTAAAAAAAATTTAAATTTATTTGACAATCTATGCTTCATGTAAAATATTAAAAAAATTTAAAATTTATTTGATTTTTTCGGTCAACAAAATAAGCATGGACACATGCATCGACAAAATGTGAGGGGTGTTTTGCACTGGGGGAATAGTGGTATTAGAACAGAATGCAACGCGTATAACAGGGGCAAGATGAAAATAAAGCAATAATAGATAAAGTAATTGTATATAAAAATTATAAATTAATTAAAATTTAAGAATAAAAACAAAAAATAGAATAATTTTTTATCAATACACTCACATCACATTTTATTTTTAAATTTCATAATCAAACTCAAAAAATTCTATAATTATTCAGAAAAAGACTACACATTTTTTATTTTTCAAAGGGAGAACAACACATGCACACTCGAAAATTATCAAGAGCAAAAAAAATACTCTCATGCTGGGGGCCAGATTTGAACCCGCATCTCCTTGGCGGATTAGATAATTGATAGAACAATTTTAAATGCACCTAGGTGCATTTAACTTATTTTTTTAAAAAAAAAATTGTTTATACAACTGTTAATCTAAGTGTGTTTAACATTTATATCAAGTTTTACTAATTTTGAAAATTTAAAGATTTTTTTTTTTTAGTCAATGACATTTTTGTAATTCACTAATTATAAAATTGCCACTAATTTTAAAAATTCATAAAAATATCTATAATATCCAAAAATGTTAAAATTTGATACATTTGTTAAATACATTTTAGATTAACAGTTATATAAAATATTTTTAAAAAATAAAAAATGAACTTTTGCATCCAAGTGCACTAGATCACCACTCATAATTAATAACTTCAACTTTTCCATCTTATTTTTAAAATTTACCAAACACTCCTTGAAATATTCAATTATTAATAAGGGTGTAACCTAAGCTCATGAAATTCGGATTCACTTCGACTTTAACTTTAATTTCAATCTTAACTCTATTTATAATATCTAAACTTTAACCCTATTTTTAAAAAATCGAGTTCGGATTGAGATTCGAGTTAGAAGATGATGAATTTACATTTTATTTAAGAAGGTTAAGTTTAGAATTTCATATGAATATATAATAACAACAAATCATGTAAATAAACATAATAATATATCATCAAACTGTAGACTTTTAAAAAACATAGCAATATAAAAGAATATTTTTTGAAAAAAATTCAACGTTAAAAATAAGATAAATGAAGAAAATTAATGGATACAAAAATAAATTATAGAAATAAAAAATAAATATAAATAAAAATAATATATTTTATTTATAAATATTTACAATATGTCAAACATGTATTGAAACATAAATATAAATAATATAAAATATATAAATATAAAGAGATATTATTAAGATATTACATATAATATATTTTATAATAAATATAGCATAAGAGATCAGGCATTAATTCACCTTAATCCTAACTCCATCGTATCTGCAAATCAGGTTCGGATTGCACAAAAAGCAAGTTCTAGCAATTAACAACGTTGGAAACCCGGTTTGGCGGACGGAATTCGAGGAGCTGGAGGAGGTGCACATACATGGGAGGGATAAGAGAACCAGAAATCGGGTATGGCGGGCCCACCTCATGCGTATTTCTAAAATAATGTTGACGTCCCTTTCTTTCTTTATTTCTTTATTTATTAAGAGAAAGATTGAATGTAATGTAATCTCCGGATCATATTATTTACGTGCTTGTTCGTTGTTACTCGGACATATTTGCTGGGGCCGGGAAACTCTAATTACACTAAAAAGTTGGACATTGAAATATTTCTTCTTACTATAATTCTTTCTTTCAGAAAAAAAATAAAAATTATCCCCTTTATTTATTTTATGGAAGTTTAAGGACGTTTGGTAATGTGTAAAAATTATGGGATTGTGGGAAATTGTGAGAAATAGAAAAAAGAATATTTTGAGAAACGTGTGATTAGTAGGAAATGATAAAAGTATAGTTGGAATAAATAGGTTTGTTGTATATAGTTAATAGGACAAATAATTAGATATAGAGATAAAAGCGAGAAAAATAGTCTGATTGATAAAACAATAATTGACATTGGGTTTCCCCTGTTTCCCACGCTTACGATTTCCAAACGTCCCATTGGAGGATGCCTCACGCATTCTTATGATAACTATGGTATCTGTGGCAGCGGCAAGACATATAGGACCTCGATCGTATGCTCCCGGACGCATACATCTATTTTTTTATTTTTTTTTGAACTTTTGTTTACAATAGTGTTAATCTATGTGTATTTAATATGTGTATAAATTTTTACCATTTTTGGAGTATTTTAGATTTTTATTTTTATTTTTGAAAATCATAGGCATTTTAAGTAATTTTAAAGTACTAAAATGCCACTGATTTTTAAAAATTCGAAATAAATATTTAAAAATCTAAAAAAATGGTAAAAATTGATACATACGTTGAATGTACTTAGGTTAACAAATTAATGAAAAAATTTTGAAAAAAAAATTTAAAAAATAGGTATATGCACCCGGGAGCATAGGATCAGAATCCAGACATGTAACAGTACAAGTAGAGAGTCAAGGGAACTCTCGTAGCTGGTGCTGCCTTGCAAAACCAAAGCGAAGGAAGCTGCATGGGTTGGCGGGTGCAAGTTGCAAATTTGCAATGCAGCGGATGTCCCAAAAAAGAGCTACATGAAAAGACAAGGCCCTTTTGTCCTCAGATACGTTCATCTCTATGAATGCAACAGCAAGCCTTCTGCATCTGTTAAAAATTATTTACATGGTCAGAGGCCAGATGGTTCTGGTTTGCTAAAAAACAAAAAAAAAAAACAAATATATTATACATTAGTGGCTGCGGAATTGCCAGTGTATTCTTAATCAGACAATGTTATACATTTCTTTTGTTATTGCCATATCTTCGTAAGTTATCTTTTTAGTTTCTGCACTAAACGCTTTCTTCTATTTTTCTTCTTTACGTTGTCGTCTTTTTCCACAGACACAGACACGTGGGTGGTAACGTGTTTCTTAAGAAGGGGGGCAGAGATTACAGAGAGGAGAGGAAGAAGAGTAGAGTCTGTGGAGGTACCATGTATATGCAAAACTAACAAATTCACCAAGGAAAGGGAAAGGTGGGGGGAATTTCGTAAGCTTGTGTTGCATCTATACCTTTGCGGAAAGTAATGGTAGACCTTGTTTTCAACCCAGCTGCTCAGCTCGCTCGCTGCTGGGTCATGCTTTCTACGGGTGTGTTTGAAAATAGATAAAATTTTTGTTGAATAATTTTTTAGAATAAAAATTGTCAAATGATGTAATATGATAGGAGTAATGATGAGGAGTAAAGAAGATAAAGTTAAAATAGATAGATTAATTATGTAGGTAATTGTGTAGAAATAATTGAAAAGTAGTATAATTGTATAGAAAAATGTGAAAAAATAATTAAAAATATGTTATTTACGAAGAGTGAAAAATTTTAAATTTAAAAGTTTTAACTTGATATTTTCCGACACAGTGCCAAACACACCCTACAGCTACATTTTCGCTGTCTGCCTACAGACATTCCCATGACAGACATGTCAGATGACTTCAAATAATCTAAAAATGAAATAGCGACTTGGATGGTCCACAATAATCGAAGCTGATTTGGATATATGTCACAGCTGCAGCTGTCCAACACAGCTAAAAACAGCTGCCTGTCCAAAGTCCTTAACTCTCAACTAAGCAGTAGAATGATTCATTGAGAACTATAACTTTTCCATTGCCAAATCCCGCAATTTTGGCGGGGTTAGCTTTGCTGTTGAACCCATGTTCACAGCAGGGGTGATCGCATAACAGATTGGATGAAAGGATTCTCCGCGCAGTGCAGTCTGCAGTGAAAGTCTAACAGGGTCCTAACATTTCAAAACATCAGAAAAGGGACACCGAGTGCTGAACGGTCCAGTGGAACGGATAGCCAAGATTTCAGGCACGGCCTTGCCTATGTAGTATGTACGGGTTATGATAAGACCTTTGGAGCACATTTCTCTTATCAGCATTACAAGTATTCACCTCTTTGCTGGATGATATCCCTCGTCAGAACAGTAGTACTAAAAATACAGAACAAGAATCATCAAAAAATATATACACAGGAGAGGATTATGGGCAGACAAGCTTCTTTTTAAGTTCAAAGGCTTGGCCCATATATGATGCTAACTAATCATCAAGGCACTTCGTAATGGGATTTCCATGCAGTTATGAGACAATGCGACACAAGCTTCACCAATGCAATAGGCTTCTTGCAAGCAGAAAAAAAATTACCCTTGTGCAATCTCCTCAACTTTCTTCTTCTGTCACCATTTAGATGACCAAGTAGCTGACATGAATGCATGGAAGGGAGTGTAAAGTGGGTAGATCTCCAAGTTTCAAAGTTGAGTAGAGGTATTTGCCTCATATACCCCTCCCTAGACCTGGAGTTGTCTTTTGTCGGTTGTTTAGCCATCCAATAGGGCGATGAGATAAAAAAAAAAAATTAATTAAATAAAATAAAATTTTTTCTTCCCCAAATGATTGAATCACTTGCAATAGTTAAAATTCCAAATCCATCAGATTCATCATGATGGCACCATGAAGTTAATGTTCCATGAAGAAATGAAAAATGTAATTCCCTATGCCCATGCTTTTAAGCACAATCAAGTGTCAACAAAGAAAAAGAAAAAGACAAAAAAAAAAAAAGGAAGATGAAACATTTTTAGTATCTCTTCATTTTCTATAGACAATAGTAGATTCAAGAAGCATAATCGGCAATTGATGAGATTGCTTTCATAAGGTGCATATGAATAAACATAAACCACGACAGCACAATTGATGGAAGACCAACTCGTACAGAACTGCAAACATTTGAACTCATCAAAATGCCTTCGCCCCTCAGGGGTGATCCCATGACAAACTGGAAGAAAGGAAACACTGCACAATGGATAGAAAAATTAAAACAATCCTTGGCATTCCAAACTTGCAGATAAAGTGGCACACATCTTATATGAATGTGATACTCACTTTCCGAACTAAATAAAACAAAATGCAAATAAAAAAATTACAAATTCTCTTTGACGAATTGTGGTTCCAAATTCTTCCAAGTAAAATGCAGGTGGTTCAAGAAGCCAACCTCACCACAGTGCCACACCAATTTGAGACATCAGGATGGAAATCCATAATTAAACGTTCTCTGAAGATTGGAAATATATTGTAAAACTTTCATTGCTTAACTCTGTAACCAGTTCAAGTTTGTTTGCTTCAGAAAGAACCACTCCACTCATCACTCATGAAGCCACTTTGGATCCCCACCCTATGCGCTAAGATTCAGTACTTTCACTCACTTCTTCATATACCCGATTATCAAATAACAATTAGAGATAGAAATGTATCAAATAAGAATTAGAAATGTGATTTCGAGTGATGAATGATGATGGCATCAGCTTGCACTTAAAACTGAACTCACAATCAATGAATCAAAAGCAGTTTCTAGCATTAACAGCCAGCAATTGACAACAGTAGCACAATAGAAAGAAATGGGTAATGCTCGCAAAAAAATGAATGTCACTCATCCACCATCACTCCATCCTCACTACTGTCTCCACCAGAATCCACCTTAGTCTTCAACTGTCCACAGACATTGCATTCCATCAAGTCGGAAATGGAACCATCTTCAGAAGGCGGCAATGGAGCCAATGTCCCCCCACAGTTCTCCTTCTCACAGACATAATTCACAAAGAAATAAGCATGAGGAAAATCCCCTCCACCACCATTATCGTCTTCCTCCTCCATACACTCTTCATCTTCATCGTTTCCCTCATTTTCTTTCCAGTTTTTCTCAACCTGGCACCGGTCACACTCGCATACAGAACCATAAATCCTCCAACAGCCTCTTTTGCCGGTCTTTGTAGCTCCAATTCACTGGGAAATAACTCAAGCATACCTCCCTCCCTTCGCTAATGTCATGTATTGCTCTCACCACCATATCCGTATTCCCATCTCCCACCTGATCCACATAATCAAACCTGCACGCGTTCGGAAGACAGTCGTGGTTAAAGAAGGAAGCTCTGGGGTAAATCCCGTACGCCCGCACTGCGCGCTCCCCACTGCCATCAAAAGGTTCCATCAAGCCAAACGCATTCCGCCGATCTTTGGCAAGCAACGCAGCTGTCAGTTCGAGGGAGAAGCCTACTTCAGTCTGCGGAGGCGGGGAGAGGGAGGAGAAGGAGTGTAGGGCGGCGGCGGAGGAGGCATCAGCGGGATCAGGATCGCCTCCGAGTGAAAGGAGGCGGCGGAAGGCAGGAGGGCAGGAAGCGGCAAGGTTGTAGGCGGTGGCGAGGAAGATGAGAGAGGTTATGAAGTGGGGGTTTGGGAGGGAGGCGGAGCGGATAATAGCTAGTAGTGAGCAAAGGGAGGGGGAGTGGGAGGAAGTTAGGGCGAGAGAGAGGCAGGAGGGAGAGCAGAAGAGGGAGGTTGTGCAGGAGGGGCAGGCAAGAGAAGAGAAAGGAGAAGAGAGAGTACGGAAGCAACGGGAGCAGAAGGTGGGAGGAGAGGAGAGAGGGAGAGATGGAGGGTAGAGAAGAAGAGGGGAGTCTTCAAGGAGGATTTGACCGGCTTTTTCGCCGGGGCGGGAGACGATAAGAGAGCGGCCTCTTGTGAGGGTTTTTGATGCAGGCCAGGGAGGAGAAGAACAGAGGAGGGAAATTAATGGGCTGTTTACGGCATGGGCTGATAGTATTGGGCTTCGTTGGCCCGTGACCCAGGAGAGCGTTTTTGGGCTGTTCTGCTTCAAATCTCACTGTATGTTATATTTTAAGTATAACTTTTACAGCTCATAAGTAAAAAAATTATGCAAATTGAATATTTTAATTAATAAATTATAATATAATGATTTTAATGGTCCATATGTTTTCAAATTTATGAGTAATATCATTGTAGACCGTCCTTCGGTAGGCTTAAAACACAGGTGGACTCAATAACCTTTTTGGCACCAATTTGAAGATTATGAAGATAGGAAGTTGCAAAAAAAGGAGTAATAACGCGGCCAGCCACGAAGGCGCAGCTGCTGCAACAAGAGAAGGCATGTGAGGTTTGATATAATGGCCAGCTACGAAGGCCAGCCACTTGTACACAGTGTTTTAAAAGCCGGACCGGACCGTCCGGTCCGACCGTGAACCGTCAGCGGCACGGTTCGGTTTGGCTACGGTTTTCTATTTTTGATGAAAACCGTTCGAACCGGGCGGTTGGACCGTAAGAACAGGTCTGACCGCGGTTCGGTTCGCCATTATTAAAAAAATATATAAAAATGAAACTTCTCCTGCGGGCCCCGCCGCAAACCTTCCCTGTTCATCATCTTCGTTTCGCAGCAGCAGCGGCTAGGGTTTGCTGTGGACCCACCATCGGCATCTGCGGCGAGGGATCCAAGTAGTTCAGCCGGCCGGAATCGACGTCCGACAACAGTCACCGGCGTCCGGTCATCATCTATTGCTCCGACAACTCCTCACAGCAAGCTCCACCGCACTTTCGGCCTCCATTCTTCCGGTTACAGCAACTGGCTGCGTCAATCGGAGCTTCTACGTTTTCTTCCCGGTCGTCCTCTTCGGTTCCGGCGACCATCGCTTAGACTGATTTCCCACCGCAGACAGAACCGGCATCTTCCGGCGCATCTGAATTGTGGAGACAGAGCCTGCTGGTTTAGATGTTCTTGAAGAAAAACAAGCATGCTCTGTTGATGTCAGAATGCTTTGTGCTCCGTTTCTCTTTTCTAGTAGGGGGCCGACCTGATTTCATGAGAGGTTTGGAATTCATAAAGTGCTTTGTTGGCGAAGTGCTTACAGATGTCAATGGTTATATGTCAATGAATATAAATATGGTCAGAATGCGGATGATGCCTAGTGTGATACTTGAAGGTGGCTTTCCTTGATTTTCTTATCAAAGCATTTGTGAATATTTTCTTCCAAATAACGTACTATCGCTTTTTCTCCATTTTCAGTCATTTAAAAGCTTCAATTCGTAATTGTGCAGGCAAGGCTAGTCAGAGGCACATTCATTGTGCATCCAACTAACAGCCCCTATAAGAGTGTTGAAGAGCTCTGGGATGGGGAGATTTGAGCAGGAAATGCTGCTGCTCTGTTTCTGTTCTCGGCTCCCACGTGAGTAGTAGATTCTCAATTGTGGAGATGCTTCTTTTTGGATACTTTGAAGATATCAACTTTGAAATTTTTTTTTGAATTAAATATCTCAAATATATTTCTATTCAGTTGTATTTTGTACTCACTTTAGACCAAAATCATAGTTAAATTTTGCTCAAAATTGTAAGATGATGAGCAATTTGAACATTTTCAATTACAATACAATTTTAAATATTTTTTCTTATCTTTAAGTGGTTAATTTCTTCAAGTAAAGTAAATTTAATTTTTTTTAAATATCTTATATCTTTCCATTAATATTTGAAATTTCATTGCAGATATTCTGATCAACCATATAGGAACAAAACAAGATGAAAGAATTATACCTATTTCAGGTCAGTGCACTCTTATTTTTTTCTTGATTTGCATAATAATTTTAATATGATGTACTTGAATATATTGTTGATGCCAAGTGTAATTTTTATATCACATAGAATTTATATATTTAATTTAATTTTGAAATAATTAAAATCAATTAAATATAATTATTACGTCATAATTATGTCATGCTGACGTCACGGTTCAAAACGGTTTGAACCACGGTTGAACCGGTTGGACCTGAACCGGACATAAAACCGGTTCAGTTCCCGGTTCGGTTTTTAAAACATTGCTTGTACATTTGTAAAAGTGCTGCTTTGTGTCTAAGTTGTTAGAGTTTTGATCCCCACTAAAAGAAATTTGTGTCTCCCATTTAAGGAGTCTTGATCTCATCCCCTATCAATATATCTTGGTCATTATTAGTCGAAAAAAATGTAAGACTAAAATTGTAAAGTGAATTAGAAAAGCATTGTAACAGAAAAAGAGAGATTGTAAAAAGATATTATCAAAGAAATGTAATTTTATTCAAGGTCCTTTATTTGATAAATTATTTAAGGTCCTAAGTAAGCATATATGCTGAAAGAAAAAAAAAATCAATAATATTGACAAAAAATATGGTTACAATATCTTGAAAATGGAAAATTATATTGAAAATCAGAAAATTAATCGGCATCGGATGATTTTAAGCATTGAAATGCTTTTGCAGGTTTACCTGCAAAACATTTGGCACTTATCCCGGATGCAAATGAATTGATTTGGCTAATTATAAGTATTCTAAAATTTTTAGGACCAATCAAAATTCACATAAGAAGGTCTACCTGGTCAGAGTTGATTTTTTGAACAACTGGGCTTGGATAGTTATTAATAGATAATGTAAGTTGTATTTTTAATTTAATTTTCACATGTTATTTTAGCAACTTATGTAGCTTGATTGAAACACAAGAAGTTTAAGGATTTTAAAGGTCTTGAGTTCAAGCTTCGGAACTGCACAAAAAAAATTAAATATTAATTTTGCATTTCAGGACATTCAGAGAGACAAGAATGTGGAGAGATGCCATGGTTAATGAAGGAGAAAGTGTTCTAAGACAAATGGATTTTTATTTGGGAGTTCAGGAATATTCAACATAAATAATTTTATATGTCAATGGAAGTGCAGGGATGTAAAATTATATGAGTTAATTGCGCTTGAATTGATTATAAATTATTAACAGTAATATCCAACCCATTTGAGTGGATGGTGGATTCTGGATGTAGACGACGAAGTTAGCTTGATTTTAAAGCTTATTAGAAATATGCATGCTTTATTGTTGGGATGCCGATCTAATGCATACAGGAGCATGGAAGCCTTCGTGCTCCCGAGTGTATACACCCATTTTTTTAGTGTTTTTTGAAAATTTCTTCACAAGAGTATTAGTTTAGGTGTATTTAACATGTGTATATATTTTTATTATTTTTGGAGTATTTTAGATATTCATTTTTTGATTTTTGAAAATCAATGGTATTTTAGTAATTTTAAATTACCTAAAATGCCTCTGATTTTCAAAAATCAAAAGATAAATATATAAAATACTCGAAAAATGATAAAAATTTATACACATGTTAAATACCCATAGATTAACAGTTTTATAAAAAAAATTACAAAAAAAATAAAAGAAAATGGGTGTATGCACCTAGGAGCATGAAGGCTTCCATCCTTTGGAGTGCGTTAGATCGGAATCCTTAATGTTTCACTTCTGGCCAAACAATTGTAGAGGCTTCTAGTCAACTAAATGATTGGAACCGGCATAACCGAACCGTATACGCATGATTTTATTGAAGATGAAAATAGGAATTATAATTCTGGAAGCAAAAAGGCCTCAATCGAACCAACAATATCCTGTTATATGATGAAAATTGAAAGGAAACGAAAAAGGAAAATAAACAGAGACATGCTCATAACGACGTTTCAAACTCCCCGTTCCACCCAAGCTAAGCTTGGGCATGAGCAAATTCTAGGCCTCTCTGATAACTGTGGCCCATTTACACCCAGCCTTTGAGATTGATCTTGAGATGAGACAGATGGTCTCATCACCAAAGCTCTCGTCAACGTTATGAAGGCTCGGTACTCCCCCAGAGGGGACCTATGGAACTGCAATTCTAGGCTAAAGGGCTGTTCTACATGGAAAAGCATCATTAAGGCAAAAAGGTTGCTGCAGATGGGCTGCAACTGAAGAATCAGGGACGGTAAACAAATCAAATTTCTTGGTGACAGTTGGGCCTTAACCACATTGAATAAAGCAGGTCCCCTACCTCATAATCTGGATGAAAATTGCACTGTTGCGTAGTTCATCGATTGGCATATCAGGTGGTTGTTAGGAGACATGGGGTGAGATTCAACAGTTTCCTTCGCCAGCGATGGGTGGAGAGGATTCACACTACCGGCAACCGGAACATAATGGCCTCTTTATAGTTAAATCTCCCTACAGCTTGGAAAATGAAGATCGGGGTTGGAATGGGAATGGTCCTGATGACCTGGCAAAGGCACAAGTGCCCAGAAATTCGTGGAAAATTAAACTTCCAAAGAAATTTTTGATATTCGGATGGAGGCTACTGTTGAATTTGATCCCTACAAAAAACCAACTTAGCAGGTACAGGGCTCCACATTGACACCACATGCTCATTGCGTCACCAAACGAAGGAAACAATCATGCATCTGTTACTTAGGACTGCTGCAGCACTTTCAGGTACAGCCTTCTCAAAACTCTGGCAGATTTTGCACCCTTTGCTTAAGGCCAACAAGATGTATCCTCTCCTCTCCTAATTGTGTTCTTGTTGGTGTATTTGGTATGGGAGAAACAAGCTATATTCGGCCATGATACCCCAAGATGGGCGATGGACTAAATCCAGCAGCTGTTCACATCATCTGCTCTCAAGACCCTGAATTTTGGTGCCAGTGCAACTGCAACAAGGTGGGAGCGCCCGACCAAGGTGTCAAGAAAATCAACGTCGATGTAGCTTTCAATTTACAAATAAGCATTAAAGGATACGTACCATGTCCATCGAAAAGCAAAGGATAATTTGCAAATATTTCTACTTAGTTTGATTATAATTGTTAATATACTCACATAGTTTCGAAAATCCCAAATAAGCCACACATAGTTTGACAATAGTTGCAAATATACTCGTCCAGTTATGATGCTGTTATTGCACCATCACAACATGAGTATATTTGAAAAAATATGCAAACTATGTGGGTATATTAACAATTTCGAAAATTAAGTGGGCATATTTAATTTTGCAAATATACCCACATAGTTTGTATTTTTTTTCAAATATACTCATGCCGTAATTGTGCAATAATAGCTTCATAATGATGTGGATATATTTACAATTATTGTCAAACTATGCGGGGATTATTTGTGATTTCTGAAATTATGTGAGTATATTTGCAATTATAATTTACTTAGTTATATTTGTAAATCACCCAAAAGCAAGAGAAAAAAATAAAAAGAAAAGAAAAACCGTTCCAAGCTATTTGGAATTTTTTTTTTTTTTCCCAAAATAGTCCGCAGGATGTTTTACGAATGAGGGATGGTTGCTGGAAATTTTTCAGAACACCCTTCAAGGGAGCGAGTTGCATGTGAGCCATGTTTTGTAGAGTCTGGGCCCAGCCCAACTTCAAGAGAAGCCGAGAAGGTAATTGGGCTCATGCAGATGAAGCCAGAAATGATATTGATGACGTGGCTTTTTTTTAGCCCCTCGTTTTGTTTTCGGCTATACATTAACCATTTTAACTCCGTTTTTTCTATGATTAAACAGTGAATTTCTATGTTTTTATGGTATTGGACTCAATTGAAGATTTCGTATTTGAAGACTAATTATAAAATTATAAAATTAAAAGATTATTTTATATCATTTAATTAAGTTTAATTAGGCCATTATCTATTTTCAAATAATTGTCTACTTGTTAGTTATGTTAGTATTAACCCATTATTTTACAGGTAGGCCAAATTAAAGAGAACGCTAAAGATTGTACCGCTGGAGAATTTTTCAAAAGACTCTTTATTAATTTTTTATTAATTAAAGCAAGCCGAATCAAGGAAAACACTAAAGATTGAACCGCTAGAGAATTTTTCAAGAGACTCTTTATAATTTTTTTTATTAATTAAAGCAAGCCAAATCAAAGAGAACACTAGAGATTGAGTGCTAGAAAATTTTTCAAGAGACTTTATTATTTTTTTAATTAATTAAAGGCATATATGAAAAGAGATTTGAAAAGAGATTGGACATGTGTTCTTTTTATTACGCCTGTGATGTAATAGTGGGACATGACCTGGGGATGTGGATTTTTTTTGAGAGTCTATTATTTATATTATTTATGATAATTAATTATATCGTAAATGTATGATTGATCATGAAAAATTGTATTAAATACACAGCTAAGTATTTTTTTAGGTTTTGTGTGTTACAGGGATGTTTATTGTATGATGTTCTTTCCTTTTATAGAGTTTATGATAATACACCCAAGCAAGCGTTTTATTATGAAACGACATTGGAGACTATCAATGGACGCACATTGAAAAGCACTTCCAAGTTGAAACTTAAAACAATGTTTTACCTTCTTTTAATAATTAAAAATATAAATAATAATATAAGAAGAGTAATTAAATATAAAACTAACTAAATTATAACATCGCATTGCATACTATAGAATGAAGACAGCTTTTCATTCTGGATATATTGTATATGAGGGGGCTTTGCTTCAATGATACCCTTCTTCTTCTACCAAATGCTTTCCATTTTTAATATTTTAATATTTAGTAAAAATACACTTTATTTATTATACTTATCATCATTTTATATTATCACTAAAAATTTTCATTTATCTAGTATTATTGTGTATAGGACTTATTTACAAATGTATAAAATTAATGTACTTAAATAATTTAATGTTAAATATTAATTTTAAAGTTATATTTTCAACATCTAAATATCCTTACTGCGTATAAATAATTCTATAAATTATAATTATATTATAATACATATGTAAATAGATTTAAATATTTTTCATAATTCATACACAAATATATACTTTCCAAAAGGTGTGGCCATGCGTATATATAAAACTTAATGTTATAATAAAACAAAAGATATTAAATATAATGAACATAGTAAATTTTAAATCAAGCATCAAGGTATTATCTTATTTTTCGGCTACGTATGTGATTGTGTTTGGCTAACATTAAAATTTTTAAGCTAAAACTTTTAAATATAAAATTTTCACTCTTTAAGATTATCTTATTTTTAAATTATTTTCACATATTTTTATATAATTATTATACTTTCAAATCATTTCTATACAAGTACTCATACAAATAACCTATCTATTTTAATTTTATTTTCTTTACTTATCATTATTATCCCTATCATATAACATGATTTTCTCCCATTTAAAAAACTATTACACAAAAAAATTTTCTTTAAGAATTTTATTTGTTCTCAAACACACAGGAAAAAAATTCAGACCGACATAGAAAAATTGCACTACATTCCACAAAGAAGAGAAGTGATTCTATTAGTCCGAATTATGTAAATGTCTCATTTAGCCCACCTCGAAAACTTATTTACAATAATTTTTTTAATTTTTTTCTTTACGCACCTGTTTATCTAAGTGTATTTAACATATAAACCAAGTTTTACTATTTTTGAATATGTTTATATATTTTTTTGAGATTTTTAAAAATAAGGGTATTTTAAATATATACACACACATAGATGTTTAAAAATCTCAAAAAAATATAAACATATTCAAAAATGGAAAAATTTGGTTTATATATTAAATACACTTCGATAAACAAGTGCATGACAAAAAAATAAAAAAAAAATTTATTGTAAATAAGTTTTTTGAGGTGAGATAAGTAGAATATTTACTTAATCCGAGCTAACATAATTATTCCTCCACAAAGAATCGTTTCAAAGTCATCATCAAGTTGACCCGGTAATTTGAAGTGGACCCTCAGTTTAATTTTTGGAAAATTGGACGTGGAGATAAGAAGATATTCGAGCCTACCGTAGCATGCTTCATGATGGACAGAAGCTATGCCCCAGGATGCATGCAGCTGACCTAAGTGCCAATTGCTAAACCGTTTAAGTTGATGATGATTATAAAAATTAACTAAACAGTTCAAGATGATGATGACTGTAAAAATTAACTTTTTTACCTTTCATGTCGTATGATTCCGTTGCCATATAGCCTACATTTTTAGACCTTATTTGTTTCCAATAAAAAGTTTTCAAACTAAAATTTTTTAACATAAAAATTTCCACTTTGTATATCTATGTATTTTTTAATTATATTTCTTCATGTTTTCATGTATGATTATCTTATTTTTCAATCATTTTTACATAAATATTCATATAATTACCGTATCTATTTTGACTATATTGTTTTTACGCACCATCATTACCCATATTATATTATATTATTTTTTACCAATTTAAAAATATTTTATTTAAAAGTTTTATGATTACCCAGACATACTTACTTTAATAGAAAAACTTTATATACACTGAGATGAAGGATCCCCAACGGCCAGCTGCAGTTGGGCCCCAACTGCATCCTTTAACCTTTTTATTTTATTTTTTTACTAACATGCATCCTTTAACCTTTTTATTTTATTTTTTTACTAACATGCATCCTTTAACCTTTTTATTTTATTTTTTTACTAACATGCATCGTTTAACCTTTTTATTTTATTTTTTACAATGTGTTAAGTTAGGTAATTTTTTTCATTTTTAGATATATTTATTTATATATTTAATTTATATATAGTTGTTTACTACAACGCTCCGATGTTTAAAAATAATAGATATGCATAAACATATCAAATATGGTAAAATTTTGATTTACAGATTAAATATACCTAACTTAACTTGTGTAAAAAACTACAAAAAAAAATTTTGAAAAAAAAAAAAAAAAAAAGCCTTTGTGGTCGGCCTAATGGAGGCAGCCACTTAAGCTGGCTTAAGGGGATCAACCCTTGCACACTTGGGTAATAAGTCTGCAAGGCCGACTTTTGAAATTCAACAGAAATATTCACTGTACTGATTAGTTCCCATCGAAAAGGCTTTGGAATCAGTTTCCAGGCAAATGTAATATGTTAGTGTATAGCCCATTAGCCCACGCCGAAAGCCATGGCAACCAGCAGCCACTTCGTTTCCTTCCTTTCTGGCTTTGTTTGAAGTTCTTCTCCTTACGCAGCACTTTCAGCACATTGTAATCTCTGGACAAACAGGGTGGCCGGCCCTCCTTGCTTTCATCTTTTTCCGCTCTTGCCAGTTTTTTTTATTCATTGCTGGCAGCCATCTTTCCCGGCGACACTGCCGTTGAAGGCGCTGACCAGCATCGTCGTCCCTCACGGCTGCCATTTTTCTTCTTTTGATACCGGTTGCAAAACAAAATCCATCGGAGTTCAGGTCACCTTAGTTATCTTAAATAATACAATAAAATATTTATCCACTTCATCTAAAAAACAATATTTTTCGCCATAAATATATGAAATAAGTATGTTTGATTGCATATATTTTATTCTATACTTCTAGAATATCCTACTATATATAATTAATTTTAAAATTTATACAAATTTAAAATAAATAATAAAAATAATATCTTATAAATATTTAATATTAATGTTAAGGTTCAAAACGGCTTCAGCCAACGGTCGAACCTGTCCAACCTGAACTAGATTAAAAAAAAAAAAAAAAAAAGTTCAACTCACGGTTCGGTTTGAAAAACATTGCTTAAAATTGAAATTCGATGATGGCGTGGACAATGTGCTGTGAAGTTTGAAATTACATGTACAAAGTTGTGCCACGTAATCGACCTTCTCTCTTGTATTTTGGAATTGTTCAATTCTCATTTCATCTCCCATCAATGATTGAGATCGTGCTAGGATCTGCTCTCTCTTACTCTCTCTTTTTTATGGATGTGATTTTTTGCTACGTGATGGCACACTTCTGTTAATTTTTTTCTCGTCTATATAATTCAATTTTGATAAATCGGAAACCACTCACTCACACTCAATTTCCATCGTTGGCAATTTACACCCAATGTCTCTCTATTTTCTTTACACGTGATAAATGATTAAGTGCACAAGAGTGCAAAAATCTATTATTTTAAAAATTTTAAATTTTTTTAATAAAATAGTTGATCTAGGTTTATTTAGTGTGTATATCAATTTTTACTATTTGTAGAAATATTTAAATATTTTTTACTTTTTTGAAATTAATGGTATTTTGGTACTTTATGAATAACAAAAACGTCATTGATTCTAGAAAATCAAAAAATATTTAAAAGTATTCAAAATTAGTAAAAATTGACATACATGTTAACTATACCTAGATTAATAGTTATACAAAAAAAAATTCAAAAAAATAAAAATAAGGTGAAATGCGCCCAAATGCATTCAGTCATGTGCCATTCTTGAGAGAGCATTTTGAATAAGCCTCTCAAAAATGACCCAAATATATACTGCGTGTGCATATATATGTATGTATGTATGAAAAATGGAGAGGATATTGGGTGTAATTTACCTACAGTGCTGCTAATGCATCATTAAAAAGGTGTCTATAACAAGTTTGTTGAACACGGTTATGCAATTCTTATGCAATGCAGCGATGAAACCCACATTCTTATCCAGTTAAAACAATAGCTAGATGATGAGCAGAAATAAGCTATTTATAATGAATAGTCTAATAAAAATAATGGTAGATATGTCATTTTCCACCATCTGTTAAGCTTATGCCATTTCACTGTAGGAGGTCGATAGTTGCCGACACCACTAGCAATTTCTTTTTCGATTTTAAAATTATTAAGAATCGAATAAATTATATGTATAAATGGTATTTAATAAACACATATAACGAGCACATCAATTAAGAGGAATAAGGTAGTTGTACCTCTTTTTAACATAGTCTGTTGCCAAAATTTTAAGCATTAAATATCATCAATGAGGTGGATTTGTGTGATTTTTTCTCACCTAATACTAGATACCCAAAAATAATTTTACTTTTTTAAACATGGTTGGTGGCCAAAATACTAAGTATCGAATATCGTTAATAGCACTTTTTTCTCACTCTATATCGTAGAATCAAAATAATTTTAACTCCCAAAAAATTATCATAATATCCAAATAAGAATTAATTAATAGGTAATTTTAATTACCCCTTTCAATAGTAATTTTATTTCTTAATTTCAAGATTATTATGCACTAAATAAATTATTTATGTAAATTATATTCAATCTTATTTTTATTTTATTTTAAAAATCTAACCGTATATATTACTAAAAATTTAATTTCGACCATTCATAATGAAAATAATATAAATTTAATGGTGATAATTAAAAAATTATGATATAAAGATATTAATTGCATATATATTTTTAAAGTTATAAATAATATACAAAATAATGTTTATATGATTTGAAACATTATATGCATACTAATTTTTATTTACTAAATATATAAATTTTATAACTTTTACTTATTTAAGATCACAGTAATCGGATTTTTTAAATCTTTATTATTAAAGTCAAAATCATATTTTAAATAATATTTGCAGTTAGATATTTATTATGCACATTATGTTAAATCTGATGACAGAAGTATTATTTTGAGAAATGGACCGTCCAAATCAGAGAATATAATTTTAAAAGATTACTCTTAAAATTTCAAAATAATAATAATGATATTATTGATTATTAATTTCAAATATTAAATTAATTAATATACTTTGTAGTTATTCTATTCAACAATTGTACTTATCACTATTTATTTATTAATTATATTTTTTCTTACTTTATAATTTTAAGCCATTAATAAATTTCTAATATTTAAGATTTTAACGGCTTAAAATTTTCTTTTATATATATCTATATATTGCATATTTAGCATTGCAAATTTGAAAATCATGGGTGTTACATCCTATCTGTGACACCCTAAGTGTAGGGTGTTACAAAACTATCCTATTTTTCAATCATTTTTACATAATTACTTATATAATTAACCTATTTATTTTAATTTTATTATCTTTGCTCCTCATAATTATCCCTATTATATTACATCATTTTAAAATTAATTTAACCACTTTTATACAAAAACTTTTTATCCCAAAATTTTATCACTTTCCAAGCACACCCTTAATTAAATTCCTAAGCAAAATAAAATAAAATATTTAAAAATATTGATCATGCAGGTGAAAAATTTAGATTCCTCCACTCTCATGTTCTTTCCCATTAATGTATAGTATGAGTTGTTAATAAGCTTTAATTTTCTTTCATTGCGTCTTTTATTTTAATTAGTTAGCTTTAGTTAAAACTTTAATAATTTTAAATAAATTGATTTGTCTATAATATGATAATATATTCTTGTCACTAGTGAGATGCTTTATGGATAAGCCAATGACAAGCATGCAAATCTTTATAGCCATGAGTGCATCCTTGCAAGTTGCAATGCTTACATTGGGCACTTTGCAACATAGCAGATAAGGGTGTTAACAGATCGGGTTGGATGAGTTGGAAAATAATCCTAATTCTAACTTATTTAAACTATCTTAACCCAAATCCGTTTAATAATTCATTTTTTAAAAATCTCAACCCTAAACCGTTTAAAAAATGGGTTGGTAGGTTGCTAATGGGTTAGTAGGTTGCTAATGGGTTGTATACCAGATGATTTAAAAGCCTAAACTTTGACGGATGATGATTTCATAAGGAGAGACGAATGTGTGTTTTTGAGGCAACAAAAATGGAAATAGTGCGGTGATGGAAAAATAGAATTAGGGCAATAGTAGAAGAATAAAAATTAGGTGGTAAGAGAAAGATTTAGCGAAAGAAAATAAGCATGAGATTTACACATATATATGAGATATTTTTCAATGCACCCGGGTGTATTTAACCTATTTTTATTTTTTTTTGAAATTTTTATTCAAATATTAATTTAGGCATATTTAACATGTGTATTAATTTTTACCAATTTTGGATTTTTTAGATATTTTTTTGAATTTTCTAAAATCGGTGGCAGTTTTGTAATTTATGAATTATAAAATTGCTATAGATTTTAAAAAATCCAAAAAATATTTAAAAATATTCAAAATTGATATACATGCTAAATAAACATAGATTAACACATGTATAAAAAAATTTCAACAGCAAATATAAAAAATAGGTTTTCGCATCCGGGTGCACCGAAGCTAAGTAAACCTGGGTGCACTGGATCACTATTCTCTTTCTATATACATATATATCAGGAATATTCTAGTGCAGCGTCACTGAAATAGGCCCCACATGATCATCAAATTATAATCTACTCCACTCATTGTATTTAGAATAATGTATTCTATTATTATACTGATTTTCATCCCAATTAGATATGTATATGGGCCCCATCTGAAAATGGTACAAATTTAATGTAATAAAATAGTTTGATGTAAATAACAACTTTAAAGTAATTTTTTCAATATATAAACCATTTGCTATCAAATTTATATATTGATAAATGATTGTATAAAGTTTCATTACATTCTAATATGTGCTGGAACCATTTTTGATCAAATTCACTATTGTTCTGGTGCAATTGTGCTGCACTGGAATAGCTCCTTATATTTAAACAATTATTTATCCATATATAAATTTTATAACAAATGGTTTATATGTTAAAAAAATTATTTTAAAGTTGTTATTTACATTAAGCTATTATATTACGTTGAATTTGTATCATTTTCAGTTGAGGTCCATACACATACATGATTGTGATGAAAATTGGTATGGTAATAGAATACATGATTCTAAATATAATGGGTAGAGTAGATTATAATTTGATCATCACGTGGGGCCTATTTCAACGGTGCTGCACCAGAATTTACGGTACAACGCCGCTATACCTAAATATTCCTCTCTTCTTCTCTCTCTCTATATATATATAACTTTAAGAATTCATCATGGACAGATGGACTTATCCATAATTGCGATGTAGTCCGCTGCAAAATGGGCCCCACACATATAAAAATATAACAATACTTTATAAAATCATTTATCCATATAAAAATTATTTTTTAGACAATTTAGATGATAAAAATATCACTTTAAACTTGATATTTATATTAAACTATTTTATTATGTTGATTTTGTGTCATTTTAAAATGGAGTACATACCCATGTCGGATTTGGATGAAAGTTGATATATTGATAAAGTGAATAATTCTAAATATAATAGATAGAATAAATTTTTTATACATGATCAAGTGGGCTCATAGTGCATGAATTATATCGTAATTATAGTGCAGTCCGAATGCACTTAAATAAATTCTTATTGCTTTAATAGTTTAAATGAGTTGTAAGAGTTAAATGGATTACTAACAGGTTGATGGGTTACAAAATATCAAACCTAATCCGTTTATTTAATTAAATAGTTGAACTAGTTAGCAGATCATAACTCATTTAGGGTGTGTTTGTTTGGGATATAAACATGCCAACCAAAACTTTTCAATTTAAAACTTTTCTCTTTCCATAACTACTCTATTTTTTAATTATTTTTTCACATTTTCCTATACAAACTATCCTACTTTTAGATTATTTCTACACAATTATCTATACAGCTAACCTATCTATTTTAACTTTATTCTATTTACTTTTCATCATTACTCATATTATATCACATCATTTTCTATCAATGTGACAACTTCTACCTCAAGAACCTTTCATTAAAAGTTTTAACCTCAAACAAACACAAGTTTGTTCAAAAATTTCAATTCAAAACTATTTTGAAAAGGATTGGATGAACAAGTTTACAGGTTGAGCATGACAGTTAACGCTTATGACCGGAGATGTTTTTCTGCAGTACTTGTACCTTTGTTCAGGTACGCTCAGGTACGTTTTTTTTTATTACTTTTATTACTTTCGAGGATCGCTCTGCTGAGGCCGGCTGCTGGGGCGATTTCCCGTACTAGTGGGGCAGGAGATCAGCCGTCATTCCATCGCACGAAGTGTCTCCTTAATTTACGGAGAAAGCCGGTCGTCACATCCATCTTATCTGCAGCTAACGAGTTGCGCTTGATTGTCCCAACCTGCCATGACCATCGATTATTTTATGAGCGTGTGAGGGATGACGGTGAGGATTCTGTAGGAGGGCGCTTTCGTCTGACAAGAGAATTTGCAATTTCCATTTTTTACAAAACCATCCGTCGCTACTCGATGGAATAAGGGGATGTTTGGATAGGTGTAAAATGATGGGACTGTGGGAAAGAGTGGAAAATGAAAAAGAGAATTTTTTGAAAAATGTGTGATTAATAGGAAATGATAGATGTATAGTTGGAATAAATAGGTTTGCTGTATATAGTTGATAGGGAAAATGATTGGAATGTAGGGGTAAAAGTGGAAAAAATAATATGATTAATAGAATAATAGTTAGCATTGGAAAACGAAATAACATGGAAAAATCATGATTACCATAGTGGGACATTACCAAACGTCCCCTGATAGATTTCGAAGTCTTTGCTCTGTCCCATATGTCTCCTTAATCTACGCAGAAGACCTGTCGTATCTGATAATCGCTTTTCCGAGGTGTTCTCCTGATAGCTATGGCAGTCCGCGAGTGCATCTGATAATCGCTTGATTGTCCCAACCTGCCATGACCATCGATTATTTTATGAGGGTGTGAGGGATGACGGTGAGGATTATTTTATGAGCGTGCGAAATGACTTATGATGATGAGGACGACGACGACGACGACGACGATGACTATTTTTCCAAACAAAACTGTCTATTTTACTAGCGAACATTTATTCTCTTCGTAATGCACATCCTACTTTCGATTTCTCTGTACGCACACCTCTTCAAGACTGACATTCGGCTGCGCAAAAATTGAAATATCATTACCCAAGTTTTGGCTGTGACAAACGGTAACTACATGCCACAATGCATACGTGCGTGGACTTACATGCGCTCGTCAAGTGGATCTTCTTATGTACGTGGCAATAGGCATGCTAATTTTCTTGCTGCGTTTTTATTGGGGTAAGGCAAATTTTGTCTTATGTTATTCTCCTTTAACAGCGTTATATTTACTTCTTTTTTGATAACATATATATACTTACCTAAACAAGAATAATTCTTTTTTTTATGTTACTTGTATTTTTAATTATTATTTCTAATTTTTTAATCTAAAATTTTTAAATTCATTTTAAGGACATTTGTAAATATATCTATGCCTTTATCTACAATTCGAGCATGAGCCCTATTTTTGAAAACTTTAAAATAAACGTATAAATTTTTTAAAGTCATATTGATTAATACAGATGACTAAAATATTCTTATATTTAAAAATCCAAGATAAATATATAAATACATCTTCAAAATCGGTAAAACTTGATTTACAGAGTAGACATAACTAGAATAACAGTTTGTAAAAGAAATTTTTTAAAAAAAGAATTGTGTTTTGGACCAATCTGAAATGAGAAGAACTCTTTTAAAAATATATATGGAAAACTTCTTTAAAATATATATATACATATCCTTAAAAATAGCAGAACTTAATATATAAATAAAATGGGATAATTTCTCTTGTACCTATAACAAATACACATAATTCCTCTTATACTCACAACATTTCGTAAATTCCTTTTATATCCATTATATTTTACCCTAAATTTCTTTTATACCTACGCTGTTAAAACCACCGCTATCTATCCAATTGAAAAGATAATTTTGCCCTTTTAAATCTTTTTCTAATTAAAATAATTCAACCTTAATATGACTCTTAAGTTATTTAATATATTGTATTAATGACTTATTACTATCAATCGAGTCATGTTAAGGCTAAATTATCTCAATTAAAAAATTTTAAAATGGCAAAATCATCTTTTCAATGGGGTACATAACGGTGGTTTTAACGGCATGGATATGAGAGAAATTTATGATGAAATGTTATGGGTATAAAAGGAATTTATGAAATATTGTGGGGTATAAGAGGAATTGTATGCATTTGTTATGAGTATAAAAAGAATTATCCCTAAATAAAATACACAAATTAATAATTTGGGCAAATTCCATATTTACCTATGAATTTTAATCTTAGTTCCACTTATAATCATGAATTTTCAAAAATTCCTTCAATACCCACCAAGTTTCATCCTAATTAGAGATCCGTTTAATGGGCCATTAGCTCCTCTTGTAAAACGGTGAATACGTCTAAGCTCTAATATGATTTAAGTTTTTTTTTACTTAAAGTTAAATATTCATTTTCAAATAATATATGATTTTGTAATGCTACCCATCAATCTAAATTTTGGCAAGAAAATGGCAACGAGCCAAAATGAGAGGAGAAGGATGCCCGAGCATTGCATCTTGAAAAATGAAAACGGCAAGAAATGAAAACAAATAAGAGAAAAAAGAGAAAAATTCAATGCCATCCAGTCATCTCCCACCCGAATCCTGGGGCGCACACACAAAATAATAAAAATAAAATTTTTGAAAAGGTTCGCAGGGAAAGTTTGGTTCGCAGGGAAAGTTTTGTTTCCGTTGAAAACTTTTCACGGAGGGTGTGTTTGGTAATGAATAAAACTTTTGATGAAAAGTTTTAAAGAGTAAAAGTTGTCAAATGATGTGATATGATAGGGGTAATGATAAGTAATAAAGTGGATAAAATTAAAATAGATAGGTTAGTTGTGTGGATAGTTGTGTAGAAATGATTGAAAAGTAGAGTAGTTGTATAGGAAAATGTGAAAAAATAATTAAAAAAATATGATAGTGATGGAGAGTGAAAAGTTTTAGATTGAAAAGTTTTAAGTTGACATTTTTTATGGATTGCCAAACGCACCCAGAAGGGTGAAGTAGTCTTTTCACACATGATGAAACTTCTTTCGCTAAGTGAGAAAGGCAGAGGCCATATCCTCCCAACAGAGACCGTTTCTTGGGAGAATGAACGGGGAAGAGAAGCCGAGAAGAGATATGCCATTGCTCAACAAACCCCATCCCTGCAAAACGATTGCTCCCTGCTCGTCCTGCTGCATTTCGTTCATGGCGGTACCTAAAACGAAAACGACGAGCTGCCGTCCCGGTGACTTGTACACCATCAACACGGGTAGAAGAGAAAAAACAAATCCACGGCTTTCGACGGACTGCCGTACTGTTGACGCCTCTCTCCCTTTTCTGCGAAATTTCCTAGACGAATACAAGATTCGTCTCTATAAAAGTGGAAAAAAACCAGTCTCTGTTACGCAGCTCGCTGTCTCCTCCATCCGTCCGGGGATGAGCCTTGAGAATCACTCCTACTACAACGCTTCCTCGCCTTCAGACTCGATCGTCCCAGCCCCAAGCGGCGCACCAAACTGGTCCACCGGCGATGCAGCAAATGTGGGAAATTGTGTTACGTGTATCGCAGCAACCCATGCGATGGCTTAACTCGCCGCGTCGTCCGTCTGGGTCAATCAATCCATCCTCATCCGTTTCCATGAACCATAGCCGCGATGTGTTTCAGAATGGGAGTTTCACAGCCACAATCCATAACGCGCCTGCTCCAGCATCCGCACCAAAGCCCGTCTTGATTGCATCTCCCACGGAAAAGGGTGAGTACTCCGTCATCGTTTTGTTACATGGCTTTCTCCTGCACAACGGCTACTACAGTGAATTACTTAAGCACGTTGCGTCTCATGGATATGTTGTTGTGGCCCCTCAGGTAATTAATCATCCAGCAACTGGTTCATTCAAATTAATTAATTTCCTCATCTATTTGTCTAACGTTCCATTGAATACCATATCATACAGCTCGATCCGAAAAACGAGATCGAGGAAGCTTGTGCTGTCTTGAGCTGGTTATCCTCCCAAGGCCTGCAATCTTGCCTGCCCAACAAAGTCAAGGCGAACACCCTCAACCTCGCGCTCGCCGGCCACAGCCGAGGAGGAAGAGCTGCCTTCCTCATTGCTCTAGGCAAGGCAGCAAACGCCACTCCCATTAGTATCAAGATCTTGATAGGCATAGACCCGGTTGCTGGGCCGTCCTCGAACGAGCAGTTAAAGCCGCCAATCCTTACTAAGAAGCCTCCATTTTTCGATCTCCAGGGGATTCCTGCCGTGGTGATTGGAACGGGGCTGGGACCAGAGAAGAAGAACTGTTTTTTACCTGCCTGCGCCCCTTCTGGCGTCAACCACCACCAGTTCTACAACATGTGCCAGCCCCCGTGCTACCACCTGGTTGCAGCGGATTATGGGCACATGGATATCTTAGATGATCCTACTGGAATAATTCAGAAATTGATCTGCTGGTTGTGTCCACGTGGGGAGAATACAGAGGCGATGAGGAAGTTTGTGGGAGGGACGATCGTTGCTTTTCTCCAGGCTTATTTGGATGATAATCAAACAGATCGTCAACCTCTCAGGGCTTTTCTCTCTGATCCTTCCATTGCACCTGTGAAGGTTGATCCAGTTGAAATACGTATAAAAGAAGAAGCCAACACCTACTAAAAAAAAAACATTATGGAGACATCAAAAGCGGGACGCGATCTCCTGCTCCCGGGAGCAGGCAGCGCTCCCTGCTCCCGGGCGCACACACCTTTTTTTTTGAAATTTTTTTTTAAAAATGTTAATATAAGTGTATTTAACATGTGTATAAATTTTTACCATTTTTGGGGTATTTTAGATATTTATTTTTAGTTTTTGAAAATCAGTGGCATTTTCGTAATTTAAAATTACCTAAAATGCCACTGATTTTCAAAAATAAAAAATAAATATCTAAAATACTCCAAAAATGGTAAAAAGTTATACACATATTAACTACACCTAAATTAACAGTTCTATGAAAAATTTTTAAAAAAAAAATAAAAAAAATAATTATATGCGCCCGGGAGCAGGGAGAGCTGCCTGCTCCCGGGCGCAGGAGATTGCGTCCCATCAAAAGCGTGGTAAATCAACGCGCCGTTGGCTCGGAGTTTTCGGGAACGTGAACGAGCTACCTTCTATATGGGAAACGATACTATACAGTAGATGTAAGACATTCATGGTGTTGTTAGAGTGAATAAGGGTCTGTTTGGCAACCAACGTAACTTAAGCTTTTTTACAAAACTTTTCACCCCGGGAATGAAACTGTAAAATCTTGTCATTTCAAGCTTGGGACCGGCGTCACCAAGGCTGTTGTTGATGCCCGTACGTACATAACTTTAGGGTGTGTTTGAGAATGGATAAAACTTTTTGTGAAAAGTTTTGAAGAGTAAAAGTTGTCAAATGATGTGATATGATAGGGGTAATGATGAAGAGTAAATAGGATAAAGTTAAAATAGATAGGTTAGTTGTATAGGAAATTGTGTAGAAATGATTGAAAAGTAGGGTGGTTTGTATAGGAAGATGTAAAAAAATAATTAAAAAATGGAAAAGTTATAGAGAATGAAAAGTTTTAGATTGAAAAGTTTTAGGTAAAAAGTTTTCGTTATTGCCAAACACCCCCTTAAGCTTTTTTACAAAACTTTTCACCCGGAAATGAAACTGCAAAATCTTGTCATTTCAAGCTTGGGACCGGCGTCACCAAGGCTGTTGTCGATGCCCGTACGTACGTATTTCGCTCACTTACAGTGAATGGTCGGCAATATCCGGTCAATGACAAAAAAAAAAAAATATCGTAGACAATGACAGACGCATTGATTTGCACGAGCTGCAGCTGCTCGTCGGACGGTTGATGCGACAGTTTTTGAGAACAAGTTTGGGCCATTTTTTTTTTTTTTGATGAGTATTTTTTTTTTTTTTGATGAGAAGTTTGGGCCATTAAAAGCTTATAAAAGACATAAATTTCTATCCAAACTTGACCGTACATAATAAGGACCGATCCATAAAATTTTAACTCAATCTGAGTAGATATTAACCGATTCCATAATTACAAGGGAGAAGAGGACTTATTTAAGATTTTGAGAAGATGAGAAAAAGCCAAAAGAGGAAAAATGAAAAAAAATGAAAATGCAGATCGAATGCATTGAAAATGTTCTTAGCATCATTTTAGGTGGCTAGACGCGGTATTTTGGATTAAATATGTGTTTAAGTAATTAATTAATTTAAATCTAATTTAACAAAACGAATAAGTATTTTTAATTTGTTAATGGATATGGGAAAATTTTTCCAAAAAATGTATAAAATAAAATTTTAATTTATAAGTTAAATACATTTAAATTAAAAAGATTGATAATATGGTTTGCGATGGGAAACAACTGGGGTCCAACTATGGCCGACTACATGGGATCGACTCTTTTCTTATTTTGGTGAAATTAATGAGGAATACCATTATTTATGTTAGAAAAATTCACAAAAATATATAAAGCATAGAGAAAAGTTGGAATTAAATCTGTAATCGTAGAAAATCATCAGAAGACTTAGTAGCTTCGGAAAAATGATTGAAATAGTAGATAATATCCATAATTGAGTGTTTTAAGGAGATAAAAATAGAAATTAAATTCCAATGACATGGAAAAATTGTGAAAAAATAATTTTTTTCGAATTGGAATGCGCATAAAAAGAGTAGAATAGACTTACAGAAAAATTATTAAAGAGGATTAAAAGAACTTCTTGCGGTAACTAAAATTTCAGAGATATAGTGAATTTTATAAGCTGCTCTTGGGAATGTTATTTTGTTTAGTTGACTTTTGCTCACTCCCACCAGAAAAGTTTTCTTCATTTGTATAAGTAGCTGTGGAAAAATTTTAAATTGATAAGTTTACGAGAATGCCAAACCCACCTTAAATAACACTATTTTCTTCAATTGCTATGATGCTATCTCTACGTTGTAATATTTTTTTTTGCATAGTTACATACACCTATTGTATCTATTATTTTTATTTTTATTTTGTTCAATCCTATTCATTACCCTTATAACATTGCGTCATTTTCGGTGTGTTTGGTAAAATGAAAAAAATATCATGGAAAAATTTGAACAAAAGCGTGATGTATTTCTAGAATATTCATCATTTATTTAATTGAGAACAAGTTTGGGCCATTAAAAGCTTATAAAAGAAATTTATTCCAAATAAATTGATTTCTATCCAAACTTGACCGTACATAACAAGGACGGATCCATAAAATGTTAGCTCAATCTGAGTAGTGATTAACCGATTCCATAATTAGAAGTTGAGGGAGAAGGGGACTTGTTTAAGATTTTGAGAAGACGAGGAGAAGCTAAATAGGAAAAATGAAAATGTAGATCAAACGCACTGAAAGCGTTCTTAACATCATTTTAGGTGGCTAGACACGGTATTTTGGAATAAATATGTGTTTAGGTAATTAATTAATTTAAATATAATTTAACAACATAAATAAGGATTTTTCTTGATGAACGTGAATAAGCATTTTTTAATTTATTCATGGATATGGGAAAATTTTTCTGAAAATATATAAAATAAAAACTTAATTTATATGTTAAATATACCTAGATTAAATGATACGAGTTTTTTTTATCGAATTTGTATTTGATATGAGAATATAATAACGTGTATTGGAAACGGCTAAATTTTCCTTTTCGTTTTCACATGCAAGATAAGATTAAGGCCACTTTTTCTTTCAAAATTTTTAATCAAACAGTTTTGCTCAATCAGTTGTTATCATTGACCCACTCGTGCTTGAACCAAAGACCATGCAACTCTAAATGAATTTTTTGAGAATATAATTGCCATATGAATGATATAAAGTAAAGTGTGGCATAGACTAATATGAAACTTTTGGTCTTATCTAGATAATAATAATAATATGATATACACTTTTTAAAAGTGTATTTTTATAAGAGTTGCGTGTAATCCTTCAAGTTATTTTTATAATAATGATAGTGTGAAGGCTTCTATGCTAAGTTGATTTTTGCCGTTTTTTTGGTGGTCCCGTTTTGTCCTTTTTGTGAGAGCAGTGAGAGGAGACCTAGTGGGTTCAGGTTGGTTGGAACGTGACATGCATATGAATTTCAAGGTATTTTATTAATTAATTAATTATCATATTTTTTCACTTTTATTCTTATATTTCAATTATTTTTTCCATCAGCTACCTTCCAACAAATCTATTTATTATAACTTTACCCGATTATTTTACAACAATTACATAAATTTCAAAATATTCTATTTTCTACTCCCACAAAATACAACATTTTTCCACAACTTTCACTTTTCTAAACGTCCCCTTGGACAAAAACGAGTCGCCGTCTACAGCTGATGTGCTGGCGTGCGGATTAATGCAGTCAACGATATTAAAGTTGTGTTTGCTTGGAGTAAAACTTTAAAAAAAAAAATTTAAGATAGAAGTCGTCAAATTGATAGAAAATGACATGATGTAATAGGGGTAATGATGAGACGTAAAGAGAATAAAGTTAAAATAGATGAGTTAGTTATACACGTAGTTGTGTAGAAATGATTGAAAAATATGGTAAATTCTATCGAAAAATGTGAAAAATAATTAAAAAATAGAGTAGTTATAGAGAATGAAAAGTTTTATATTGAAAAGTTTTGGTTGATATTTTTTTATCCTAAACAACCACACTCTAAATAGGAAACTGTGTAGGTGTTAGGGCAAGTCGGGTTAAAAATGGACGGGCTTTTCAAATGAAAGCATAATATGGTTTCAAAAATATGTATATGGATATGGCTCTATAATAAATAAGGTGAAATATAAAAAACTAACTAATTATCCGGAGAACGTTTTCGTAATAAATTTAAAAATTATATTCTATGGTGTGTTTGAGAATTAGCAAAATTTTTTATGAAAAGTTTTTTGTTTAAAAAATTTTGAATTGATAGAAATTGATGTGATATGATAGAGGTAATGATGAATAATAAAGATAATAGAATTAAAAATGATAGATTAGTGGTATGTTTAGTAGTGTAGAAATGATTGAAAAGTATGACAATTGTACCTAAATGTAAAAAAATTAAAAATAGAATAATCGTACATATTGAAAGGTTTTAAATGAGAAAAGTTTTAGTTGAAAATATTTTTTTTTGTTTGCCAACTACTCCCTTATTTTAAAGGAGTCGGATTATATACATCACGATATATGGGAAACCCATATATATAGGCCCTAGTTGTTTAACCTCAGTGGCCCACCTTTTTTCATTCCAAACAAATGCGTTTATCCACTGGCTGTCTCTGGCCTGTCGGCGGTCAAAAAGATCACTCCATGCCAATTCTCGACTTATGCGTCATCACTCGTCAGCATTTTAGTGGGCTAGCAATTGGCGTTATAATCAATCAATACTCGCTGAGGAGCTTTGGTCTTTTTTACAATATAAAAAAAAATTGCAAGGATTTATGATCCTAACTTGTAAAAAAAAATTAGAGGTGTGTTTGTTTCAATTTTCATCTAAAACATTTTACTTTCTACGAATATCATATTTTTAATTATTTATTCACATTTTTATATAAAAATTACTATACTTTTCAATAATTTCTACCTAATTATTTATATAACTAATCGATCGATTTCAACGGTTAAGATAAGAAGTATAAGCAATATACGAAGTGGTTTCTGAATCAATATAGTGGAAGAAATCCCATCTTATAATCCACGGGATTAACTCTCAGATTATAAAGTCATTGAGCTTATAGGAATCATTTGGATCAAAGGATAAATGAGGAAAAAGTTCCTCAGAAAGAATAGATTTGTGGAAACCCCAATGATCCCAAAATTTCTCATGAAACCAAATGGGAATTTCCTAAGAAAGTTTTACCAGGTTGAACCGAACCTACCAAGAATGAGAAAATATAAGGTTTTGCCTAAAAAAAGACCTTTTTCCAAGCTTCTTGATAGTCCCAATAATTATGCTTTGGATAACATATAAAATGTATGGGAGTATCAGGAAAGGGAATATAGGCATTAGGGTTAACAACTGGCCAGTCTTCAAGGGTTATAACTCTCTGAATAAACATTTTTGAATACTGAATAGAATCAGTATCTCTTTTTTTATTATGATCTATAACAATAGAATTTGTGACTAAAAGAATTATTTCATAAAAATCAACAGTTTTTCCTGGAACATGAGGGATAAACCACTCATATCTAGGAAGATATTTCTGGAAAAGAATTCTCGCTGTTTCTCTTATAGCTAGATTGTCTTTTTCATTGGAAGAGAAAAAAGTTATATTTGGATGATATTGTTTTATAAAGAGGAAATCTGCCTTTTCCAAATATATGAATAACTGATCATTATACATTTCAAAATTATAGTTTTTTGGGGTTATAGCTTTTGGAGAGGAAGCTATAGGAGTTTTTGAGGGAGACTTCTGTGAAGAAGTTGCTGGAGCTGAGCTTGAGGAAGCCATTACCTTTTACCCTGCGAAAAACTCTCGAGAAAGGAAGTCAGGAAGAGAATTATTTTTACCATTTATATATTCTATTTCAAAATCAAACTGAGCTAGAGTGGCTTGCCATTTAGCAAATATATGTTTTGAGACTTCGTTTTTTACATCTTTTTCAATTATATGTTTGGCAGCTTTACAATCTACTCTTAATAGGAAAGGTTTATTAATAATGTCTCTTTAGAAATTTTGAACACATATAACTATAGCTAACATTTCTTGTTTTATAGTTGGGTATTTTTTACGAGTTTCGTTCCATAATCCTGAAGTGAAACGAACTAATTGTTCTTTATCATCTGGTGATTTTTGTTTTAATATTCCGCCATATCCTATATCAGAGGCATCTGTTTCAACAATTTTGAATAAGTCTGGATCAGCAAGGCGAAGGCATGGAAGATACTTTACCTTCTTTTTTATATTTTTAACTACTTGGGTGTGCTCTTCAGACCATGGAGGAGGATTTTTTTTTAATCTTTGAAGTAAAACTCCTCTATCAAAAGCAAGTTTCTCATAAAAATCAGATACATAATTCAAACATCCGAGAAACCTTTGCAGTTGTGTTTTATCTTTAATTTCATCTAGAAATTTTTATGCAAATATAATAGATCTATTTATAGGTTGAATAGTTTTATTTTGTATATGGAATCCCAAAAAAGTTATTTCTATCTGGAAGAGTTTCATTTTTCTTTCAGACAAGACTAATCCATTTTGATGAATTATATTCTTGAAAGTTTTTAAATGTTTCCAGTGCTGTTGAATGGAATCAAAAAAGATTAATACATCATCAATATAAACTATGACAAATTCACTGAATTTATAAAAAATATTATTCATTATATTTTGGAATTCTGAGGGAGCATTTTTTAATCAGAATGGCATAACATTCCATTCATACTGTCCAAATGGAACGTTGAAGGCAGTTTTATACTTATCTTCCTCAGCAATCTGAATTTGCCAGTATCCTGATTTTAAGTCAAAATTTGAAAATAATTTTGCTTTTATAATTCTAAAATTTAAATTCTTTGTTTTAATTCAGTTATTTTTTTATTTCTTTAATTTCTTGAGACAATTCATATGTTGACTTTGGTTTTGGCATATGTTTTATTGGTTTTTTATTATATTCATCATTGAGGATGATTCAGATAATGTTAGGGGTTCTGGAGTTGTTACCATTTTTAAATATTTATTTAACAATTCTGTTTTTTGTTTAGAGTCTTCGATTTGGTTTATAAGTTCTAGCAAAGCTTGATTTGAATTGTTCATCATATTCAAGGAGTAATATCCTAAATCTGATGATCTTTGATAATCTTTAGGGCTATAAGAGCGTTCACACTGATGGTCTGAATATTTATTAAACATTTGATTTATCTCGAAATCTTCTTCCTCGCTTTCTGAAGATTCGAATTGTAAATCACTTTCAGAGGAAGACTCAGCAAGAGTTTTTAGTTTTTTAGTTATTTCTTCTATACTTAAATCATTTTTACTTAGGATTTCTCTAACTTGTTTTTTATAGCATTTAGAGGCATAGTGACCAAATTTTCCACATTTATAACATTTTATTTCTTTAACATTTTTCTTTGATGAATGTTTTTGTTTATATTTCTTCGGTTTCTTTTTAGAATAATACTTATCAAAAGATTTTTCTTTTAGTTTATTCTTGTATTTTTTAGCTTTTAAATATTTCGATCCTTTGAATAGAGTTTTTTGTACCGAAGTTTGTTCTATACCATAATTTGAACAGCATATTGATAAATCTTGAGATTTTAAGAATTTTGATTCTTCCATACGTTTTTGTTGACATAATTCAATACCAACTTGTTTTACTTTTGTAAATAAAGTTCCCCAAGTATAATTATCATATTCAAGTTTTTCATCATTTTCTAGTTTTATTAAAGCTTTGACTTTTGATTCCATAACTGATGGAAGTCCTTGTAGAAATTTTTCTTTATAGACTGGTTTATTTCCATCATCTAACATTAATAAATCGGTTAAAAATACATCTTTATATTATTTATACTTTGTCAACTTTTTACATCTTAGTTTTAATAATCACATTAATGGGACCCATTTACATTTTTCGATGCAAAGTTTGAAATTATGTAAATGTGTTATTAAATTATTTTTTATAATCCAATCCATTCATAATATAGAGCAAATATATTTAACCGTTCATCTCTGTTTTCATATTAAAATGTTGAGTATAGGTTAAGATATTAGCTTTCATAATTAATTCATGAAATCTCATATAATTCTAGTTGTTTAAAAATTTTCTAAATATAATTTTTATAATCTAGTCCATTCATTAAGTAGGGCATGTTAAAATAGACTTGCCCATAAAATTTCATCTCAAATAGCCTTATACACATTAAGATATTAATTAATTAATTAATTATATAAAAATAACAAAATGTGGAAGGAAAGCCCCTGGACGTATGCATGCTTTACTTTTGGCACGTTTTCTGATGCACTTAAGTTAAGTATTTTAATTATTTATTTTTTATAATCTAATCTATCTAGATTAAAAAACATATAATTTAATATTTCCTATTAAATTCTTTTGTCGATCTGAGTTATACATTTTAGGATATAATGAAAATAGCAAAAATGAATATAAGCCCTTAATTAGGACCCCTAATTGCCCAAACTACCTTTCACAATATGTAAGGTTCATGAATTTATTTTTATTTTGCTATAAGGTTCATGAATTTAAACAATTTTAATTGATATAATTCAGAATTTTGAAAGTCCTTACGGAGAAATTTGTAAAATCTTATTTTTATATCTAATCTTTGTGAAATCATAAATTACCTTCCAATTTTATTATAAATCTCAAAGGTAACTTTTGTGAATTCTAAATAAGTTCTATTTTTGTCTCTACTCTTTTCAAATTTACCAATCAATCTTATTTTCTAAGTTTGCAATTTAATCTCAATTTTCTAAAATTACAATTTAGTCTTTTGTAAACATGCACATTTTTTATAACTTTAGAATAATAATATACATATTGTACAAGCTTTCAATGTGCATCACATTCACTAAGTTTCAAATAACATGGGTTTCACATTAGATTTGAAAATACAACTTTAAAATTAATATTTAACATCGAATCATTTTATTACGTTGATTTTCAACAGGACCCATGCATAGTGAATTTGACAAATAAAAAGGTTTCCAATATACTATAAATGACACTAAATACAATGAATTGATTAATTTTTTCATCAACTATCGAGATAGAATTACATAGAAAATAGTTTTATAGAAGCACAATTTCACAATCTGTAAGTATAGCATTGGCTAAACTCAAAAAAAGGCAAATTTCTAATATACTCATGAATTTTACCTTTATTTCTGCTTGTACCCATGAATTTTCAAAAATACCTCTGGTACCCGTAAATTTTCGCTATATTTCCGCGTACATCCAAGCCATCAACTACCTTCGAGTAAGTCTTTAAGGTCCAATTTTTTAATGATATAAAAATTTTAAAATTCCCAGATTTCCCTAGCAGCATATCGCATGAGGATAGCCAAGTCGTATGCCGGAATGCATGGCAACCTCTGGATGATTATGAACAAACCCGATTTGAAGATGTCACTGATTGCCCCGCTTGCTGCTGACCCACATTTTCTCCGCACTAGCCACGCCAACGGAGTGACAGACGAAGATAACCCCCGAGAGTATTAGCACCAAAATGCCTCACCCCTGCTAATAATCGCCACTCGCATCGGTGGTACTTGGAGAACAGAAACACCCGACTTTAGATTCATGAGCAATTTGGGTGATTGAGGGATTTTGTCATCAAGGCACTTGTTTTAGGGAGGAAATCAACAGAGGTTGGGGTTTTCGATGAACATCGTGAGGTAGTCCTGGTTCATAAGAGAACCTACCTGCGGAATCCTACAGCTGAGGTTGTTGTGGTGCAAGTCCAAGTTCATCCAAACTGGTAACATCCCGAAGGCGATGGACGCAGCAACGGAGAAGCAGTTGTAAGAGAGACTAAGAGCATCGGAGAGGCTGCGGAGGTGGGCGATGTCGACGGGGAGGGAGCCATTGAGGGCATAGGTGAAGACGGCAAGATGGTTAAGAGGGAGAGGTTTCCAATCTGAGGCGGGAGGGAGCTGTATGCCGATGGATTATCATGATTGTTACATGCCTAGTTGCTGCAATCAAAAAAGAAGCAATGGATGCCATGAGGTGAAAATCAACGGTCGAATCTTCTGGATTTTGTTGGACATTATAGAGGTAAGCTACTGCAAAAAATAATAATAATAATAATAAATAAATAAATTATTGGTTTATAATGGTAAGGAGATTATAGATGCAATATGCAGCCCTTGAAACAGCCATTCGAGTAAGATTAGATTACTGAGGATAATTACATGCAGCATTTTGGTTTTTTCGAAAATCCTCTGACCTCTAGGCATCGAGTATCATCCAATCGAAATGGAAGCGCAAAGACAAAGGCAGGGGCCAAATATCATATATGTGAAAATATGATATAAATGAGATTAAGGATAACATTAATGGCTATATAAGGATCCATCCGTCCAGCAAAGAAACTCACTCGTCCCAAGTCCCATCATCTAGCTATTGTTTTAGCTAGCAAGAGTATGGGTTTCATTAATGCTTTGCATAAGAATTGCATAACCTTGTCTAACAAACTTGTTATAAACACTTCTCTAATGCTACATATGCAGTTGCTACATAAGCAGCATCGTAGGTAATTTACACCCAATGTCCTCTACATTTTTTATGGAGCACGGTTCAATGCACCTGGGTGTATTTCACCCATTTTTTATTTTATTTAAATTTTTTCATGAAACTTTTAATCTAAGTGTGTTTAACATGTATATCAATTTTTATCATTTTTGAAAATTTTTAGATATTTTTCGGATTTTTAAAAATCAATGGCATTTTTAGTATCATAAAATCATAATCTACTCCACCCATTGTATTTAAAATAATGTATTCTATTGTCATACCAATTTTTATCCCAATTGGATATGTGTATGGACCTCATCTGAAAATGGTACAAACTCAAAGTAATAAAATAGCTTAATGTAAATAACAATTTCAAAGTGGTTTTTTCAACACGTAAATCATTTGCTATAAAATTTATATGTGGATAAATGATTGTATAAAATTTTATTGCATTCTAACATATGTGAAGCCCATTCACAATATAATCCACCTATTATATTTAGAATAATGTATTCTATTACCATACCAATTTTAATCCCAATCAAATATGTATATGGGCCCCTGATACAAATTCAATGTAATAAAATAGTTTGATGTAAATAACAACGTTAAAGTGGTTTTTTTTAACATGTAAACCATTTGCTATAAATTTTATATATTGATAAATAATTGTATAAAATTTCATTGCATTCTAATATATATGGAGCCTATTTTTTATCAAATGCACCGCTGTTCCAATGCAATTGTGCTGCATTATAACATCCCTCTTTATATACACACGCAACTTAATGAGAACAAAAGAAAAAAAAATAAAAAAAATAGAAGCAATTATGAGAGTTGCTTGTTGGGACTTAAAAGACGTCAAGTAGAATTTGTTGCCGGCTTAAGAAGTTAAGAAGCACGTCAGACATAAAGCCAGTATTTGTTTCATTTGATGTTAAATCGGGCCATAATTCAATCAATTTTCACGGTTCAAGCAATCTAAACTAATTTGCATAGAATTAGTGATCCATGCGTGAACCGAATGGTATTCCTTTGGGTGCGCGGTTTATTATTAGGAAAAAATTAATACTAAATGGTGAATATAAATATTAGAATAGATGATTAATTTTTAAAAGAATATTATTATTTCAATGAGTGAGTGAAGTAAAGATATATTAAATCTTAGTAGATTAGAGTGAAGTACGAGAGAAATAAGACTTAGCTTTTGAACTGATTTAACTGTTTGATGTGTGCTTTCGAGCATATATGTTTCGTCTGCTGTCAATTTCTATTTTTGATTAAAAGCATGATTTATCATCATTCCGAATTTGAAACTTAATTTATAAACAAAGCAACGGGAAATAGGAGCATTCAAAAGTTCTGGTGGGGTATCCGTCTTGAAAATGTTATCAATCCACTATAAAGGGGCTTGTTCTTTTGTAAGGAAAATTATATTTCACCTCCTAGCCCATCTGCTCCTTACGGGGGTTGGAAAAGAATATATTACAAACCCTTGCTGGCTAAGTAAGGTGCCTTTTTCTCTCTCTCTCTTTCTTTCTTTCTTTCTTTCTTTTTTTTTTTTTTTTTTTTGCTTTATTTCCCTTGGCAACTAGAATCTATACGAAAGTGAAGGGCCAAACGGTCTCGCCCTTTATCTCTCTATGAGTGTGTTTGGAAATAGATAAAAAGTTTTAGAATATAAAAGTTGTCAAATAATGTGATATGATAGAGATAATTATTATGAATGAATAGGATAAAGTTGAAATAGATAAGTTAACTGTGTTGGTAGTTATGTAGAAATGATTGAAAAATAGGGTAGTTGTATAAAAAAATATAAAGAAATGATTAAAAATAGAGTAATTGCGGAAATTGAAAAATTTTAACTTAACAATTTTTACTTATTAACAAACACATACTATATCTCTCTTTCTCTCAAATCTGCAACCCGCCTCGGCTGCTGTCGCAACACGAAGAACGGGTTTGATGCATCTGTATTTTTGCTCTTCTAATTTTTCTTCAACTTGTAGTTTATCACTCTCTATGTACGTTTACCTTGTTCTCCAAAGTTCATATACATTTTATGTTGAGAAATTATATACTCCCCACCGAAATGTTCAGGGCATTTTCTGCCCCATCATTATCTTTTTTATTAAATCCAAACCAGTCATGTTATAAAAATCTTGATCGGATATTTGAGTGGGACATGCAAAATAGTATCACACTGTAGTTCTAAAGATGCTTTAAAAAGTGCTGCGCCCATCGCCCAAATTAAGCATGTAAAAAAATGAATAATATAACTAATTTTGATGTAGCTGGGGCTCATTTACCAATTACACTAAAAATTTGGACGACAACCGTCTCATTGAAATATTACATTCTTCCCCTAATTCTTTCTTGCTGTCTTTCTTTGTTTTTTCTTTCTTTTCAAAAAAATAAAATAAAATTCCCCCTTTATTTTTTTCATGGAAGTTTGGAGGACGCCCGCACACATTCCTGTGATTACTATGGTATCGGGGTCAACGGCAAGGCATGTAGAGAGAGGGGTGGGGTAATAACAAAATCCATTATTTTTTTTTATGTGAAACCATTATTGTAGATGTAATTAACTTATGCATTAAGTTTTAGCATTTTTAAAGAGTGGCGCGATCTTGAATGATCGGTCGTAAAATCTATTTTTTTGTTTTTTTTGAACTTTTTTTTATAAACATGTTAATCTAGTTATATTTAATCTATAAATCAAAATTTACCATTTTTAGATATATATATATATATTGAATTTTTAAATGAAGGGGCTTTTAAGTCATTTTAAATAATTTCAAAAATGGTACGTTATAATAGATTAAATATATTTAAAAATCCACAATAAATATATATACATATTCAAAAATAGTAAAAGTTGACTTATAGATTAAATATAACTAGATTAACATATTTATAAAAAAAAATTCAAAAAAAAAAAAAGATTTTACAACCAGTCTAAAATCTAGTGATTTTTGACCGGTCATTCAAGATCGCGCCACTTTTAAACATGTGTATATATATATAGAGAGAGAGCAGTTCCGGTGCAGCGTCACTGCACCGGAACAGCGGTGCAGTAGCCCAAAAATGAGCCCCACATGATCATGAAATCATGATCTACTCCACCCATTGTATTTAGAATAATGTATTCTATTAACATACCAATTTTCATCCAAATCAGATACTTTAAAGTTGTTATTTACATCAAACTATTTTATTATGTTGGATTTGTACCATTTTCAGATGGGGCCCATATACATATCTGATTGGGATGAAAATTGGTATGGTAATATAATACATTATTCTAAATATAATAGGTGGAGTAGATCATGATTTCATGATCATGTGGGGCCCATTTCAGCGATGCTGCACCGAAAATTCCGGTGCAGCATGCTGCACCAGAATATATTCCATATATATATATTATTTTAAAAAACAAGGGGATTTAGCATTTTTTAAATGACTAAAATAGTCCTATGTTTAAAAACCATATACACATACAAAAATGATAAAACTTAATTTACAGATTAAAAAGATCTGAGTTAACAGTTTTAAAAAACAAATTCAAAAAAAATATTTTAAAAAATTTCTCACCCCAATATACTAAAATTTTATTGCATATAAATGCATTGAAACATTACATGAAAGGAGAGGGGGAAGGTAACTTTGCAGCAGATGCACCTTGCAAAGAAGAAAGAAAGTTGCCTAGGTTGGCGGGTGCAAATTGCACTACAGCAAATGTCCCAAGGAAGTGCTACATGAAAAGTCTAAGGCCCTTTTGTCCTTAAGTACGTTATCTCTATGAATGCGAACGCAAGCACTCTGCGTCTGTTAAAAATTATCACATGATCACAAGGCAGAAGGTGCTAGTTTTCCTTTAAAAAACAAAACAAAACAAATCCATTTTGCATTAGTTGCTTCGGAATCGCCCCAAATCCTTATATTTTACATTAGTGCCAGCGGATTCTCAATCAGATAATGACATTTATTTCTTTTGTCATTACCGTAGCATCGTGTTTTATCTTTTTAAATTTTCTGCACTACACGCTTTCGTCTTTTCTTCTTCTTTACGTTGTCGTCTTCTTCCAAGGTCGCAAACAGCTGCGTGGGTGCCAACGTGTTTTGAGTGCCCAGCCAATCCCAGCCCGGTGGTGCTAAAACAGGGAAGGGGAATAAAAAAAAAAAATGAAAAAAAAAAAAAAAAAACAGAAGAAGAGTAGAGATAGTGAGATACCATCTAAATGCGAAAATGGCAGATTAATCAAAGGAAGGGAAGGGAAAGGAGAATTTCTTGAGCTTGAGTTGCATTTATACTCTTACAGAAAGTAATGGTAGGACTCGTTTTCAACCCAGCTGATGGTTGCTGGATCATCCTTTCTACGACTGCATTTTCGCGGGCTGCCTAAAGACATTCCCATAACAGACATGTCAGATGACTTTAAATAATATAAAAAGAGAAAATTTTCCTTCTTTCCGGTGATATTTCGGAAATTTCTTTTATATTCCTAACATTTCACTCTAAATTCTCATCATACTCATGTAGTTAAAACAACTATTACCCATCCATTCAAAGATGGTTTTGTCCCTCAATAATTTCCTGATTAAAATTATTCAACCATAACATTCTTTTATATTCATAACATTTGGCTTTAAATTCCTATCATAATCATGTAGTTAAAACAACTATTAACTACCAATTGAAAGATGATTTTGTCCATCAACAATTTCTTAATTAAAATAATTCAACCATAACATGACTTAATTAATGTTGGTAAACCATTAATTTATTACATCAAGTAATTCAAATATCTCAAATATCATATTACAACTAAATCATTTCAATTAAGAAAAATTTGAAGAGACAAAATTGTCTTTTCAACCAAATAGTTAACGGTTGTTTTGATTACGTTGCATGATGAGAACTTAGAGTGAAATGTTATAGTATAAAAAAATTAAAATATTATGGGTATATTAAGAATTTGGGTCAAATGTTGTAAGTATAAGAGGAATTTTTATATCAAAAAAATAATAATAAAGACAACTCTAATTGACATTTGGATGGTCTCCACAGCAATGGCACAGTTATGTTTGGACCAGCCCGATAGAATGGATAACCAAGATTTCAAACACGGCCCTCTACCTAAGGGTTATGATAAAACCTTTGGTGCACGTTTCTCTTATCAGCATTACATGTGTAACCCTCTGCGCTGAATTAGACTCCTTGTTTATTCAGTACACTAGTAGTAAAAATACAGAACAAGATTATGGGCAGACAGGCTTCTTGTAAAGTTCAAAAGCTTGGCCCATGTATGATGCTAACTAATCATCAAGGCAATTCATAAGAAGATTTCCATGCAGTGATAAGGCAATGTGACACAAACTTCATCAATGCAACAGGCTTCTTCCAAGTGGAAAGAAATTACCCTTGTGCAACCTCCTCATGTTTTCTTCTTCTGCCACTACTTGGTAGACCAAGTAGTTGACACGAGAGTGTGTATGGGTGGGTAGATCTTTAAGGTTCAAAGTTGTGCAGAGGCACTTGCCTCATTTACCCATACCCTAGAATTGTCCTCCATCAGTTGCTTGGTCATCCAAGGGGTTAACGTGATCAAAAATCACCTAATATAGTTAAAATTCCAAATCAGTTAAGACGAAACAATTTTAGTATCTCTCCATTTTCCACAGACAATAGTAGATTCAAGAAGCGCAACTGGTAATTGACTGAGATTGTTTTCATGTCCATCATATATTCACAGAGCTGCATATGAAGACACATAAATCACGACGGCACAATTAATGGAAGACCAATTCGTGCAGAACTGCAAACATTTGAACTCACTAAAATGCCTTCGCCCCACAGGGGTGATCCTAAGACAAACTGGAATAAAGGAAACATTGCACAAAGGATAGAAAAATTTAGAACCGTCCTTAGCATTCCAAACTTGTAGAGAAAGTGGCACACATGTTACATGAATGTGATACTTACCTTCCAAAATAAATAAAAGAGATGCAAAAAACTTACAAATTCTCTTTGACCAAATAAAGTGCTGGTGGTTCAAGAATACAACAAGCAATAGCCAGCTACACCAAAGTACCGCACCAATTTGAGATGTCGGGATGGAAATCCATAATGAGATGTTCTCTGAAGATTGGAAATATTGTAAAGATTTCATTGCTTAACTCTGTAAACCAGTTCAAGTCTGTTTGCTTCAGAAAGAACCACTCCACTCATCACTCATGAAGCCACTTTGGATCCCTACCCTATGCACTAACATTCAGTACTTTCACTCACTTCTTCGTATACCTGATTATCGAACGACAATTAGACAGAAATGTGTCAAATAAGGATTAGAAATGTGATTTCCAGTGATGAATGATGATGGCTTCAGCTTGCATTTTAAACTGAACTCACAATCAATGAATCAAAAGCAGTATCACAGCCAACAATTGACAAGGGTATCACAATAAAAAGGAAAGGGTAATGCCCATAAAAAATGAATGTCACTCATCCGCCATCGCTCCATCCTCACTACTGTCCCCCCCAGCATCCGCCTCAGTCTTCAACTGTCCACAGACATTGCATTCCATCACGTTGGAAATAGAACCATCTTCAGAAGGCGGCAACGGAGCCAATGTCCCCCCACAGTTCTCCTTCTCACAGACATAATTCACAAAGAAATAAGCATGAGGAAAATCCCCTCCACCACCGTTATCTTCTTCCTCCTCCATCAACTCTTCGTCTTCTTCCTCCATACACTCTCCATCTTCATCGTCTCCCTCATTCTCTTTCCAGTTTTTCTCAACCTGGCACCGATCACACTCGCATACAAAACCATAATCCTCCAACAGCCTCTTTTGACGGTCTTTGTAGCTCCAATTCACTGGGAAATAACTCAAGCATACCTCCCTCCCTTCACCAATGTCATGTATTGCTCTCACCACCATATCCGTATTCCCATCTCCCACCCGATCCACATAATCAAACCTGCACGCGTTCGGAAGACAGTCGTGGTTAAAGAAGGAAGCTTTGGGGTAAATCCCATACGCCCGCACTGCGCGCTCCCCACTGCCATCAAATGGCTCCATCAAGCCAAACGCATTCCGCCGATCTTTGGCAAGCAGCGCAGCTGTCAGTTCGAGGGAGAAGCCTACTTCAGTCTGCGGAGGCGGGGAGAGGGAGGAGAAGAAGGAGTGTAGAGAGGCGGCTGAGGAGGCATCAGCAGGATCAGGATCGCCTCCGAGTGAAAGGAGGCGGCGGAAGGCAGGAGGGCAGGAAGCGGCGAGATTGTAGGCGGTGGCCAGGAAGATGAGAGGGGTTATGAGGTCGGGGTTTGGGAGGGAGGCGGAGCGGATAATAGCGAGTAGTGAGCAAAGGGAGGGGGAGTGGGTGGAAGTTAGGGCGAGAGAGAGGCAGGAGGGAGAGCAGAAGAGGGAGGTTGTGCAGGAGGGGCAGGCAAGAGAAGAGAAAGGAGAAGAGAGAGTACGGAAGCAATGGGAGCAGAAAGTGGGAGGAGAGGAGAGAGGGAGAGATGGAGGGTAGAGAAGAAGAGGGGAGTCTTGAAGGAGGATTTGACCGGCTTTTACGCCGGGGCGGGAGACAATGAGAGAGCGGCCTCTGCCGGAGATTTCGGTTAGCTTGAGGTAAGGAGATGGTGCTTCGGCCATGGCGCCCATCTGGGGATTTGTCATTTGAGAAGGACAGGGAGGGAGGGATGGAGGCCGGAGGGTTTTGTGGGGGTTTTGTGCTGCAGGCCAGGGCAGGGAGTAGACGAAGAAAGGAGGTATTCATGGCATGGCTGATAGTATTGGGCCACGTTGGCCCACACCATCTGTGAGGGTTTTTTTTTTTTTTGGCCGTTTTGCTTCCAATCTCACTATATATTATATTTTAAGATTACGTTTGGGGAAATGATAAAAATTTTCAATGAAAAATATTTAGTATAAAAGTTGCTAAATTAGTAAAAAAAAATGTGATATGATATAGATAATAATAAGGTATAAGGAGAATAAGGTTAAAATAGATAAGTTAATCGTATAAGTAGTTATATATAAATGATCAAGATGGGGTAGTCGTAGAGGATGATATGAAGAAATAATTTTAAAATATGATAATTACGAAGAGTAAAAAAATTTAGTTTAACATTTTCTTGTTATTTTCAAACACATCCTAAATATAATTTTTACTATTAATAAGTGTTAAGGTTGAGATTAAATTGCAAGCACACACAAAAAACACATAAAATAATGTAGATCGAATTCAAACTTACTGCACCAAAGAAAAGAGCAATTGATTAATTACCAAACAAATTTAATTTTTCTCTCACAAGAAACAGATTGTTTCTTTCTCAAAGAATCTTTCACACCATAACTCACTCTATTCTCTCTCCGTCTCACGCAACTATATACATTATGGGTGTGTTTGACAATGGTTAAAAAGTGTCACGTTAAAACTTTTCACTCTCCACAACTATCACATTTTTTAATTATTTTTTTTACATTTTCCTATACAACTATCTTACTTTTCAATTATTTCTACACGAATACTCACACAACTAACATATTTATTTTAACTTTATCCCCTTTATTCCTCATAATTACCCCTATCATATCACATCATTTGACAACTTTTACTCTCTAAAACTTTTCACCGAAAGTTTTATCTATTCCCAAACACACCCTATGCATCTATTTATAACTTTCACATATAACTTACATAATCCATACGCAATCCTAGACTCACTTAACTAAAATATGCAACATATAAGGCATATTAAACAATAAATAAAAAATTATGCAAGTTAAATCTTATAATTAATCAATTATAATATGGTGATTTTAATGGTCCATGTGTTTTCAAATTTATAGGTAATATCATTGTAGACGCCCTTCAATGGCCATAAATTATGGGTGGACCAATAATGATTTTGGCAAAATAATATAACAGTGAAGCTGATTCAAATGTATACAATTTTGACAAATTAAAACGGGTGTTTAGAAAGCCAAAAATGAAAATTTTTTGAGAATCCTAATCAGCAGAGTGGACAACAATTTGACAATTATGAAGATTGGAAGTTGCAAAAGAGGAGCAAGAACGTGGTCGGTCATGAAGGCCCAACTATTGCGATAAGAAAAGAGGCTTGGGCTTTTGTATTATGATAGCAGCATTGTTACTGGGTACGAGCATCACTCGGCAGGTAAAGTTTTGACTTTGTGATCAGGTAATTAAGGTATGAATACCGGCTGAAGGAGCTTTAGTTTATTCCTCATAGGTTCCGCTTCTATATAACTAGATTATATAAAAGCTATATAGAAGCGGACTTATATAACCTCTTTAAAATCTAAATTTTTTATTTTTTTATAGAAAATCTAATTCATTCAGTGTACTTAAAGTCATTTTTTTTATCTAGAAGATCAAGTTTCATCCTAATCAAGTATATTTATCGGTCAAATTTGTTAGAAAATATTTATATTCATATGTAAATTATGAAAAATGTTAAAATATCAATTTTAAAGTAGTATTTTTTATATCAAAACTGTTCAAAATATCATTTCTATGTGAATAAATGATTTTATAAAGTATTATTACGTTCTAATACATGTTTAAATAGATATAAGCATTTTCATAATTTACACATGAATATATATTTTTTGAACAAATGTGGCTTATGAACATACTTAATTTGGATGAAATTTAGTCTTTTAAATAAACAAATGATGCTAAACACAATGAATGGATTAGATTTTTAATTAAGGATCAAAATCTTATATTTTAAAGGAGTTACATGGGTCCGCCTCTATGTAACTAGGTAACATAGAAGCGGAACCGTATATATGTATGAGGAATATTCATGCGAAGCGTCACTGCACCATAATTACAGTGTAGTGGCGCTGAAATGGCCCCAAATGATGATCAAATTATAATCTACTCCATTCGTTATATTTAAAATAATGTATTCTATTACTATATTAATTTTCATCCCAATCGGATATGTATATGGACCTTATCCGAAAATGGTACAAATTCAACATAATAAAATAGTTAGATATAAATAACAATTTTATAGTAGTTTTTTTCAACATGTAAACTATTAGCTATCAAATTTATATCTTGATAAATGATTATATAAAATTTTATTGCATTCTAATATGTGTGAGGCCCAAAAATGAACAAATGTACCACTATTTCGGTGCACTTAAGCTGCACCTAAACAACTCTTTCTCTATATATACGTGCAGACTAAACTACAATTACAGTGCAGTTACCTCAAAATGGACCTTACAAGATCGTAAAATTATAATATGTATTTAGAATTATGTATTCTATTATCATATTAATTTTCATCCCAATTGAACATGTGTGTGGACCCGTCTAAAAATTATATAAATTTAACGTAATAAAATAGTTTGATGTAAATAGGAACTTTAAAGTTATTTTTTTTAACTTGTAAATCATTTACTATAAAATTTATTTATGGATAAATAGTTTATAAAAATCAAGACATTTAAGTACATGTGGGACACTTTTATAAAAAAAAAAAGTACATGTGGGACAAAAAGCTATAAGATAATTAACGGTGCATTTGGCCAAAAATGAGTCCCGCATATACTTAAATGTATTGATACTTTATACAAACATTCATCGATATATGAATTTTATAGCAAATGATTTACACGTTGAAAAAACAGCTTTAAAGTTGTTATTTACATTAAGCTATTTTATTATATTGAATTTGTACCATTTCAGATGGAGTCCATACATATATTCAATTGAGATGAAAATTAATATGGTGATAGAATACATAATTATAAATACAATTAGTGATTAAATTATAATTTTATGATCGTATAGGGCCCATTTTGAGATAACTGCACTAAAGTTGTGGTGCAATGAAACTGTACTTGAATATTTCTCGAATATATAGAAAAATAAAATTTTTCTTGTGCAGTGAAGTTGCACCATAATTAATGGTGCATTTGGCTCAAAAAAGGCTCCACATGTACTTAAATGTATTAATACTTTATACAATCATTTATCCATATATGAAGTTTATAGCAAATGGTTTACATGTCGAAAAAATAACTTGAAGTTTTTTACATCGAACTATTTTATTATGTTAAATTTATATAATTTTCGGATGAGATCCATACACATATCCAATTTGGATGAAAAGTGGTATGGTAATAGAATACATAATTCTAAATACAATGGGTGGAGTATATTATAATTTTATGATCATGTAGAGCCCATTTTGAGGTAACTATATCGTAATTGTGGTGCAGTGACGCTACACCAGAACAACGGTACATTTGCCCAAAAAGAGACCCACACATAGTAGAATGCAATGAAACTTTATCCAATTGTTTATCGATATATAAATTTTATAGCAAATGGTTTACATATTGAAAAAACTACTTTAAAGTTGTTATTTACATCAAACTATTTTATTACGTTGAATTTGTATCATTTTCAAATAAGGTCCATACACATATCCGATTGGGATGAAATTTGATATGATAATAGAATACATAATTTTAAATACAATGGGTAGAGTAGATTATCATTTTATGATCATCTGGGACCCATTTTAGCGCAATTGTGTCATTATTATGGTGCAGTTGCGCTGCACCTAAATATTTCTCACTATACATATGTTGGTCATTATCAGGTGAATTGGGCATGAATTTTAACAAAGATATTGTAAAAGAAAATCATCAAAGAAATGCAATTTTATTCAAGGCTCCTAAGTAATCATTAATTGTTTTGATGAATATTCATATATTATATCATCTCAGCTGGTATTACAATAATGCTCAGAGATATTTTTAATTTCTTAATAATATCCTACAAATATCTTATTTTTTTGTTAGTAATATTTAGTAATATCCCGACTGCTGGACTTTTTCGTAGGAATTCAAGAAGAATAACACTACAACTAAACCACCTGAAATTGCATCCGTTGAGTGTCAAACCAATGTGCCCACTGCATTGAGGCTAACGTCGAACTTCGGAGGCAAAGCTTGGCAAGTAATCAACATAGCCGGCAATGTTTTTACACATCCAACCGATAAGAAAAGACTCAACTGCTAGCATGGCATCTAAAAGCACTATAAAATGAGCCCCGAGCAGTCCAAGAGGCAAAGAGAAAGGGCCAAGGAGCTTAGAAAAATCCTGCAGTCATTCTCCTTTCATTCTCCACAATCTAAATTTCTTATCACTTTCACTTTTCATTTCTTATTACTTCTAGCAATGGTTTAGCCATCCTAAAAATATGTGAAATTCAAATGAGTTCGCCATTTGATTTTAGGGTCGAAAATCTTGCATCTTTCTAATCCAATGCCTCGAATCTCTATGGTCAATATCCCACTACGAGTTCTTATCTGATAAAGACAACTACATTTCTTATGCTCTTGTTCATTGATTTACTATGTAGAGGCAGTTTTTTATTTTTCTTTGTGTATTGAGATAATGCTCATGGTTCATATATGAGAAAGTGATCAAGGAAAGGTAAAATCATGCCAAAAGAGGAATTGCTGCATTCTAATTCGATTTATAGTTAAATGGTACTGTGGTAAGCATTTTGGGAACATTTGTCCGCAGATCAAAGGTTCGACACTCACCACGTAAGTCCCTCTAGTTGTGAGAGTTATAACTTTCCCCTAATAATGGGGCCTGTAGGAACTTTTCTTTATATTATGAGGATTTGGAATGTATCTGATTATAATATCAAAAATGTCTTAACCCAATGACATATTAAATATATGCATATATTCATGTGGTTCTCTGCTGGAACCATCCCTTTAGAACAACATATCTCGTGTAATTCAACTCAACTTCGCTGCTTTGCCTATAATTTTCTCCACACGAACTTTAATTAAGATAATTTTTTGTTAGATTTTTAGCTTCAAATAATATCTTCCCACGAATTTTTAGTTCAAAATTCTATAATGACAAATTTCTACATGCCTGTACTACGTAACTTTTTTCGGCCATTCCACCCATTCACAACTTAAGTAGTCACAACTTAAGTAGTCATAATATGATAAAATATTTCTAACACCAAACTAATCATTCATGTGCATTTTTTTATCATCATAACATCACATTTATATTATTTACTTGATTAAAGCACATCTTACACAAAATTTAACTCATCAATGCATCTTCTAATAGTTTTGTCTCTACAATGGATCTTATTGACCTGGATCACATTTATCACTCTAATACTCAAAAAATTACTTCTCATATATTACATGTGGCATGTAAGATCCTAACCATGCTACAAACAATCAAGTTTCACGTCATTTTAAGATTTCACTTATTTCTTACCAAATTCTTATTATAAGTCATGAACGACTAGATTCTTAAAATCATCACCTCAAGTTTTTTAAAGTGTCACGAGCATATTTCGACCATCATAAAAATCACTCTCACACAATTCATGGCTCCCACTAATGATTATCGATCATTTTCATTGTCTTAGTTCTTTGAGCTTGACTACACAACTAGACTTATTTTCATCATTCTATCAAAGTCATCATTTAAATATCTTCATAACTATCTATATTCATTACGAGTATGCTCAAATATCTCCATAACCATCTATATCCATTCTGAGTATGCCAAGCATTTCATTCATGCCTAAATACATTTCTTGAAATTTGAGAAAAAGTAGTGGAGAGCCATGTGAGTGGTCTTTCCTTCGATTTTTCTTAAAATTTCTTTAACAATCTTTCTTCATAATGTCATATGAGCATGTAGATATTGTTTGGTAATATTTTAGGGTGATTTGGGTGATGGGTTTAAAAATCCTTGCATGAGGAAGAAGATGAATAATGTTTTAATGGTGGACATGGGTGTAATTTGGTATGGCATACATTAGGGGTGATTTGAGGAATGATAAGGGTAAGATTCTCTTGTGAAGTAAGGGAGTCATGCGGTGTGGTTAAAATATTGAATTTGGGTTGAGGTTTTGAAAAGTCTTATTGTTAAAACTTATGAAAATGGTGGATTAGAGTACATGTTTATGATACAAATTAATTATAATTAAATACAAGGTAGTATTTTCATGATGTATTGTTATTGTGTTGTGGAGCATAGTATAAGGAGGATGTTTTATCCATTTTCATTGTTTGAGCATTTTTCTATCGTCGTATTGAGTGCATATTTCAGAGTTATGTGTTTATTCACATACTTTTTATATGTCCACGCATGATAATTGTTATTATTGGTTATTGATTTTTGGACTCATGTGTTGTATGTGTGCTTTTGTAGATACTCGTAAAGGTGAAAATCTACATAAGTGAAAAGTGTGGTAGTCTAAGTGCTATACATGCATGTATGGGTGTGGAATGGTTGTATGGTCTCGGCCCTGGTATCAATGTGAGAGAGGGACATCCCTGAGCTATATGGTTGGTGATGGTGATCTTGACCCTAGTATCAATGTGAGAGAGGTATTTCGAGTCACCTTATGATTTTTTAAGAAATTCGGAGTTTGACATCAATGTAAAAGATGCACCCCAATATGTATAAATTATTGTATGTTACGTAGGTGTATTTCTATCTTATTTGGCAGTAAAGTAGAAGTAAGTTATGATGTGGTGGGTATTTGCATGAGGTGCATTCATATATTAATTAATGGATATACTATTGACTCTGAATTAAATTTATTATTTATGTACTACTTACCGAGCTTGCTCAAGCTCGTGCCATTATTTCGTCACTTTTAGATGATAGGCATGCAAGTCATTCAATGAGTAGGATGATAATTTGGCAAGACATCATGATAAGACCGGGTTATGAGTGAGAGAAATCATGTAATGAGGATTCAATGTAAATATAATTCTCTTATATATTTTTTTAATTATATTTTGGTGATTTTAGTGGAAGATCCCCCTCCTTGGTTAAAGATTCACAGGATTATATATTTTTTAAAAACTAGAAAAAATAGAAATTTTTTCTTAGTTACTAATTTGATATTTGATTAAGGGTTGAATGTCACCTCTTCTCAATTAAAAATTTATTTCTACTAGCATTATAAATATTGAATACATATAGGTGCAACCTTGATATTTTCGGAGAAACTTTACCAAAATTTTTGTAATGAATTTTCGATTGTATATAAATTTTTGTGGTACCATGAGAGGATTGTTTTTTGGTTTAGGCTCCATATGGATAGGTCTTGGATTAGCACATGACATCCTTATTAGATTAAAAATTGGGGCATTACACCATTTATATCCATTCCGAGTATGCTAAGCATTTCATTATGCCTAAACACATTTCAAATTTAGTCAACTTTAAGTTATACCTTTTCTTAGTTCAAAATGCACACATAAGAGTCAAATCAAATAGTCACTATTTAATCAAGTTAAGACTTTCGTATATTTAGAAATAATTTAAGAAACATATAAGAATCAATTTGAGCTTTTACCAATACATTTATCAAAATTCACCCATTTAATTATCAATATTTCACATTTGCATATTCACCATAACTTACGTAATCTTTCATGTATTCAACCTTAATTTTCAAAATTCTACTAGCATATAGCTTTTCAAAATATATTATATAGATCACTGTTTATTTACATTATGGGCAGTAATGGAGGTATTACATAGCCTTCCATCATCATCCCGAGTTGAGAAATCTCACTCCAATCTATAGTAATGCTCCCCTATACTATGATCAATCATATAATTTATATAATAGAAAATGTTATATATATACACCTATGGTAATAATTCTATCGGGCCTACTTCTCTGTAACTAGATCACGGAGAAGTGGTTTCATGTAAACCCCTCAAAATTTAAGATTTTGAAAAATTCAATCCATTAATTATATTTAACATCATTTGTTTAGTTATGAGACCAAGTTCATTTAAATTCAATATGTGCATAGGCCACATCTGCTTAAAAATAAGTACATTTATGTATGAATTAGCAAAAATGCTTAGATCAATTCACGTACATATTTAAATGTAGTAATACTTTATCGAATCATTTATCAATATAATGATGATATTTTAGATAATTTAGATGTTGAAAATATTACTTAAAAATTAATATTTATCATTAAATTATTTTCTTAAGTTGATTTTACATGTTTATAAATGATGCCCATATACACTGATATTAGATAAATGAAAGAGTTTTCACGAGAATATAAGTGATGCTGAATATAATAGATAAAATAGATTTTTTGTCAACTATCTTAATATTGAAAATAGAAGAAGTTACATCAAAAAAGAGCTTTACAAAAGCATTCTTGTAATTCTATAAGGCCGACTTTTGAAATGCAGATGAAATATTGCCTCGTCGACAGCTTTGGAACCAGTTTAAACATACGTTCTTTTCCGAAGGGCTGAATTCAAATAATAATTTTAACTAATTAATTTTTTTAGCAATAAAAGAAAAATAGTATCTCAACAAGCCCCCCTCCCTCCTTTCTTCCATCATAGGATGATGAAGACAAACGGAGATAAGGGCTCCCATAGTCCCATTCACCAACAAAAAGAAATAATTTCTTATATGGACATTCTATTATATGGGTGATGGTAGTCTCCTACCATTCTTGCTCATCGTCATTGAAGGACAAATCATACTCTGATAAAGAATAGGCAAGTTGGTCCTACTTCAAAGAACATGGGAAACAAAAGCTTTCCAAAAAATCGCTCAGGACTTTCGGCCTAATCAATAAAGGTGTGTTTGAAATTATACGAGATTCTTGGATCGTAGGATGAGAATATAATTATATGTATTGGGAATAAATAAAATTATATTGAAAATGGGTAAAATTGTATTGAAAATTAAAAATATCTTGAAAAATTGAAAAGCTTTTGAGGAAATGATGATAGACAGTTGCCGAAAGCCAATTAAGGATTAACATGGAATCGCTTTCAACCTTCACATCTTGGTAATCCATTTACGTGAAATACATACCAGATGCCAATGCACGCAGACTCTTTATTATAATGGCTCAAAATAGCTGTTAATTGGTAGACTGCCTAGAATAGTTATTTACATTTTTATTTTTACTTTTTAAAATAAAATATATTATATCGTTAATAGGTTTGATGTAGCCGGCAACTCATTTTGGTCAAACTTTGATGACTAAATTAAAATTCAATCAACTCATTTTATTTCAAATTATCTACTTTCTCATAGTAGCATAAATCAATCCGATCAAAGTTTCAGGTAAGTTGTAGTTATTTTAAAATATTTATAACCAATAGTAAAACATGAAAATCACTTAAATCTATTTACAAGTTTATTAAAATAGATTAATCCGGTGTCTCTAAGATTTTATAAATTTTTCACCATTAATATTTCTAAAAATTCATCTCCAAACACGTGAAGGTATTTGAAATACGCAACATTCATACATTTAATACCAGCAATAATTTTAAAAAATATTTTTTATATTTTTACTGTGAAGAAAATTAATCTTTAAAAATATCTATAATAAAATTGACACACAGGCTAAGATGTGTAACTGAATAAGTTATGCTCGGGGGCAAAATATATCGATATTAGTGTGCATTAAGATCAGACTTTTGATGAAAAATTTAGATATAAAAGTTTTTTTAATGAAAGAAAATGATGTGATATGATAAGAATTTTTTTAATTAAAGAAAATGATGTGATATGATAATAATTTTTTTAATTAAAGAAAATGATGTGATATGATAAGAAAACAATGAGTAATAAATAAAATAAAGTCAAAGTAAATGATGTAGAGGAATGATTCTGTTTGCCCAGGCTAAACAAATATCTCGCTTAGTCCATCTCAAAAAACACATCTGTAATCATTTTTTTATTTTTTCTTCACACACTTTTTTATCCAAGTGTATTTCACATATAAATTAAGTTTTAATATTTTTAAATATATTTATATATTTTTTGAGATTTTTAAATATCTATGTGTATATATATATATATATTTGAAATACTCTGATCTTTAAAAATCTAAATATATATACACATATTAAAAAATGATAAAACTGGATTTATATATTAAATACACTTACATGAACATGTACGAAAAAAAACAAGAAAAAGTTATTGTAAACGGATTTTTTTAGGTAGGCTAAGCAGGACATTTGCTTAGCCTGAGTTAACAGGATCACTACTTTTAGAGGTATAGGTAATTATACATAAATAATCGGAAAGTATGGTAGTTGTATATGAAGAAGTGAAAACCTAATTTAAAATATGATAGTTGAGGAGATTGAAAAATTTTAGATAAATTTTTTTTAATTTGAAATATTTTTTATGTAAACAAACACTCCATGTACATCCACGCACATAAGTAGATTCACATAACTCCATAAAAATTTAAGATTTAATATTTGATGAAAAATTCAATTCATTCATCGTATTTAGTGTCATTTATTTAGCTAGAAGACTCAATTTTATCCAAATCAAATATGGGCATGTGTCATATTTTCTAAAAAATATATTCGTACGTAAATTATAAAAAATGTTAAATCTATTTACATATAAATTAAAATATAATAATACTTTATAAAATCATTTATTATATAAAAATCATATCTTAGATAGTTTAGATATTGAAAATACAACTTCAAAATTAATATTTAATATTAGATTATTTTATTACATTAATTCTACACGTTTGTTGATGAGAGTTCGTGCATAATATCACTAGACAAATAAAAAAGTTTACAATATGCTATAAATGATAATAAATACAACAGATGGAGTAGTGCATCAAACGTCAAGATATTAAAAATGGAAAGAGTTACTTAGATGATCTGTTTTAGATAAGCTTTTCCATTTTTTATATATTAGTAGCAATGAAAGGCGCATGACTTAAATACACTTAAAAACATATTTACCAGACAAATAAATATAAGGATATGCATCCCATAAAATAAGCCCTCATTAGATATTAAAAGTAATGTACACAAATGCTACACGGGTGTTGCCCGCGTGTTAACTTGTGTTTCGTCCCTAGTGGTGATGGGAGTTCGAAGCCCAGCAGTTGTATTTGATGAGTTTGGTTCACGTGGAGCTGGTGGCCTCTTGTCTCCCCGTGTATTTATATTTATCTAGGACGTCTGCTGGTGGAATTTTAGGGGATTATTATTAGGAAAAATTAGAATATTTGTAAGGTCATCAGTGTAGTGTCATGGTGGTACCTGCTGCAAGCACACTCGATGTTGGCACGGGTTAAGTCGTCCTGCTGGCTCTAGGGTGTGTATTTTCAATGTCCTTGTGGTAATGGAGTTCTTACAAATTCCTCCTTATAATGGAAATATTTACAAAGAATCCCTCAATATAGGGGTTGTGAAAAGACTAGTTTGTAATATCAAATGTTGCAGTAAATATAGGGTGTGTTTGTTTAGGGCAAAAAAGTGTCAACTAAAACTTTTCAATTTAAAACTTTTCACTCTCCATAATTATTCTATTTTTTAATTATTTTTTCACACTTTTTTATACAAACTATCCTACTTTTCAATCATTTCTACACAACTACCCATACAACTAACCTATCTATTTTAACTTTATTCTCTTTACTCCTCATTATTACTCCTATTATATCACATCACTTTCTATTGATTTGACAACTTCTACTTCAAAAACTTTTCATCAAAAGTTTTACCTCCAATCAAACACACCCATAACAATTAAAAGATGGACATAGAGGTATGGGAGTAGTTCTATGTTTTGATCTTTTACTTGACATAAATATAAAACTTCTTTCCAAAAATAGCTGGCAATAAATTGTTTACATGAATGCAAATATTTTATTAGTTGATATCGATGTAAATAACTCGTTAATTAATTAAAAGCTTTAAAGCTAATACCACAAAAATAACTTTAATTGGTCTATATTAACTATTCAATAAGCATTCCATATAAAATTTAAAGTCTGCTAAGTCAGTGATGCAACCTCCGCATCCTCTTCCATTGATCCTATTCCATAAATGTAGATTAAATTTATATTATTGGCTAAACGAATAATATTAACCGGAGTAAACGAGTTGAATTTTTTATCAAGTGACCAAGATGGCTCGAACTAATTAATGGGTTCCATCAAATGGGATTCCAATCTTTCCAACAACTTGATCTTCAAAAATGAGTCGAATGACAAAAGAGGGACGTGAGTGAAGGAAAATTTTCTTTTTTTAATCGAAATTTTTTATTAAACGGTATTAGAAATTCGTATACATTCATTAGACATTAAAGATCAGGGGAGGCATGCCATCAAAGGGGAAAAAAAGATCAAGTGAGACACTAATTAAAACTAGGGGGTGTAAATCGGGTCTGGTTAGACTCGGGTTTGGGTAAACACAACCCTAACACACCTTATAAAACCTCAATTCAAACGTACTATCAACCCTATTTTTCACTTATTAGTCCAACCTTATTTTAATTCTATAGAAATCGGTTCAGTTCGTATTAAAAATTGGGTTAATAAATATATAATATTTTGAAATTTTTTACTTAATTAAATATATTTTAAAATATAAATTTATATGAAAAATAAAAATTAATCATTTCTATATGAATGTTTTTCAATTGATGACTTACACAATGATATAAGTGCTAAATAATATTATTTCAAATTAATAATGTCTAGTTAATTTTCATGTGTTATGTACTAATGTAAAACTATTTACTAATAATTTATTATATTGTATATTAATATATGAAATCGAGTCAAGTTGAAAATCATTCAAGCCAAACCAATCTACTTTTGAAATTGTATCGATTAAAAAGCGGGTCACAAATCTATTTTTTTCAAAATATCTGCCTAACCTAACCCTATTATAGATTGGGTGGGGTTAATTGGGTTTGGGTTGAAACTAGTCATATTTATAGGTCTACTTAGAACATCAATTTCCATAAAAAAAAAAAAAAAAATTCTAACCGGCACATTCATGGGAGTAAATAAATACTTTTGCGGATAAAAGTTTATAAGGGTGTGTTTGTTTGGGGCCAAAATATGTCAATTAAAACTTTTTAACTCAAAACTTTTCACTCTTCATAGCTACTCTATTTTTTAATTATTTTTTTCACATTTTTCTATAGAAACTACCATACTTTTCAATTATTTATACACAACTACCCCTACAACTAGCCTATTTATTTTAATTTAATTTTATTTATTTCTCATCATTACCCCTATTATATTACATCATTTTCTATCAATTTAACAACTTCTACCCCTAAAATTTTTTCATCAAAAGTTTTACCTCCAACCAAATACATCCTAACTTTATACATGGTATTTTGCAAAAATCAATAGCATGAATAATATTTCAAAAATCGTACAATAATCTTGTAAATCCGGATCCTGTGACTAACTTGGTTTATATGGCTTTTTTTTCCCTTGAGAAATATGTTATCTTAAGTGAATTTAACTTACATACCGTATTTTATTTTTTTACACAATTGTATATATTTTTAAATTAAATTGAAAAATAACTGCTTCGAGGAACATCTAAGTTATTTTTTTTACTTAAAAAATAATTAGGCATTTTTTTTGTAAAATAGGAAGTGAGGAATGAGGAAAATTGAGAAAAAATATTTTTTAAAAGCCTAAGAATGATGTGATATAATATGAGTAAAATATAAATAAGTATGTTATTGGGTAAAAAATGATTGAATTATAAGTATGAAAATGAAATAAAATATGGCAGTGAATTAATTAAGTTGTCAGATTATTTTTTTAAAGAAGCAAGGGAGAAAGATAGCTTCTTAGTTGTTACCCACGATGGCTGCCCAATAGTGCCTTAATTTTTGCAATTTAGGGTGTGTTTGGCAATTGACAAAAAATGTCAAGTTAAAACTTTTCAATCTAAAACTTTTCACTCTTTATAATTATCATATTTTTTATTTATTTTTTCACATTTTCCTATACAACTACCCTACTTTTCAATCATTTCTACACAACTATCCACACAACTAACCTATTTATTTTAACTTTATCCTCTTTATTACTCATCATTGCTCCTATCATATCACATCTTTTGACAACTTTTACTCTTCAAAACTTTTCATCAAGGGTGTGTTTGTTTAGGGTAAAAAAGTGTCAACTAAAACTTTTCAATCTAAAACTTTTCACTCTCTATAATTATTCTATTTTTTAATTATTTTTTCACATTTTTCTATACAAACTACCATACTTTTCAATCATTTCTACACAACTACCCATACAACTAGCCTATCTATTTTAACTTTATTCTCTTTACTTCTCATCATTACTCCTATTATATCACATAACTTTCTATTGATTTGACAACTTCTACTCCAAAAACTTTTCATTAAAAGTTTTACCTCCAACCAAACACACCCCAAAAGTTTTATTCATTAACAAACAAACCCTCAATGAAAATGTGTAAGCTTTCAAAATTTTTAAATTTTGATATAAGTTAAGGGTGTATGTTTTTAAGCAAAAAAAACTTTTTATTTATCACAATTAACTTATTTTTTAATCATCTCTATATATCTTCCCAGAGAATTATTTTACTTTTTAATTATATTTACACAATTATTTTTGCAACTAACCTATCTATTTGCTCTTTATTTTTTCACTCCTCGTCATTACCCTTAACTTATCCTATAGCTTTTCTCTCATTTTAAAAATTTTACACTAAAAATTTTATCTCATCCTAAACACACTTAAAGATATTTAGAATAACATATTAATGAAAACGATTTTGATACATTGCACCTGGCTACACTTACCCTCAGTGTACTTGGTTATAAAATTCCATCTTTTAATTTTTTTGAATTTTTATAAAATTGTTAATTTAAGCGCTTTTAACATGTGCATCAAATTTTACATTTTTGAGATTTGTGTATTTTTTTGGAGTTTTTTTAAATCGGTGGCATTTTTATAATTCATAAATTAAATCACGAAAATGCCACTGATTTTAAAAAATTTAAAAATCTCAAAAAATGATAAATTTCAATATACATGTCAAATACACTTAAATTAATTAATAAATTCATAAAAAATTTAAAAAATAAAAAATGACTCCTGAGGACCGCGTCCATCATTCCACAATCCGCTGGCCGAAAGCCTTTGTCTGGCACGCCCTATCAGGTCTTGTCTCGTGGAAAAGGTCAAGCCCATGTTTGATGGCTGATTTAATTTAAAAGCAATCATTATTTTCTTCACTTCTTGACACTTTCACACATTTCTTGACCTAATTATTTTATTTGTTTATTGTTAACTTCGCGTTTCAGCCCTCGTTTGTACACAAGCTCTCTTTCTTCCAACTTTTTTTAAAAATAATTTAATATCATAATTACCTAATTATTATAATTTTTATATTTTTATTCCTATATTCTAATTTTTTTGGCACGTCTTATTTTCTCCGCTTTATCCATGTCTTATCACATTACTCTAACACTTTTTTAAGAATATTCATTTGTCTACTTACTCACCCTCTTGCTACTCATCATGATGAATAAAGTCATGTATTTTACACAATTATTCAATTATTTTTAATTTTACTTGAGCTTTATGAGTCAGTTATTCTATCCATTTTTTACAACTTTAGATTTTTAGAAAATTCGCTTTATTCACTGTACTTAAGATGATTTGTTTAGTTAAGAGGCCAAAACGCCCTTTGATAAAAAATGGTGGATCACAAGCGCATTGTATTTTTTTTAAAAAAATAGTTTAATGTCTTAGCCATTGAACTATTATTCTCTTTTCATTTTATCTCTACATTTTAATTATTTTCTCGCATAACTATACAATATTCTTTTCTACTTTGCCTTTATTATGTTATGTTACTGATGTTTAAACCAATGATATACATAATTATATTTACTTAAAAAATACACATTTTTGTATAAAATATGAAAAATGTTCAGATTTATTCACATATGCATTAAAATGTAAAAAAATACCTTACAAAATTACTTATCCCTATATTATAAATATCTTAGAATGTTTCTATATTAAAAATATAATTTTAAAATTGGCAACAACAAAACGTTTTATTATATTGGTTTTATACATTTCTAGATGAGCCTGTACTAGGAGCGAGTTTGGGAAATGCAACAAAAATTTCTGCATATTTTTTCATATAACTACTATACTTTATAATTATTTTATACATTTTTCATACAATTACTATATTTTTGAGTTGTTTATCCATATTCTTCCATATAAATGTCCTTTACTCCTAATTATTACTCATGTTATTTTCTTATATTTTCCTAACTTTTTCCAACAATAGTTGTTAAACATTTCTTCACATTACAAAACTCACCTTAAATGGTGTGTTTCGTAATAGGAAAAAATATAAAATATCATCGTGGGAAGAAGTCTGAAAAAAGATGGAAAGTGATGTATGAGACAAGGGTAACGAGTATGAGTAAAATATGGTTGTGTATAAGAATTTTTAGAAATAATTAAAAAGTAAAATAGTATTTCTTCAAACAAAAAAGTAAAATAGTAATATAGAAATATATATATATATATAATTAGAAAATAGGTTAGTCATATGCGTCAGCATGTAAAAAATTTGCAAAAATGTTTTAACAAACACATCCTTAAAAAAAATTTCGTTGCAAAATTTTCGTTGCCATGAAATGGAACCTAAAAGAAGAAAGAAAAGATAGAGAATTGTTGTCGTTGTAGACTCAGAAAATGTCATTGTCAACTACAGAGAAAAATAAGAACAATCAAACAACGTCAATCACGATTCATATATGATGAAGAACTTAGGCACCCCTTTGGTAAAGTGGCAGTGATTAGGTGAGGGCTGTTTAGAGCTTGAACTGCATGATGATTAGATGAGAATTTATGATGAAGGTGTATTGGAAATGGGTAAATATGTATTCAAATTGGTTAAAAGTATATTAAGATTGGGTAAAGGTAGACCGAGAAATGAAAATTTTTATTGCAGAATCATCTCATACTCATCTCATACTTTCCAGTTCGGCTTCAACATGAATGTGTTTTTTTTTTTTATGGTTATATTTACATATATCTCAACACATATTGCATTGTAGTTTTGAGACATTCTTACAAATACGGAGATACATAACTCCTCCAAAAAAATCTAGAGACACAGCTCTACTAAAGAATTAGGAAGATACAGCTTCCACCCAGCCAAAGGGAGACAACAGCTCCCACTTTATCTCAAAGAGAGACCACAACTCCCACACCATTTTTTCCGGGCCGAAATCCAAACATGAGATTCGAACCTACGACCGCAGTCCCGCAGAAGCCTTATTACGGTTGCGGTGCCTCGATTGGTAACATGAATGTGTTTTAGACATGTGAGAATTATATAATTTCACGGAGATAAAAGTATAAATAACTGGGACCTTATCTAGTGCACTAGGGTGCACAGGTATACAAATTTATTTATTATTATTTTTTTGAAAAAATTTCATACAATTGTTAATCTAAGTATATTTAACATACGTATTAAGTTTTATCATTTTTGTTGATTTGTAGTATATTTAACATATTTTTTGAAAAAAATATCTACAAATTTTCAAAAATGGTAAAATTTGATACACATATTAATACATTTAAATTAATAGTTGTACAAAAAAAAATTTAAAAATGTATTTTTAAACCCGAATGCACCTAAGCTCAGTGCACCTCAAGTATAGAATCAAATACCTAAATAAATAAGGTAGTCGAGTAAGAAAATAATTAGAATAGGGGGGTTAGATAGAAAAAAGTATGCAAATTGGTTAATACATGAAATTATATTTTGAGAAATATAAAAAAAATTATGAAAAATTTTGCTTTCTATTTACACGTGTCATTGTGTTGCGAGGCAGACTCATTCGGTTGTTAATACGCTTTGTATGTGTTGTGTGAAATTTACAGCCCTGGCTCTCCAGGACAGCCCAAACTCGAAGCCCGGGCGCATACACCTATTTTTTTATAAAACTGTTAATCTATATGTATTTAATATATGTATAAATTTTTACCATTTTTGGAGTATTTTAGATATTTATTTTTGATTTTTGAAATTTTTTTATAAAATTGTAAAATTATCTAAAATGCTACTTATTTTCAAAAATAAAAAATAAATATCTAAAATATTCCAAAAATGGTAAAAATTTATACACATATTAAATACATGTAGATTAACAGTTTTATAAAAAAAAATTCCAAAAAAATAAAAATAAATATATACACCCGGGAGCATGGAGCGCTGCATGCTCGCAGGAGCATACCACAGCCGAGCATGCAGCGCTACAAACTCGAAAGGAGGAATCCAGACGGTTTACACAGGACATATCACTTCAATCTTATAAAGAAGCAAAGAGAGAACGCTAGAACAGGAGAAAATGAAAAAGGTGGATCGTTGAACAGAGGCGCATGTGCAAGTGTTGGTGGAAGAAAAAAGGCTGCCGACAGCTGTTGGTTCGCAAACGTTCCAGCACCACATGATCATGATCATGATCATGGGCGGAGGGGACCAACCTCCATTTGTGCCGTCGCTCACAGGCTGCCTCCACCATAGCATAATTTACTATGGGTGAGTTTGTTTAGGGCAAAAAAGTGTCAACTAAAATTTTTCAATCTAAAACTTTTCACTCTCCATAATTATTCTATTTGTTAATTATTTTTTCACATTTTTCTATACAAACTACCATACTTTTCAATCATTTCTACACAACTATCCATATAACTAACCTATCTATTTTAACTTTATTCTCTTTACTCCTCATCATTACTTCTATTATATCACATCACTTTCTATTGATTTGACAACTTCTACTCCAAAAACTTTTCATCAAGGGTGTGTTTGGGAATGGATAAAACTTTTGATGAAAAGTTTTGGAGAGTAAAAGTTGTCAAATGATGTGATATGATAGGAGTAATGATGAAGAGTAAAGATGATAAAGTTAAAATAGATAGGTTAATTGTATGGGTAGTTGTGTAGAAATGATTGAAAAGTAGGGTAGTTGTATGGGAAAATGTGAAAAAATAATTAAAAAATATGATAATTATGGAGAGTGAAAAGTTTTAGATTGAAAAGTTTTATGTTGACATTTTTTTCTTGTTGCCAAACACACCCCAAAAGTTTTACCTCCAACCAAACACACCCTATTAGACTGTGAACACGGAGCCATGACCTTACTTTTCTTAACATTGGGGTGCATTTGTGAAGTTATAAAACTTCTAAACGAAACTTTTTTTGCGTGAAGCTTACATGTGAATTTTAATAAATTTTTGAGCAAACGTGACTGATTGTAATGAAATTTGGGGAACGTTTGGTAATTCGAAAGTTGTTTGAATCAAAGGATAAGGTGAAAAGTGAAAAATGAAATATTTTAGGAAATTCTATGGTCGATATGAAATTATTTTAGGATAAAAATAAAATAAATAAGGTAATTGTAGTATAATATAAAAAAAGATCGAAAATAATTGAAATATAGAAGTAAAATAGTAAAATATGATTATTAATTGTGTTTGAGAATCGGTAATCCATAGATTCCGGTAGCACGTTTTCCACATAAATTAACAAATGTACATTTAGTTTCTTAGATAAACTAACGATGTTAAATATAATAAATAAGGAAGATTTTCTATTAATATTTAAAATTTTAAGTAAAATTATGGAATAATTTTTTTATTAATAATCAAAATTTTATTTCAGCAAATAATGCAAAATAAAATGGGCCGGAGTGTTTGAGCCATTAGAAAATAAGTTGTACTGCTTCAACTCTTTTCTGCCGTAAGTTACGTGTGTCACGTCACGATCGAGAACTTTTTGGTTTGTACTAACTTTCCAACCAAATTGAGCTGTATCAAACAATTTTATAAAAAAAATAAATAAATTAGAAAACATAAAGACTATTTTTTTCTGGAGTCGGAGATGATCAGTTTCCGTCAAGATATGAGTTTAAAATAAATAAAATTCCAAATATGCAATGTGATTAGAACACATCCCACTTATAATTTATTAGGTGCGCTTCTATATAATTTGTTTTAAGTTTTTAGTACTTGATAGAAAATCTAATCTATTCGTTGCATTTAATATTTTTTGTTTATCTAAGAAATTATAAACATGAATATATCTAAGTATTTTTCATAATTTATACATAAATGCACTTATTTTTAAGTAAACATGACCTATTCACATATTGGATTGGGAGAAATTTGATCTCTTAGCTAAACAAATCGTATGAAATACAACGAATGGATTGAATTTTTATTAAAAATTAATATTTCAAAAATAAGAAAGGTTTTACGAAATAACTTCTGTGAAACCTGATTTCATAGAAGTATTCCTATTTCTTCGTGCATTTATTTATTCAAGAGTATATAACATATAAATTAAATTTTACTATTTCTGAATATGTGTATATATTTTTTGAGATTTTATCCAAAACAGTAAAATTTGGTTTGTATGTCAAAATATATTTAGGGGTGTGTTTGGTTGGAGGTAAAACTTTTTTATGAAAACTTTTCAGAGTAGAAGTTGTCAAGTTGATAGAAAATGATGTGATATGATAGGAGTAATAATGAGGTGTAAAGAGAATAAAGTTAAAATAGATAGGGTAGTTGTATGAGTATTTGTGTGAAAATGATTGAAAAGTAGGGTTGTTTATATAGGAAAATGTGAAAAAATAATTAAAAAATAAGGTAGTTATGGGGAGTGAAAAGTTTTTGATTGAAAAGTTTTCATTGATATGTTTTGTGTGTAACCAAACACACCCTAGATAAACAAGTGTAGGAAGAAAAAAGTAAAAAATTATTATAAACAAATTTTTTGAGATGAACTAAATGAGACATTTGCTTAGCTCATACTAACAAGATTATTGATCTTTAACTTTAATTGATTTACTCTTCGTAATTATTTATATTATATTATTTTTTATTTTAAAATTTTTTAGCCGACAAATTTTGCACTCGGAAGTTAATTTTAACATTTGCCTGACACACCAGAAATGGAAAAGGGCACTTCTGATATTTTAATGGAAGAAGAAGAGCAAATTTGTATGGGAAGCGTCGTAGACGAAGAAAATACGCAACGCAATACAAAATGGAGGGAGCAAAAGAGGCAGCAGGATTCACAAAAGCAGCCTCCCTTTCCCTTCCTTTCAATCTCAGCCCTCCTCTCCGTCCCTCTCTCTCTGCAAACCCCTCCGCTCCATCTGTTCTAAAACCAGCCGTCCGATCTTCCCCGCGCAAAACCTCCTAATTGAATTCCAGCCGTCGATAATCTTCCCCTTCCCCTTCTTCTTCCTCCTCCCACTTCTTTTCTCCCTCTGTTTTATTATTATTTATCTATAAAAAGAAAATAAAAGAATAGAGGGGAGGGGATACGAGCAATGGAGGAGCTTCGTTTGCAGGTGGCGCAGGCCGTCCACGTTCTCAACCACGACAGCGAGTCCTGCAACCGCGTCGCCGCCAATCAGTGGCTGGTCCAGTTCCAGCAGACGCACGCCGCCTGGGAAGTCGCCACCTCCATTCTCACCGCCGAGCGACCTATCGATCTCGAGCTCGAATTCTTCGCTGCCCAGATCCTCAAGCGCAAGGTCTCCTTTTTCCACATTTGTCTTTCTTAATCATGCCATTTCCTCTTTCTTTGCTTTGCGCATTTCAATGGCGCTATGCTCTCTCTCTCTTTCTCTCTCCCACCCACCGCCTCCCCAGCTACCCTTTTTCTTATGTCACTGAAGGTTCAGCTGTGAGCGCGGAATGAAGTCTGTTGCAGCTGTCTCTCTCATTTTTCTCTTATTCTGTTTTGGGAGGAGGGGCGGTGGTGGGGGGGCGGTGGGGGTGGGGTGTGGTTAATTTTACTTTTCCATTATCCCGAAAGGAACAAGCTTTTTCCTCCTTCACTTTTCAATGGCATTCTGGCCATTGGTGCCTATCTAGTATTAAATGGGTGTTCAAATTGAAGGCTGTTTTTGCTCGGTTTTGGTGATTCGCATATTATATATATAAACTGGAAATTGATTATTGTTTAATTAGTGTTTTTAGCTTGCCATTTCATTTTCACTTTTGAAAAACCTAAAGACACTCTTCTTCTGTAGGCACTTGAAAAAAAAATTCCGTAAATGATGATGTTTTTGGACTTCAGTGGATGGATAGCGTAATCCAATTGCACCCTGGAATCCTACCTTCGATAATGGCTGACGCCGATCAAAATCACTTCATGCAAGTTCACTTGCGCATAGAGATGTTTCCTAATAGTGCCCTCAGGGAATCCATGTTGTAGTAGTATTTTTGTTCGTCTTAATTTTCTGGTAGTCAAGTCTGACAAAAACCCCGACATCACATCACTATCATTTGCTGGAAATCCACAGATCCAAAATGAAGGGTATTACTTGCAGCTGGGGGCTAAAGATGCTTTGCTTAACGCTCTCCTTCTTGCTGCAAAAAGGTTCAGTTCAGGTCCTCCACAGGTGCTGTATCGTTTCCATCATATTTTTTTGTTTTAAAATTTCTGAAACATGTAGGATGGATTTTTCGTTTTCTGTAGTTGAAATGTGAGGCATTGAGGAATGTAAATTTTTATAAGGAACCAACATAAAAGCAATCTGCTGTCGTCACAGCATCTAAGAAGAGAAGAAAAGAAAAAACAGCCAATCTAATTCCCTAGCAAGTTGAGTGATCGAAATCTGCAAAGGCTCCTCATGGGAACAAACTGGCCCTGGAGAAGCAGCAGCACTCATCACCAGGACCATTCGTCTCTGAAATTTAACCTTGGTAAAGAATTTGCTGTTGCAATTTTCTGACATGAATTTCGTTGGATAAATTTGTCCAGAACATGGTGAATGCTTTTGTCAGGTCAATCAGTGAGCCCTAGAGGATTGGGTCACCTTGAATCTGTTGATACTTGCAGTTGTACATTTTTCACGGATTTTGTTGACTGTACCAACACTCAAAAACTCCTGAATTCTTGCGTTGTTTACTTTTCAGTCCCAGGATAATAGACCATTTGGGACTTTGCTGAATTTTTCTCTCTCCAGCTGTCCTTTATTCTATTACTTTGTCCTGTTTTGTTTCTTTCCTTCTTAGAGGTTCTGAATATAGTATCCAAGTTGTTAATTTAGTCCTAGCTAAGTCAAATATATATATATATATTTTTTAAAATGGAGTATTCATTCGACTTTCCTTTCTTCTTACACAACAGCTCTTGACTCAAGTGTGCCTTGCATTATCAGCACTTGTCATTCGTGCAGTAGAACATAAGAAGCCAATTGAGCAGCTATTCTGTAACCTTGATCAGTTGCGAAGCCAGGAAAATGGGAACATTGCTGTTTTAGAGATGCTTACTGTTCTTCCAGAGGAAGTCATTGAGGATCAAAATTCTGACTGCAACATCAGTTCAGAACGTAGATGCCAGTATGCCAGAGAGGTTTGACAGATTTTTGTTGTTATTTTGTTCTCTTCGTTGTTTTGGATGTATATATTTTTTCAGAAATCATTGCTATTTTCCCTGCTCCTTTCAGCTTGATCATGCTACGTAAATTGTATTTTTGATTTTGACTTTGTTTTGCTTGTGTTTATTCAAGCGTGCCTATGTCTCTTCTCATCTGGCAATCTTTGGTTGTCATGCAGCTTCTTTCGCATACTCCTACTGTTCTCGAGTTCCTGCTTCAGCAATCTGAGCAAAGATTTGAGGATGGTGTTCAACTTCATGAGAAGAGTCGGAAAATATTGAGATGTTTGCTGAGCTGGGTAAGTGGCTATTCAAGATTGTAATTTTTAGCTACACAAATCTGATCTGTTTGATGTAAATTTCTTCCATCAGACAATAATCTTTATTACTTGCAAACTGCCTCCCCAAAAGAGATTCCAGTCTTGTTTAGCATATCCGTATATAAGGAAGGACCCAGAAAAAGGGAAATTGAAGAAGTTTTACCTGCCAGTGCCATAGTGTAGACCACTGGCGCCAATGCACGCATATGGAGCATGGAAAGTGGGTCCACTAGTTCTTCTGTTGGGTTATGCAAGGTCATAGTTTGGTAAGAAAGTAAAAAGGAAAGATTCGTACTCAAGGCCAGATGACTGTGATACTATGTTGAAGTTGGACACAGTAAAGAAGGATGAAATAAAAGGTGTGTAAGGGCTCGTTTAGTATTGTATATGAATGGAAAACCATGGGAATTGTTGGGAACACATTTCCCAGTCCTAATAATTACTGCATCAATCATCATATTTTTTCCACTTTTACCCTTACATTCAAAACATTTTTCCTTACAACGAACCTAATTATTCCAACTTTATCCCTATTATTTCTTATCAATCACACAATTTTCAAAATATTTTTATTTCCCATTTCCCTCTCCATCCTACAATCCCGCAAAAAAATCAGTTACCAAACATCCCCTAAATATATGATATTAAATGTAATTCAATTCATAAAAGGCAGGTCAATGCAATTCAAATGTAAGCAATGAATATGCGATGTTTAGTATCATATCTACCCCGAAGAATTCCATTTTTTCTTATCATTACTTCTCTTATCATCATATGCCATCTATTTTATCTTACTCATTTCATACTTGATATTTCTTTCTATTCTAGTGGCACCATTTATCTTTCCATTTCTCTCTACAATTCCCACTATTCAAACACACTGAAGTGTATTCCTAATATGGTAAGCGTAGAATAATGAAGGTTCCAGTTTGTTTCCTATGTTGTTAGCCATCTACTGATTTGTAATCCAAATTTGAAATAGGAATAATGCCAAACTCTCACTGACCTCCATCACTTTATTTAGAATTGGTACTACTGATTTGACTGGTGAGTTCCCAAGGCAAGTGATTATCAAATTTGACTATGAGTGGGTCTTCCGTCGACGGGAGTGTTGACTTTTTAGCTCCATGCTTGTTTGAACAACTTGATTGAATTATTTACCTGTTCATCTTATTCTTTCTGTTCAAAGAAAGTGGTAAGTCTCAAGTGTTGTTTTGTTGAGGCGTTCAATCTTTTGCGCTCAACATTATAAGATTTCCTTCTCTCTCTCTCTCTCTCTCTCTCTCTCTCATATACATCTATTTCAACTACTTGCCTAAACATTCAATAATTCTTGATAAGGTTTATTTTATTCATAAACTCAAAATCGAGTGTCAAAATCTACATGATCTGGCTCGAAATCAAGTTCAGTTGTGTTTTCAGAATTTCAATTATGTTTTTGTTCGTCCTAAGACTTTCTATCATAACTCCCAAGTTGTGTGCCTATGTGTGTGAATCTCAGGTTCGTGCTGGCTGCTTTTCAGAGATTCCTCCCTCATCACTGCCAACTCATCCACTTCTTAATTTTGTATTCAACTCCTTGCAGGTATTTTTCTAACTTTCTTTCAATGATTTATGACCTCTGATGATGTTGCATTTATTAATGCAGTTGATTCATTTGGGTATGGGATAGGTTTCCTCTTCTTTTGATCTGGCCATCGAAGTGCTAGTTGAGCTTGTGAGTCGATATGAGGTATGCATGGGCCAGTTCCATATTTGTGATTAGTTATTGATGCCTGTGCTAGATATAATATTTGTGAAAATCTTTAGTAGCCAAGACATGGCTCTTTAATTAATTTATTGAAAATTTCAGCAAGATGAACATAGTTGGCTTTTGCTGGAAGTTTCATTGATTTCATGCAGCATTCTTTTTTTCTTTTTTCATTTTCTCATACAAAAGATGCATTCTAGTTATTGGGTCTGTGAATTTGTTTTATTTTGTCATACAAAAAATCTATTCTTGTTGTTGGGCCTGTGAATTTGTCTGCGTATTTCTATTTGTATTTTATCATACAGAAGATGCATTCTAGTTGTTGGTGTGTATGTGCGCGCACAAAAAAAAAAAAAAAAGAATGTGTACATGGGATTATTTGTATTTTGTGCAAGAGATTACTTGCAGAGTGTGTGGGGTACCTTGTGACTGTGTCAACTTTGGTAATTGACATTTTTGTGTGCTTTTGTTACTTTGTGGCAGGGTGTACCTCAGGTCCTATTGTTTCGAGTGCAGTTTCTCAAGGAAGCACTTCTTCTACCTGCTCTTGCCAATAATGATGAGCAAGTAATTGGTGGTCTTGCATGCTTGATGTCTGAAATTGGGCAAGCTGTAAGTTGGTAATTCTTTTTTCTGGTGTGTGAGTTTTTCTACTATTTTTCTACTAGCTTAGTTGCTTTAGGGGATGTTTGGATAGGTGTAAAATGATGGGATTGTGGGAAAGGGTGGAAAATGAAAAAGAGAATTTTTTGAAAAATGTGTGATTGATAGGAAATGATAGATGTATAGTTGGAATAAATAGGTTTGTTGTATATAGTTGATAGGGAAAATGATTGGAATGTAGGGGTAAAAGTGGAAAAATAGTATGATTGATAGAATAATAATTAGCATTGGGAAACGAAATACCATGGAAAAACCATGGTTACCATGGTGGGACGTTACCAAACGTCCCCTTACTGTCACTGACAGTCTGGATATGATTTTTTTGTTTGCTGTAGATGTTTATATTTAAAATTTCTGTACAGATTATATATTTTTATTTATGTTCATTTTTTCTCTAAATGGTTGGTACAGTTTTAACATGTTCCCTGCATCTGTCAGGCACCAGCTTTGATTGCTGAAGCAAGCAGAGAAGCACTTGTCCTCGCAGATGCACTGTTAAGGTGGATTTCTCAATTCAAGATATTTGCCAAACTCATATCTAGTTTCATGTGCATTCTAAGAATCTTGGGAACAAAGAAAGATTATGTTTCAATTTATCAGTTTCTATTAGTGCAGCTGTTTTTAGATGAGTAACTTGAGTTTCAATTTGGTGGAACCAATTCCAGTGAACCAAATTTGTAGACCCTCTTGGTCTGGATCAACCTTGATGATTAATCCAAATCCAATTCAACCATCGTATCTAGCATTATTTGTTTGATTGGAATACAGAAAATTATTTCAATGTGAGATCATGGGTTGTATGTTGCAAAAAAAATATTAAACAAGAAAATCACTTGGATCCATTCACTTAAGCATTAGAATGTTATAGTAATTTATAAATTCATTCATCCATCTGTGTAGGAGGAATGTTTTGTAATGTATAGATGTTTAATGAAAGCTTTAAAATTGATATGACAATAAAAAATTCTGATGTGTTAATATTAACCTTTGAAAGGTTTTTCGCTATGTAAATCTTTGGTTTAGATGAAATTTGGGTTCTTAGCTTAAAAAATTGTCTTACACAAAATGACCTGATTGGATTTAGATTAATCATCAAGTTGGTCCCAAACCAACTGGTTCCAGAAATTCAAGTCGGCGGAATCAGTTCCATTGAACTGGAACTCTTTTAACACTAGATCAGAAATTCAATTATCTTGCCTGTGCCATGCAGTTGTGTAGCTTTTCCAAGCGAGGACTGGGAGATTGCAGACTCAACATTGCAATTTTGGTATGAAACTTGTTTCCTGTGTTCTTGATGCCATAGCTGTATCATAAATGTTAAGCAAATGTGTTTTTAGGGTAGTAGATGTTATACATTTACACTAATTAGGCAGTTTGCTACTAACAGCTACTTAATGTTTTTTGAAATTGTAATGGAGAAGATTCCCTGGAAAATAAGTAGGAACAGAAGTATGAAACACTTTTTCCTTGCATTTTCTTCTCAGCAATTTTCTTGTGTAGTCAATGATCTTGATTTGTCCTTCACATACTGTAAAGTTAATTAGAATCAACTGATTGTTATCATGGGCCTCATATGGTTGATAATGCCTGATAATGGAGCATCGCTCAATGCTAATCAGCCAACTTTATGGAAATTAGAAAGTCAAAGATTGGATACTGTTTCCAAACGATTGACTTCAACTAAGGATAGTCTCCACCTCTCCGTATTCAAAGTACATGTTTAAGATTGTTTAAAAAACCAACATGTTTCAGATTGCTGAAGTCATCCAGTACTGTCGTCACGAGAATTCGCTAGTGATGGGCCTATGTGAATATCATCTAACATCAGGCCGGTCTGGAAATACACAACATTGAGTTGACTGGCAAAGGGTCTTTCATTTCAGTACAGTCATTTTGGCCTGAGGGTAGTATGGTCATTTTTCTTCTGAAAGTTTACCACTCCTTGATAAGAGTATTTAACAATTTACCAACATAATATTGGAATGTCACATGTTATAGTTGGCTGATGGGTGGAGGATAGTTACACAAACATGAAATGAAATTTAGATTTGAAATATGTCTGCCAATACGTGGCAAATCTGATTGGATCATACTGTGTGGAGGTCAACCCAACTCTTATCCTACTCGGAAAGCCTAGGTCAGATTACACTAGGTTGAGGTCAACCCAACCCTCCCTCTATTTTGAAAGGACAGGTGAACCCAACCTTAGCCCAATGTTTTAGAAATTGGTTCAAGTTCAGTTGGGGTTGGTTCTGCTTGGCCTGTGACATGGTTGACCCACTGCCAACTGTGTTTTTAAATTTCGGCTGGATATTTCAACAACCCTCACCCTGGGTCATGAGATTACCAGTCAAAACCAGTTAAAAAAGGGTCTGGTTTGGGGTGGATCATGTGTCTACTAGACCCAATTTGCACCCTAGGCACTAGAATAAATTATCCAAAAAAAAATTCCATACATTTGCCAAACAATTTGGCCTTCCAAAACCCAAAAAAAAAAAAAAGAAAAAAAAAAGAAAAAAAAAACTTTTAGCAACTATTGTTTAAAAGGGTCTCATAAGAACAAGTAGCCTTTTTTGTTGACTTTTGTTGGTTGATTTGAGATTTTCTTGCGTTGTTTACAATTCATCTTTTGTGCTGGAAATATGAAATGATGATCAGACTCAGGGTACCATTTCTGTATGCACTATAGGAAAAAAAATTAAAACACTTTTTAACTGGAAAATTTTCTCCAGGTGTAGTTTAGCAAGTCGTCTCATTGGGCTAGTTTCAGAAAGCTGTAATTACAGGAAGACTGTGGAAGACATGTTTTTCCCTGTTCTCTTGGCACTATTGGATGCACTTCTGATGCGTGCTCAGGTATTTCCTGCCTTAAAAGTTCTTATTATATTTTATTTTCCTATTTTTTTTCAAGTATTTAAAAGCTTTGGTTGGATCACAATTGTATCAAGACGCTTTTCAAAAGATTCATGATATCCTTTTGATCAATTGTCTGTGTTTGTAATAAGACCCTTCTCGACATGATGCATTAGAGATCTTGCCAAACCTTTAAGCTACCTGTCAAATGTTTGATTTTTGTAAGCGCATATATGGGCTGGAATGGCCATTTGACTTTCTTGATGCTCTGAATTGATTTCATCTCTCTATTGGACTTTGCTGAACCAATCCAGATCCCATGAATGTAGAATTATGAAATGGGGTGTTTGGCTAATTTCAAGAGAGCTCTGTTTACAAGAATTCTAGAAATTTCCTTTTTTTGAGTTGTGATTTGACATTACCTTCTACAATAGCCCTACTTATTCCCAATCATTGCCTGCATTTCCTATCATTACTCACTAATCATCTTAATTTCATTCACTATATGGTTGATATTATTCCATACTTCCCATTCTGTTCCTCCCTAAGCAAACATACTAAAGAGGAGATTCATTAACTTTTTGAAAAGTACTGAAAAATGAAGGCATTTAGCTCACAGATTTTACAATTCATGAGAATGTGGAGATTGATAATGGTGATCAACATAAAAATTCAAGCAGGACAGGAGAAAAGGATGTGTGCTTTTGGAATTATGTGCTGGTAATTTGTTATAAACCCAGCAATAAGAGAAGTTTTGTATGCCAGAGTACCTGCCATGTTTATGTATCAGAATGTTGGCAGCTGAGGCTGGCCTCATCCAGCACATGAGTATGGCCGAAATGAGGGTATTTATTTGGATTATTGATATTATAGGAAGGATAAAATTGGAAATTTATCTGTATTCTATGATAGAGAATAAGTAATTGTCAGAAACTGATGGGAAATAGTTTCACAACATAACAGAGCATGATCTTGACGATAAAGTATATAGAGATAAATAGACTTTTTGATGGGAGTTTGTTAAACATCGGGAAAGTTGTTAGGGATGGGATGCAAATGAAAATTTCTCTCAATCCAGACACCTTTTGAATTGCAGGAATTCTTAGATATATTACTAAATTGTTATAAGAAGGTGAAAATACACCTGGATGAGTCTGACATGTTTGACAGAGACTAAGAGTTGCATCAGTTGAAAGTAGTGAGTTTGCTGAGGTGATGAAGAGGTTAGGTGAAAGGCTGAAGGAAGCATAGATGACTTTATTTTGTAAGACTTCAAAGAGATATAGGGTCTAATTTTGGACATAGTCCATGATGAAGTGGAATGATGTGTCAGCTTGATACCACTTGGTCAGAAATGGCTTATACCGTTGCCAATAGAATAGAAAGAAAAGTCAGTATCATCTTTCCCCGTCTACGTATGGGAGAGCATGACCGCCCAATTGGTTGGGCAGTTGGGCCTGCAAATCAGATAAAAAGCTTGGGCTGTGAATGGGGATATTTCGAGGTTACAGGAAATGTGGTTGTTTGGTGTGTGGTATGGGAAATAGTTTAGCTTATACTAATGACTCAAACATGTAGTAAACTAGGGGCAGTTGTATGTGGTATAGTTCTTATGTCAGAGATATGGAGTATGAGGGGACGTTTGGGAAGGAGAAAGTTTGTGGGATTGTGGAATGAAGTGGGAAGTGGAAAATGGAATATTTTGGAAATTGTGTGATCGATGAGAAATGATAGGGGTAGAGTTGGAATAAATAGGTTTGATGAAGGTAGTTGGTAGGAAAAATGATTAGAATATAGGGGTAAAAGTGGAAAAAATAGGATTATTGACGAAGTAATCATTGGGCTCAGGAAATGAATTCCCACTCTCTCCCACCCCCTCCCACACTTTCCCACGCCCTCTCACTTGGATAGAATGCCAAACATGCTCTAATTTTATATATCAACTTCGAAAAGCTATGATGATTGATGGGCACAATTTTCCATCCATTTTGTGAGTATCAGTTCAAGATGAAACTAATAACAGTGAGACTACAATCACTCATTTATCCTGATTTAGAATATCAACCCTGGAAAGTGAAATTCAGGAAATTACATTTTGGATAGCACTGTTCTGGTCAGTCTAGCCTAATTGCTTCTTTTGCGTCTGGCTGGGGTGCAGGGCTGGGACTGGGATACCTGGTCTAACCTTTTGATAACTAGGTGTGCCTTATGGACTCCATCTTGCTGAAAGATGAATGCCCCTATGGTATTAGTCTCATCAACTGTATATACAAATGGGGTGGGTTTGTCATGATGTTATCTGTTTGTTTTTGTTGGTTTAAGATCACAGGGCAAGCATTAGGAGCAACCAATGGATAAGCACCTAAGTGATAGTGCCTTAGAATGTGTTTTCAAATGTGACCAATGTTATCTAGTATCCTGTGTTTTGAAAAGATTACTTTAATGGGTAATGATTCTGTAAGGTCAGCTTCACAGGAGCTCCTATGAAGCTGGCCTGATTTATATATATATATATATATATATTGGTTTTTTCATGGAATATCTTATCCTAAGTGTATTTAATTCGTATACCAAAATTTACCAAATTTTGGAGATATATATTTACCGAATTTCAAAAATCAGGTGTATTCAAGTCATTTTCAACCTAAGAAAGTTGTTGATTTTTTTTATAAAATTTTTGAGATTCAATAAAAAAATTATACTTATTTCCAGAAATTATAAATTTCTATATATGAATTAAATACACTTTGCATAACATATTTTATAAAAAAATAAAAAAAAAGCAGGTTGGTTTCATTGGAGCTCCTGTCAAGCCAGCCTTACGGGATCAGTGTGCTAATTCAACAGCATGTTCTGCATATTCTTTTTGCAAGCATCTCTAATTATGTCAAATATATTAGAAAACCTAACACTTTTTCAGATTGGTGGGAGGATGTTCTTTAAATCATGGTAGCATGAAATTTGTTGGTACTGGCAATGGGCTAGTGCATAGATCCTAATGTCTCATTCTAGGATCTTAAAGAATAATACATTCAAACAGATGCCAAATAAAAAATGTTGTGTGCTATGAATTCGTGTTTTTAATGCTTAATGTCTTTGACAGGTTGATGATACTACTTATGATGGTGATGATGGAACTGTTGACATTCCTGACAGTCTTACTCAATTTAGGGTGAATTTGGAGGAGATTCTTGTAGACATTTGTCAGCTTTTGGGGTCAAATGCATTTGTTGAGAAGGTGTGCCATTTTTCAATTCAACTGCTTAATTTAATTCTGGATTTTCAGTTCAGAGATGAATTTCATAGTTGTTGCAGAGCAATGTCTTTCATCAATGATTGTTTTACTTTCAATACATTATCCATGTATGATTTTTCCATCCAAATCCCAGAACATGCTACCTTGTATGAGTAACCTTTCTAGCATTCTTCTTCTTCTTCTTCTTCTTCTTCTCTCTCTCTAACCCCTTTTTTTTGTCGGCTAGTTTGTTTCATTGGCACACTAACTATGCCAAGGCAGCAGTTCTTTGTCATGAATATTACGTACTATTGTCCTGCATGCCATTAGGAACATTTACTAGTGCTTTTTTTTTTTTATAGTTTACTAGCTTTTTCATGAATGGCCAAAACACCCGAACTTAAGGGTGCTTCCCAAACTTAAAAGAATGAGCTTTGAAAGGGGGAAGAAGGAATAAATTTGAGAAGAAAATGCTTACATGGCTACTTAGAATTGAAATTGGAAACTGATTCATGGTTGAGAGATGGAATTGGGTGATTACTCATTCTTAGATAGTACAATGTTCAGGACACAGTTATGAAGGTACACAAGTCCTTGCATAGCAGCCAATGATATCCTGCACCTTATCCCCCACCAACACTCTCTTCTCCTTGTGCAAACCATAAAACCTAAAATCATGGCTTGGGAACCGTCAAGAGTTACTTGAAAGCATCTTAGAAAATAGGTTCACTGCATTAACCTAAAACTAGGGGTGGGAATTTGGGGGGTCGACCTATGACATGCCTTTGACCCAACCCATTTTTGATTGGGTAAAACTATTGTTTTTTTGACCTGGTATAGGAGGAATCAGAAATTTTGACCCAAATTTAAAAATAAGGTTAGGATAGGTTGACGTTATCTTGACTTTCCCTGCGTATATTTATTTATTAAAAATTATAAGCATAGTTTTAAATATTATTCTAATTTCTTCCCAAAATCCTTCACATGATTTATGATTAACTATTTCAATAATACAAGAATCAGGAAGAAGAATTTGTGTATATCTGTGCATAACTCTTATGCATAGTAGTTTTCCCAACATTTGAAAAGAGCTCGGAGAAAATACTATTGTTTTAGACCAAGATTTTTACAAATGCGAAAATACATTCTAAATGAGGTATGTTTTTATTAACTTTTGTTTTAGTAATGATGTTTATTTTTAGGGCGAATTCCTTATGTACTCACAAATTTTACCTCTAATTCCAATTATACCCATGAATTTTCAAAAATTCCTTTCATACTCATGAATTTTCATCATAATTTCACTTATACCCATGTCGTTAGGGATCCATTAAAGAGATCGTTAACTCTTTGGAAAATGATGAGTATTCCTATCCGTAATTATGATTCTAAAGCTGAAAATTCATATTATAATGAATTTTTAGTAATTCTACAACTGTAAAATTATATATTATCTGAATATGAATTTTTAATTTTAAGCAAAACAACCTTAAATCACATTGGAGCTTGGGCATATTCGTCATTTTACAAGAGGGTTAATGGCCCATTTAACGGATCCTTAAAGGCGTGGGTATAAGTGGAATTATGACACAAATTCGTGGATATGAGAGAAATTTTTGAAAATTCACGATGATAAGTGAAATTAGGAGTAAAATTCATGGGTATATATGAAATTTGCCCTTAATTTTATTCAGTAGTAAAATATTGATGCACGCAAAACATTTATGGTTATTCCCAAAGATACTCACTACGTTTAACTTTAATTCCAAATATGCCCACTACGTTTTCAAAATCCCAAATATACTCACTATGTTTGCATTTAATCCCAAAAATGCCCATTCTGTCAAAAACCGTGAGTTAAATTTTTTAAAATACCCAAAATACCCCTGTTGTAAAATAATAAATGATGAAATGAATAAAAAGAAAATGAAATTAAGGTGCTTTAAATTTAGAATTTATGTGCAATTAGGGCATTAATGAGTTATAAACATTCAATTTTTCCAATTGTGTCCTAAATTTGAGGGGCGTATGAGTAATTTCATATATTCTCTAACGGTTTTAGCTCACGGAATGGACATTTTTGGGATTAAATGCAAACGTAGTGGGTTATTTGGGATTTTGGAAACGTAGTGGGCATATTTGGAATTAGGGTCAAACGCAGTAGGTATATTTGGGAATAACCCAAACATTTAACTTTAGCATAGACATGTCTTTATGTTTGATAGATATATACATTCTTAAAACCATCTCATTTAACTCGCATTTTTCACCTGATGTGCAGTCCCAAAGTTGACCCAGGATCAATTGGAAGTTTGTCCCTAGACTTGCCCCGATTCCCATGTCTACCTAAAATCCTGCCCTGAGAACTGTTAACTGTTGCTTGAAATCATCTTAGAAAAGCGGTTTCGCTACATTAACCTATAATCATGGTCTGGGAACTTTTAAGTGTTACTTGAAGTCATCTTAGAAAACAGTTTAACTACATTATTGCCCGACAGATTAGGCTTCCTGCTAGTGTTGGATTTTTATATGTACAAAAGGATACATGCAAGTAGACTGACTGCTTATAAATTATTAATGAAACTAAAAGAGAAAAAAAGGAGACTTGAGAGAAAGTTCTTCATTTCCTAAATTCCGTTTTGCTTGCAAATAAAAATTTCAGTTCTGTTTCCTATTTCTAGAGTTAATTTTGAAGTAGTGTTCTGGAGTTGTGCCTGCTGTATAGAGGCATGTTGTCCCAGTTCTCTACTACTTGATAGCTACCCAGAAGATTATTACCCACCCAACACATGCCTGGCCATATGTGGTAACCGGTTCCTTGGTAGATTGAGCTACTCAACTGGCTGGTTGAAGTGATGCAGGCTGGTTGATCACTCAAGAATCAGTTGTCGCTAGCGTTGATCATAGAGAGCTCTTGAAAGTGACAGATCTCAGCAGGAAATCTGCTGATGAAATTGTCATTGGAAATTAGGTGTAAGATTCATAAATTAACTCTGCAATTGTTTCCTGAGAGCAGGACAAAGTTCAATGTTTCTACTATTTGATTCTGCAATTTCATCTTTGTTTCATTTTTATAACTCATTTCTTTTCAACATTTGCATTATGATTCAATGTAGCTTTTCTGCCGTGGATGGGCTTCGGCAGGAGTGATTCCGTGGAGAGAGGTGGAAGCTAGAATGTTTGCCCTTAATTTGGTGAGTGCATTAAGGCTGGCACTGAAGTATTTGTGGAAATTTGTATTAGTCATAACTCTGGCATTATCTTTTTTTTTTTTTTTTTTTTTATAGTTAAAATGTTTTTTAAATTCATAAATGTCCTTAAACTCAGATACATTGATGTGTTAATTCACATGGTTTTTGATTGTCAGAAAAATGAAGTTATCACCAGGCTTGCTTTGATTTGATTGTGTTACAATTCTTGGTGTTCTGTTGGTGATCTAAGGAGATGAACCTATAACCGGATATCAATTACAATCTTTTTTTGATTTACTTGTGTAATTCATGTTTAGCTGTGTTTTTCCATCTGCAGATCATGGTCCTGGTTTCTCTTTTTGATGTGTGAAAAAATTACAAGGACTGCTGTTGTGGATAAAACTGTGAATTTCTGTTATTGGTGTTTTTCACTATCTCATTCCGCATTAAAAACTAAGAGCTGTGAAGCAATTAAAATGAGAACTTCAGCATGGCTACTTTCTGTCTTTATTTTTTTCCTTGAAGTTTTATGTTGATATGCACCTTTTCCCCTCTTTTCTGTTAGGGGCCTCCAATTGCACAAAAAATGGTTAGGGAATGAAAATTTAATGGGAATGGGACTCAAACCATTTTATTGAGAGGGACGAGGTTGAGCCAGTTGTTGCTTATAGATATATAGGAAATATGTTTGGACCTTTGGTTCAGAATTCTTCATAGTGGATGGAGCTGTTCTTGGAAAGCAAACTGATCCCTGATTGGATCTTTAGAATTCGAGTATCATAGAAAAAGTGAAGATTTGCTCCAATCTTTGTTTATGAAAATAAATCAAATTGAAGAGGATATTTATAGATTAGTTATAATATGGTCAAGTGCACTTCATGGGAAGACATTGGAATATTGGATAGATAAACATGTTTCACGATCTTATTACTAGTAGGAGGTTGTCAAGGCAAGGACAGACAAAATTCAAAGTCGATGCATTCAAGGGAACCTAAGATTAGCACCAGCACCAGCATGGCAAATAAGCTTAGATTTGTAGGTCATGTAAGAACTTATAGCTTTACCATTTAAATGGAAGGGATGTGGGGAAGGTGGTAAGGAAAGAACTAATCTAAGTCGGTGCATCCTTTATTAGGGATGAGGTTAAGATGTTGGTGATGACAAAATTCATGCTGGTGAATCCATTCGGTGTGTGAAAAGTGTAATTGTGTTGCATGCACTACCAGAAAGTTGCATCTCTTTTTTTTTTTTTTTTTGAGTGGTGCTGTTATTGGATATTGAAGTTAGTGTTGTATAAAGTTCCTGTTTTTAAATTCAGAGCATTACAAATTTGGTATTGGTATGGACCTTCAAAATGTCAGCTTCAGCTTAACGTTGGCTTTCTCACAATTTTCAAATTGCATGTGTTTTAGGTGGCGGAGCAAATTCTACAGGACAGACATCCATTTGACTTTACTGCAATTATGCAGTTAGTGACAGTCCTGTCAAGCAGATCTGCAATTGAACTGAAGGGTTTCATGTGCTTTGTAAGTATATTTGCATGTCTTGTCTTGAGTTCAATGTCCTGCATTTTTATCTTGTTTCTCACGCCCGTGACCAAATGTCCAAACTATTTTACCTACTTCTTAATAACACTTCTTGTCTCTTAGAGGAACTGAATCATTAACCAATTGTTCCTAACTTGCCTGGCACGTGGTTCTGGTTGAGTCAGCTTGATGCAGTTAGTCTAGTGTTTTTTTTTTTAACAAAAAAATTGATTTAGATCGATTAGCATAAATGATCCTAATCATACGAAAAGTCCTAAGTGGAGAAGTTGGGTCCAAGATATTGGGTGTGTTTGGTAATAAGTAAAAGTTGTCAAGTTAAAACTTTTCAATCTAAAAATTTTCACTCTCCACAACTATCCTATTTTTTAATCATTTCTTCACCTTTTTCTATACAATTACCCTACTTTTCAATCATTTATACACAACTACCAACACAACTAACCTATATATTTCAACTTTATCCTATTTATTCCTCTTCATTACCCCTATTATATCACATCATTTGACAACTTTTACTCTATACAACTTTTCATCAAAAATTTTAATCCATTCCCAAACACAACCATTATCTGTTTAATGAGAGAAGGAACAGTTTAGAAAACAATACAGCTGAATGAGCTGGAAAGCTGAAACAAAAATTAGTGAAATGAATCAGCTAGAAAGTTGATCAAAGATACTTGGGTCTGTTTTTTAATGGGAGATTTTTGTGTGATCCCGATCATACAAAAATGTCCTAAGTGGAGAAGTTGGGCGTAAGGTATTATCTTTTTTAATGGGAGAAGCAACAGTTTGGAAAACAAAGCTGAATGAGCAGGAAAGCCCAAAAAAAAAAAAAAAACTAGTAAATGAATCTGCTAGAAAATTGATCAAGGATACTGGAGAAAGTTTTATTTTTCATCTTATTTGCCTACGACCTGGACTTAGTCATTAATTTTGGAACACTAATTCTCTTCGCGTTGGATGATTATTGCCACTATAGGTATACAAATCAGTTGCGGATGTTGTTGGTTCATATTCTAAGTGGATATCTGCTTTCCAAGACAATATTAGACCCTTACTGTAAGAATCTGGTTCGTTTTTTTTTCCTCAGTGATATCATAACTTACTAGGTTTTCCTTATGGCAATTTTGGCATTATTCTGCTGGGTAGTTTCATGGTGTCTCTCATTCATTCTTGTCTCATTCATTTTGTACCAATGATACTGCTTGCAGATTATTCTTTGCCTCAGGAATTAGAGAGCCTACTTGTGCAAATTCTTGTGCCTCAGCCTTGCGTAAACTTTGTGAAGATGCTTCCACAGTGCTCCATGAAACTTCTAATTTGGAAGTATTAATTTGGATTGGAGAGGTAACCTTCCCATTCAGAATATTAGCGAACTATTAACACTTTGTGTACCTTGTGACCATTCTTAGGGCTTTTTGAGGGCATGCATGCAAGTCGTGCTATGTCTTCACTTAACTATTATGTTAAAGCTATTTTGAATTTGAATGGAAATAGATAGAAATGTTCGTGAATTTTTTTCTTCTGCACACTTCTGAATTGAAAGGACAAACAAAGTTTGATGCATGGTCGAATGCAGAAGAAGGATAGATTTTTCTGGAAGAAATTTGTGGGAATTTAACAGGTTGATGGTTACATGGCCATATGCTGAATAGAGCATATTTCTGTTTCCTCATCTCATCATTCTTTTGTAGATTTCCAATTGTTGTTTTCTCCTGCAAAGCACCAACTCTGCAGGCCGTTTTTCTGATCATTGCGACACCTGTCTTATGAAAATTCCCTTTGGTTTTATTGGTTTCCTTACTATTGCAAGTAATTTCTTGGATACACCTCTATTGTGGCTACCCAACTTAACTATCTCTTCAACATCCTTATTGATCTTTGCACACTAATGAGTTCTTTGAACGAAGATACTAAAAGGGTCATTTGCAATACTTCACAAGAAATTTTTTTGGGCATTTAATAGGCCAGGGAGGAGTGCAAGAGATATCCTTTTATGCGTTCTAATATTTATTGGATAATATTTGGTCCTGTTATGGCTCCTTTGATCAGTCTGATTTAATAAATAGGAAGTTTAGCTCCCTATTGTTTTGTTCTTGTGCATAATTTTGTTAGATTGTTTTGTGATATACAAGTTGATTTTTTGATCTCTTATCTCCTGCTTATTGCTATTTCCTCAATGACTGTGTGTTATTTTCCATTTTTATAGGAGGTCTATCTTTCAATTCTTTTATTCTAAGAGAGCATCTATTTAGTGAAACGTTTGTTTCTTTCAGGGTCTAGAGGAAAGACATTTGCCATTAGAAGAAGATGATGAGATAGTAACAGCAATAACTCTTATCCTTAGTTCTGTTCCTAGCAAAGAGCTAAAGAATAACTTGTTAGGGAGGCTACTTTCGTCCAGCTTTTTATCGATTGAAAAACTTGTAAGTGCTCACTATACCCATTTACCTTACGACTCTGATTTTCCCTCCATATTGCAACTACATTGGAAATTATAAAATTCATGTTTTCATTAGCCATGGATATATGGGAAATGATCCAGTGGTACATAGACCATCATAACTTATGGTATATAGGAATGCGTTGGGGTACATTATGATTACTTGCCATTATGATGAAATGAAAATCCAACCTGTTGCCTTGTTTAGCGTAATTTGTTTCATTATGGTATCAAAAATCAGCTCAATTGGAGTCTTGGGTGGGCCATTTTTGCTTAAGATACACATAATCGTGTATGCTTTATGAAAAACACTTGATCCATTCATAGATGCATTAGAATGGTAAAACTTTTATAGCATCATCTATCCACACAAGAATGTTGTTTAAGACAATTTAGACCTTGAAATTGATATATAACTCAAAATGTTATATTATAATATATTGATTTCACAAATTCTCTAGATGGGGCCCATGCACATCTTTGATTTTGATGAAACTTGGTGTTCTAGTTAAATAAATGATTGTAAATGCAATGGGGTGGTGGATTTTGATTTTATCATCAAGATGGGCCTCATTAATCAGGGCACACTCTAGAATATCCCATATACATCAGACTCTACTTGGGCCCATCTTAACTCATGGCGCCTCTTTATATACATACAAAGTGGTGTAATTTAGTAAAATCATATTTTTTAATGGTTGTTTGGCGCACAACTACCAAAATTTTCCTACTTGGAAAAAAATGTTTGGTCATAATTGACAATTAAAAACATATGGTCATATTGGAAGGTATAATTTTTGGTCATATATTTTTTTTTGACTGAATTTTTGGTCGTATACTTATGGGAAATTGTGATCATGTACTCATATCTGGAAATAACCCTAATTTAAAAATCTTATTGATGTTTAACTTACAACATTTACAAGCACAATATATTAGTGATAGTCTTGTTTGAACCAGAGGTGGGAATTGGGGTGGGTTGACCCGTGATCCGCCCTTGCCCTAACCCAGTCGACTCGAATTTGACCGGGTAAAACAAACTTTCTTTTGACCCAGTATAGGGATGAGTTAGAAGTTTTGACCGGAATTTAAAATTAAAGTTGAGATCGGTCAATCATGTTTCCCGACCTGAAGAATCTTGCCCCACCCCGCATATATTTATTTATTATATATTATAAGCATATTTTTTGATCTTGTTCTCATTTTCATTCAAAATTCTCATATTGCTTATTATTAATTATATTAACAAAATAAGAAGCAATAAGAGACATTTGCATATGTACATATGACTCTTATGCATAATTGTAGTTTTTCCATCATTTTTGAAATTCTTGCAAAAAATACTATTATTTCTGGAAAATATTTTTATAAATGCGAAAATCTATTTTGAATGAAGTATATTTTATTGACCTATTTTAATAGCAATGTATTATATTACTTATCTTTTGTTTAGTAATAATGTTTATATTTTTAACTAGTTAAATATTAAAGTGCACGATATTTAAATTTCACATAGATGTGTCTTTACTTTTGATATGTGTATAAATTCTTAAAATTATTCTATTTGACCTACATATCTCAATACAGACCCGAGACCAACCCGATGTTTGTCTTGAGACTTGTTGCAAAAAAGGTAAGTGTCAAACCGACCTTTTCTTGACTTGGTATAAAAAATAGGATTAAATAAAATTTTTATAAGGTAGGCTCAGGGTTCATCCTATTAAAATAATGATTGTATATAATTTTAAATCCCAGTATTTTATTGAATGGATTCGAGTAAATTTCAAAATTTATACATTTCCTGAAGGTGTGGCCCAAAAAGGAACTAGATTGAAATGATTTTTGTTGTTTTGATTGAATGGGTAGTGTTGAATATACTCATTGGATTAGATTTTATAATCATCAAAATAGGGCCCAAACATGAGTGTTAATTTACCTTGGTCCATTGCGCGCAACTGAAGTATTTCCCACTTGACCAAAACCAATCTTATATCGACGTTTGGGTGTGGTTTTCTGATTCAATTCTACTGAGGGGTTGATCGAACCGTGTGTCAAATCGGGTCAGGTCGTGTTCCGGGTCGGCCTAATTTGTACCCGTAGCTGGTGCTTCTCTTGCTTATTCTATTAGCACCAATAATATTTGATCAAAGCTCCATTTTGCCAAACCTCATCTATCTAAAGTTGCAATTCTCTCTCTCTTCTTTGTGCATTGATTCTATTCCTTATACATTTTACAACAGTAATCCATGTTTTTCCTGAACAGTTGAGACTTTCTTCAGAAAACGAAACAAATATGACTGAAATATTTTATTCAATTATGCGACTGTTTTTCTTGGAATTTCATCATTAAATTGCTATTTTCCTTGACAAAACACTAAAATTCACTCCTCTTCTAGATTGCTGCAGGTAATGAACATTATTTGAAGGAAAATCCTGCTGCTTATACACAAGCCTTGAACTCTGCTGCCAGAGGACTTTATAGGTTTGTTTCTTAATCTCAAACTTATGGGTTTAAACAAGCCATGGCTCTGCACCGTCAGTGACAGAATGTTGAATGTTGTTGAACATATTGCTTCTAGATATGTTAAGTTGTCGGCATAAAGAATCTCCACATTTTATTGAAGACGTTTTGAAATTCTGGGACTTGTGTTTCCTTAGTTTAGTGGAGCCTGGAAGTGTAGGATATTCAAGCATTTGGAGAAAATTGTTTTCATCAGGGGCACCGATCCTACTTTGTTTTGAGCCTTGACCTCAAAGATTATGATTATGTTTTAATGCATGCTGCTTCAGCAACTTATATGTGGATCTTATTTGTGTCAATGCTTCTTCAAGAATTTATTTTCTAATTTGCTGCTGTTTTGTTTCTTGGAAACCATCAACATCTTTAGCTTGCATTGTAGCATGATCGTCTTTTGACTACTTTGTTGTTGTGGCTTGCATTTCTCTTTTATTTTATTTCAAAATTTTTCTTCAACCATCAATTTTAGCTATTTTTTTTCAGGATGGGGACTGTATTCAGTCATCTAGCAACTCCTCTTTCAGCTGATCTTGTTGAGGATGACACTATTCTGGCACTTCTTGGGGTTTTTTGGCCTCTTCTGGAGAAACTTTTTGTGTCACCATTCATGGAAAGTGGGAATTTAGCTACTGCAGCATGTCGAGCCCTTTCACAAGCAATTCGCTCCTCTGGTAGCTAGGATACTACTTGTGTCATTTGCGCATGATGCTCTATAATTGATTATGCATTTCAGCTGCTCAATTTCCTTCTTATTCTTTTTTTTTTTTTTAAATTTGCAGGCCAGCATTTTCTAATTCTTTTACCTAAAGTACTTGATTGCCTTTCCACTAACTTCTTATCCTTCCAAGGCCATGAATGCTATATAAGAACAGGTAAACTGTTGCTTAGGAAACCTGGACTTTTGTTCCAAAATGATGGTTTTGTTAAAGTTCCCACTGTTAGTACTGTGATTTGCATCTTAAGGCTCACTACTTCCTCTTTTTCCACTGTTTTACAAATCCGTGATCTTAATCAGCTGCTGTTGTCATCGAAGACTTTGGTCACAGAGAAGAATATGGACAATTGTTCATAAGTACATATGAAAGATTCACCTCAGCATCTTCTATAACAGCCCTTAACTCTTCATACATATGTGATCAGGAACCTGATCTAGTGGAAGCTTATACTAACTTCACGTCCACATTTGTTCGCTGTTGCCCAAAGGTTTGCTTGTTACCTGAGAGAGTAGTGTTCCTTTTATATATATATATATATATATATGTAACATCTGCCTCAATTTTTGTGAAGGACCTTTCATTAGTGATTTATTTTTCCAGGAAGTGGTTGCTGCTTCTGGTTCTCTTCTTGAGGCATCCCTTCACAAGGCTGCTACATGCAGCACCGCCATGCATCGTGGAGCAGCTTTTGCTGCCATGTCATATTTGTCCTGTAAGCACCATGTACCCCATACGCTTCCTTTTTCTGCTATATTTGTGAGAGCCAATATTGAGATTTTTATAAAAGGATGGAAATTCTATGGTAATGCTTAGTTGCCTCTTCAGATTGAGAAACAGTTTGCATGGTTTTGATGAGTTGGTTCCTTTGGTTATGGAATTCAGAGAATGATCAAACAATGCATAGTAAAAATGTGGAATATCCTGTTGAATGGTGGCAGAATTTCTTCCTGCTCAATGTGGGCAATTGATGATTTCTGAATCTTCTGAATAGTTGCAACAAGTTGGAAGTATGCAGCTATGTTACTCAACAAGGAGCTCTCTACTCAAATGTTGATTATACATTCAGCGCAAGAGAAGATGAATCAAAGAAACTTGTGTTCCCTTAGTCATTAAAGAAAAATGTAGTTATTACACCTATATCTTCCTTCAGGCATGGAGATCGTAGAAGGGATATCAATATTCAATACCATTCTTTAAAACATGAAGACGATTTGAAGGAAGAACAGATGGAAATAAATATTTAATGGGCAGTTCTATGGAAAGTCAATCTTCATTGTAATGGTCAGTTGCATAGGATGATCCAACTTTGTTATCACCTTAGAATCTCAGTTATTCTGCTTTTTAGCCCATTACTATAAGCTATTTAACTCCTTCCAGTAGTGGGCAAACATGGTCGTCGAACACAAGTAGATGATCATTTTGAACTGTATTCCAAAGAACTTTCTTGTTGTGATTTCTACACAAAGTGATGATCTTCACTTTCTGAATCCTCATCATTGTTTTTTTTTTTTTTTGGTTTCCCACTCCAATTCTATTTACTGTAGTACGTAAAAGTTGGTAGTGAAAACCACAGGTTACAAATTAATTGATCAGGAAGCATTCTTCATTTGCTGATGACTCATATGAAGTACATAATGAGGTACTTCATTCCTGCGCTGAAAGAAGCTTCCTTAAATAGCAGTGCTTAGATAAAGGAGGGATATGAAGCCTCTATTGGTGTGGTTGGTTGCTTTGTCCATGCTTCTCCATATTAGTGGTGTGCCTGGTTGGTGTGCTTTAAGTCCAGATGCGTTTAAAAAAAAAAAATCGCTGACAACATAGGGATCCTTAGAAGGGATATCAATATCTGTCTTTAATAGAATGAAGAAAGATTGAAGGAAAAGCGGAAGCTAGAAGGAGAAAAGTAATAATCATGTAAATCAGGTTTGCCCCTTCCTACCCAACTGCAAATTTTTTTTTCAAAAATTATTATTATTATTTTTATTGCCAACAGAAAAAGAAGGGGAAAGAATGATACTCGAAGATGATACACAGATATTCTTATGCTTCACTTGAAAAGGGAAAAATCGTCATATCATGTTGCATGCTCATGATGCTATTTCCAAGAATAACATAATTGCCAGCATTTCCTTATGTTTAAAAATTGTAATTATGTGGTACTTTACCTCATTTTCTTGTCCTATGCATTGTTAGATTACCTTGTTTTGTTTCTAGCTGAGGCTATCATAGATTTTTATCATATTTATGAATTTTTAGAGCCTGACCTTTAACTTTTCAGGTTTTTTGGATGTCGGCATGTCTTCAATGCTGGAATCTTTGGCTTATATAGCTGAAGGATCTTTGAGTGCTGTAATAATTCAGGTTGTGTCCCATTCTGGTGAGGGACTTGTTTCAAATATTGTATATGCCCTTCTTGGGGTGTCTGCTATGTCAAGGGTAGGAGCTCCTAATTTTGTTTGTTGGAAGATTATATTTCCGTTTTCATGCTTTTGATATATAGTATTCATGATAATGGATGCTATTCATGTCTGAACATTGATGAAACTCTACTCAAGGAGCCCTGTAACTAATTCCAGAAAAACAGCTTTTGCAAAATCCTGAATGAAAATGATAGAAACTTATTTGTTGGCCAAAACATTGTGCTTTCAGCCTGAATAATATGAGCTTTAGTATGAAAGCAGCCACTTGTGCAAAAGAAGGCTGAAGGTCAGGACTGACTGACGCTGGCCTTTCCTCCTAGAAACCTGTGAATGCATGACCTACACATTTTTGGTTGTGGATATGTATTTTTTTGGTTTCTCCGTTTAGCCTAATCAAAAGATAAAAGAAGGTGTGCAATTGAAAGACATATTTTCCTCTGTAGTATTTTCTATTTCATATATTTTTTTTAAATATTTTATTAGTTCCATGCAGTCATCAAATGCTGTATGGGTGTCTGATCAGCATGAACTTACATTTGAAGCTTTATTGCATAAACAATAGGGGCTTCAATAGGGTTGGACACAAACTCGTAAACACCTTAGGAGATGAATAAGTATATGGCTTATTGAAACTTTAAAAATGCTTAAATGCCCTGCCTTCTCCTGAGCAGACACTAGCATGCAATTTAGTAGTAGTGGGTTATTTGAACCTTAAAATGCTTGGATTTAGTGTTGTCTTTTGTGCAGATGATAGTATACAATTTGGAACTTCAGTCTTAGGGCAATCCCAAATTAAGAATGCAGGGCATTGATGGAAAGGAGTGATCAAAGAATAAAAACTGTGGTGACCTCCGGGGCATTGGATTCAAAATTTTCTAGTCCTTAATGATTTACCTGAATCTCCTTTCTGGTTTCTAGTCTCTCAATTTCCATTCCTGCTCAACTTTACTTTTTTTTTTTTTTCTCCCATTCCACACGCAATGTCCCATATCTCAATGCATAAAAGGCACAAGGATAACATTTTTCATCATTATCTATATTTTTCATCTCCCAATGCATGACTTTGACACATGCCTACATCAAAAATCTTACTTTTCCCAAAGTCAATCCATTCCGAGTTCACAACCAACCAGCTAAATGCCCCTTTCATTGATTTGATGAGAACTGGTGAATGCTTTTTTAGTCTTTTCTGAACCCTACTGTTGCTGCTTGTCAGATTTTATCCATAAACATGGTTTCTTTTTCTCCATTCACTAAATTTATGTAGTTTGTCATTAATTCATCTCTTCCACTAGCTCTGATATTTTCTAGGCTCCATGCTTCTAACTAATCAGGGGAAATATCTAGTTAAATCAAGACAACAATTCCATGACAATGTTATTAGACGTCCTTATATAGATTAATCTTCTTTAACTAATCTGTTCCATCTGCACAACTATTCTACAACTCTAGCTTCTATTTCTAACAGGTTCACAAGTCTGCAACAATCTTGCAACAATTAGCAGCAGTTTGCAGTCTAAGCGAGAGATCAACATGGAAGGCAGTCCTTTCTTGGGGTTCTTTGCATGAATGGCTGCATTCTACGGTCTTTCTTCCTCTCTTCTTCTCTCACCTGTTACATTTGTGTGCATGCATCTGGACCAATGATCGATAGATCCAAAAGTCAAAACTGGGAACTTATTCTTGTATTACACTTTTTTTTTTTTTTTTTTTTGAAGTAAATGCATTTGTACTCTTGAGTCAAAACTACAATAACTTATTTTGGTTGATTTTCTCTCTACATTCTTATGGTATCTTATATGCCTGAATCATGCCATGATTTTTCCTTTTGACATAGCAATCTAATATTTTGTGCTACAAAGCCAAAGGAGCCTTTTATTTACTTAATTCAAAATTCACGAGTCTGCACCTTTCAACGATGTTTTTTAAATAAATGATTTGGCTCACTGTTGGACATAATAATGTTGCCCATTTCAGCTACATTATGTTGAATAAATAGCATTCATAATGGTTTTCCTACTCAATTGGAATTTTCAGTAGCATGCTAGAATTTGAGATGCCAAGGTAGGTTCCCTTGGATTGATGGTCTAAGCCTCTGTAATAGAAATTCATCCAGAATGGTGAAGCTGAAAATTTTGCAAAAGGTCATTATCACCATGGAAGAGAGAAACGACCTTCTGAGTGTGAGTGAGTAGTCCTTTACAAAAGGGAAACCATTCCAATTTCCATGGAAATGCTGCTACCATGGAAATTGCCACAAAGATGGTCTATTTGGCCTAAGAATAGCATATAGCCAAATCCACTTCATTCATCATGATTAACGCTACTTATTTAGTGACTATTTAAAAAATTATATTAATTAAAGATTTAAATGGATGAAAGATAAAGTGATAGATTTGATTGACCATTCTCACTTTGAAATGAGGTAAGTTTTGTATGCCTATGCGTCATCACAGGCGCAAAATGGACCATTTGTGCTGCAATTTTCTTGGTTTTCATTGCTTGCCAACTGATAATTACAACACATATACTATTTTGTGTGCATTAGCTGCAATTTAAATGTATTGTTGCATAATTTCCTACTAGGCAACTCCTTTGGTGGCTCTGATTCCATGGCACAAGGCTAGTATTTTCAGTTTAAATTTTGGCTGTGGCAGTCTCTCTGCTTGTGCATATTTCTGATCTTCTGCCATTCCCTTTTCCCCGACACAGGTGCAAGCTCTGCCATCGGAGTATCTGAAGCCAGGGGAAGCGGAGAGCTTGGCTCCCACATGGCTGAATGCCCTTGCAAGTGCAGCTTCAGATTATCTTGACAGCAAGACTGGTGATGCAGGAAAGGATGATCATGCTCACATGCGTGGGAAAGGCGGGCGGGCTTTGAAGCGCATCATTCGTGATTTTGCTGACACCCATCGAAATGTCCCAAATCTGACATGATCATGTGAATGATAGCTAATATGTACACTGCCAATCGACTAGTTTTTTGCTTCTCGAGGTCGTGGCAACTGGTTGCTGACAACTCCTGTAACGTACAACTGTAAATGGAAGGCGGCATGCATTGGGCAGCTTGGTTTTGAAACTTGGAGGAACCAAGGCTCTGTGCTTTGTACAGTATCGATTCTTGTCCCCAAAATTTTGTCATGACACCCATGATTCTGAGGGTTTTTTCTACATTTCCCATTTGCGTAATGAAAAATGGAGAGAGACATTCTACGGCGTGAAATTTCAAATCGCCATATAGAGAGTAATGGTTTTGTATCTGCTTGATGCTGTGACACAAGCAAATCGATTACATTTCTTGTATTTTGTTATTTGGATGGCTGTATATGATTTTACAGACTACAAAGAAGTAAATATCCTTTCCTTTGCATTTGTGTAGGTTTTTTGCATTTTGGTATCTCTAATTATGCGTGTTTTCTTTTTAAGCCACGTGTTTTGTGTATTTGCTTTTTAAACTTAGTAAGTTTGTCTTCTTTGTATTTTAAACTCAGTTGTTAATTTAAGAACGGAGAATCTGTTAGTAGTTGTTGTACAAATTTTTTAATGACAGTATGGCCTTTAAAAGGAGTAGACCCATGAAATGAGTCATCTCAAAATTTTTATTTTTATTTTTTTGTTATTTTTTGATATACAAAGTCATCTCAATTTGGGCACAACAAAAGTCACAGAGTCTGCTAGTTCAAGTTGACTCATAACTAAGCCATGTAAAATTGTCTTGTGTAACTCCACTAAGCAAAATTTTTTTTTAAAAAAATTTTGCACTGACAAATAACAACCGTTAATTGGGTGTTTGATGATGATGCAAAATTTTATGGGTTTAAAATGCAAATAGTGCAAACTTACACTGTTTAAAAAGCAAATACACAAAATTCTTGGGCTAAAAAGCAAAATGTAAAAAATTCTGTTTTGTGCTTTTCCTGTATCTATAATTGGATGTACAATTTTACGTGGAGTTGTGGATTGAAGGTCGAATGAAATTTCATGATTATCATTCAAAATTATCACCTCGATAGAAGTTCTTGTGGGCCACTTATTTAGATTACCGAAACAAATCAAAAACCCTCTAAAATGATTAATTTTGGGTGATTTAAGTTAGTGGCCAGCCAAAGCTTTGGATAAGCGTATTCTTAGGTAGGTAATTATTTCTACGCAATCATAATTATAGCGCAGAAAAAGTCATTGCAATTTTCACGAGCAATTTATGACAATACAGCATCATTTTTTTTTTTTTTTGTTCTTTCTTTCAAATCAATATTGTAATGAAGTTAGGTCCATTTCTTATACAGCGCTTTTTTTTTTTTTTAAATAAATATGTGAGAAAAATGATGATGAGTGAAGAGAATAAAGTTAAAATAGATAGATCAGTGGTATATGTAGTTTTGTAGAAATGACTAAAAAGTAAAGTAATTATATATGAAGATATAAAGAAATAATTAAAAAAATAAAGTAGTTATAGATAATGAAAAGTTTTAACTTTACATTTTTTATGCCTTACTAAAGGGAGTGTTTAACAACAATAAAAATTTTATTTAAAACTTTTCAGTCTAAAACTTTTTATTTTCTATAGTTATCTTATTTTTAATTATTTTTTCATATTTTCTTATATAAATTATCATATTTTTTAATTATTTCTATACAATTACCTAACCTATCTACTGTAACTTTATTCTTTGTACTTATCATTATTATTCTTACCATATTAAATAAATTTTTTTTTTTTTTTTTTTTTATCAATTTAACAATTTTTAGGCTGAAAATTTTTCTTCGAAAATTTTATTACTTCCCGTGCACACGCAAGCATACAATATAATTGCTTTTGTCATGAGCCGCGTAAGATGGAGGGGGAGGGCGGTGGCGGTGGCGGTGGCGGTGGAGCGGAGAGACGGCTGGAAACTCTCTCTCGTCATCTCCTCGCCAAAATCCACCATGACGACGCTGATGATTGCCGCCTCCTTCGTCACGTAATAGCAATCCTACATACCTATATCTCCTGTCGCCTTCGTCTCCTTTCTTTGCCTTTGCCTTTGCCTTTGCCTTTTTTAGTTTTTTGTCCTTTTTTCCCCTTAAATTATAATTGATGGGATCCACTTTCTAGGCGATTGCTCATTGCAGTGCTGAGAATTCCCCTTTTCACCACTACTTACTAGCTTCTTCAGCTTTTTCAGAATCACACGAGTGCAGTGGAGGAGCAATCGCGACCCGTTGTCATTGGTGGAATGGTTCTAGACATTCAGGCCAAGCCTTTCACAGAAGCAAAGCCTGGCACTACCGCTCCCGGAAAGGTAGCTACTTGCTCATTTCCATTCTCGTGCACCAGCATTCCTGCTTTCTGCCTACTCATCACTAGCTTAGGCCCCATTTTTCACTCAGAATTGAAAATGTTGCTTTAAGTAAACAAATGAAGTTCTTGAGCGCTGGCAAAGTACTTCTTAGGTGTTGGGGTTGAAAAAGAGAAACCCATCTCATAGAAGTCGCTCTTTAGGTGAGGTTTTGTTTTGGAAATAAGTGGCCACGGAACATATACTCGATAGAAGATTTGATACAAGCGCTGACTAGGATCCAAAGATTATTCGAAAATTACTTGTTTGAAACGAGTTTACTGACTTTCAAATATAGAGCTGGACATGATCAGACCTAATATCCGTGCTTTTGGGTTGTTTCTTTTTCTAGGTTCGATATGTAAAAGGTGGAGTGGCCAGAAATGTTGCCGAGTGCATGTCAAAGCTGGGAGTGAAACCTTTTCTGGTTAGCATTGTTGGGCTTGACATGGCAGGTAATCTTTTTTTGTGGGTTATTGGTCTTTGTTAATTGTTTACTTATGAAATGTTCATCGAGTTTGCTAGGTTTTGGGGACTGACTGTTGTGCCCTTTTTGAAGGTGATTTACTGTTTAAGCACTGGAAATCTTCTGGACTTGCTGTGGCAGGTGAAATAATTTCATTCCGTTGTTAGCTTGGCCTCTTATTTTATTTATTACGATTTATGATGGTTTTCTAGATTGTTTTATTTACATGCACAAATGACAAAAGTTTGTGCCACTGCTTAAGTTAGGGCTGCCCAGATGGGCGAAAGCTACTACTACTTTTTGACAGAGTATGAGGGAATATGGTAATTTGATTGCAGGCTAAACCCTTGTATGGTTGAGCCTGTCAGGTCTCCTTCTCGTTTTATGATAGGCAATTTTGAAACAGGCATACGAAAATGTGAAGGTGCTACAACTCCTATAGTATCAAGCATTTTCGACACCAATGGAGAATTGGCAGCTGGTGTTGCAAGTGCTGATGCAGTTGTAAGATTCTTATGAACATTTACATAGTTATGATATTATCTATCATTAATTGGATCTAAATTATTGAAGAATATGCAGTGCCTCTGAATTGAAACAGGAGACATTTCTAACACCTGAATGGATTTGGCAATTTAAGCACCACATACATTCTGCACCTATATTGATGATTGATGCAAACATGACTCAGTGTTCCCTTGAAGCTGCTTGCCAAGGTATGCTATGTAAGATGCAACTGACGATTTCTTATGGTACTAAAGGGATAGTACTTCATCCCTCGAGTCATCACTTAGGATTGTCCTTTTTTCTCTGCCTGTTCCCGGCTAATAGATAACCTTATGCAACTGTTACTTGTGCAAGTCCAGTTGGAAATATAAGTCTGAGTGGAACCCGTGGTTAACTTGTTGATGCTGATATTGCTCTCTTTATGGGGGTGACTTGACCTTAGTTCAACACAGATTGTTCATAATGACTTGGTTTAGTTGTGAAGAATTTTGGATCTTATCTGCATGTCATGCTGTACAAATAATTTTGCCTATGTTTTTTCTTAGGTCAACTGCAGACAAGAAAATACAACCATTGGAGTTCTAAATCAATAGACACCAGCCATTTTGTGTCCTTTATCCATCCAAGAAGAACAAACAGACTATTTCTAATTTCCATTTCAAGCGGACTTGACAAAAAAGATTTTCAAATCTTCCAAGTTTGATACTGTTACTGATGAGTTTCCTTTTACGCAAGAGCTTGATAGTTATCTCTTTCTATTTATTTGATGCATACATGAGTGATGTGGTGGCAACTTACTCTTGTATAATTATATTATTATGGAGTTGACAAATGGTTGATGTTGGTGGTGGATTGGTGCAAGTTTGGATGATTTATTTTATTTAGGTTCTATATTTCTATATTTTGTTTTTAAATTGAAAATGTCTCTAAATTGTATGGTGTCAGTATCCTTGTACATGATTATTCCATTTAGCTTCCCAGCTTCACGGTTTTGGAGAGATGCTGATGTAAATGACTACATGTGATGGCCGTTGGCTAAAAGTGGAGGTTAGCCTTTGGGGTGTCGCACACAGCAATCCTTGGATGTTGAGACCAGTGAGATGGGAGAATTGAAAGAGGATAAGGTGAGAGGAGTTGGAATTGCGAGCCTGCAAAGGCTAGACTGTTGGAGACGGCTAGGGTAGACGATTGGAGGAGAAGAGAGAAAGTGAAGAAATTTTACGGCTAGGACTGAAATGTCTTATATATGTACCTTAGGATTGGGTATAATTCAGGTTTGGTTGGCTTCAACCCGAATCTAGTATTGGTTGACCTCGGGTTTCAAGTTGAAATTGGGACTAGTTTTGAAAAAGCAACAAAATTCGGACACGAACCTGGTTTTCCCCAGGTTGGACTGGGCTGGTTCGGATTATACCTAGTTTGAGTTGCACCCACAGTTGCATGTTTCAATTGTAAGATTGTCTTCTCATTGCTGAAGAAAATGTCATTATTTCCTCTTGACAGATTAAATAATGTGAATTAAGAGTGTGTTTGGGAAGTGATAAAACTTTTGACGAAAAGTTTTTGGTGTAAAATTTTTTGAAATATGAGAAAATAATGTGATATGATGGGGGTAATGATGAAGAGTAAAGAGAATAAAGTTAAAATAGGTAGGTTAGATGTATTGGTAATTGTGTAGAAATGATTGAAAAGTATGGTAGTTGTATAGGAAGAAATGAAAAAATAATTAAAAATAGTTTCGTGGGGAGAACGAAAAGTTAGATTGAAAAGTTTTAGTTTGAAAGGTTTTGTGGGTTACCAAACACCTGCTAGTTTGCAAATGGATGGAGTTCTCTTCCTTTATTTCGTCTGGAATGATGTTACATTGAATAATGTGAATTGAGTCTCCAAATGGATGGAGTTTTTCTTTCTCTATTTCATTTGGAAGATTAACTCATCATTATTGTTTATCCTACCTCAGCTGCTGCAGAGTTGCAAATCCCAGTGTGGTTTGAACCTGTGTCAGTTACAAAGTCCAAAAGAGTGGCTTCTGTTGCACCATACGTGAGTCCTAACATCTAACTCAATTTTTTCTTCTTTTTGGCTGCACCTGTATGTTGTTGTGCTTAGGAATTATGCGATTGTCAAAAAAGGGACCACTATGTTTTCAGTCTGTTAGAGTGTTTCTCTTATATGTTCTTGATTTTCACTTTAATGAAGGGAACTTTCATGGCAACTATCATGTGATGCTGATTCCTCTACTGCTAAATTTTGCTGAATGATTACTTCTCTGGACATTGTAATCTCCAAAAAATTGACAAGACTAACAAGAAAGTATGTGCTGCAAGACGCAGAAAGAGAAAGTAGAGAGGAAAGCTCTCAGTATTTGCTTTTTAATAAGAATGCTACCTAAGATCATTTGCTTAGTTGTCTGAGAGCTGAGAAGACACTGTCAAAGGATGATGTCAAATTTTTTATCTAAGGGAATCCTAATTTCAAAATGATTCCTGCAATGTGCATGAGTTAAAGGTTTGGGGTTTGATTGATTCCTCAACTGAGTGATAGTTACTTTGGAATGAACTAGTGCTTGGTATGTATAAGTAAGCAGTGAAGTAGACAAATACACCCTACTTAAATTGCCAAAGTTCTGAATGGTTTTGGTAAGGAAAAGATAATTATGGTGGGTCTGATCATCTAGGCGGCTAAATAGCCAACCCACCTGCATGAACAGGAAAGATAAGGTTCTGTGCATGTACGCAGTTCATCTCTCATATTTGGTGGCAAATCAAGATTCTATAACTTATTGCTAACGTGGAAGTTCTTGTGCAGGTTACATACACATCTCCAAATGAAGATGAACTTATTTCCATGGCGAATGCCTTATCTCATGGAAATGAATTTTATTCAATTGAAAAGCTAGATAAGAATGGAAACAGACAGTCTGTGGAATTTTTATTCCAAATGCTGAAGCCTGCCATTTGTGTATTGCTGGAGAAGGGTATTAAGGTGATCATTGTTACTCTTGGATCAGATGGAGTATTGTTGTGTTCTAGAGAGTGGTCTGACTTCATACAAAAAACTGTGAAGAACAAAAATGCTTGTAATTTTGATCAAGAACTGTTTGAATTAGTCTCTTCGTGCTGTTCAGCGGATCAGCTTATTGGTGCTCTTGACTTTAAGACTGGAAGATCCGGTCCCTTCGCTCTGCATTTCCCTGCACTTCCTGCATCAGTTGTTAGCCTTATTGGAGCTGGTGATTGCTTGGTTGGTGGAACTCTTGCTTCACTCTGTGTTGGTTTGGATATCACACAGAGTATAGCGGTTGGTGTAGCAGCTTCAAAAGCAGCAGTTGAGACTGAATACAATATACCTCCTGAGTATTGCCTGACGAGGACTGCAGGTTTGTGTGAAAAACTCCTCTTATATGTTGTCTTACTGAAGTGTTGAATGTAAATATGCCCAAGTCATGGGTCACACGAGCGCAAAAATTACTCTTAAATAGTCTGATGCATTCATCAGGATTTTAGGTGTACATGAAATGTAGATCAATGGTGATACAAGTTCTTGTTTGCTGCTCTTTTCCATTTGTAGTCCACCTGTTGATTGGATCAGATCAATGTTTGAGTCAGTTGCATACTTGCTGTTCGGTATAAAGGTTTTAGGTAGGGGGTGCAACTAGGTAAATTTGAAGTCAACACAATCTAATTGTTGTTTTAAAAAAATTCCCTCTCAACCCTGATATTAACTTATGCTTAAAACCTTAATCCAACATTTATAACCATCAAAATTTGTTCTTTTGGGCATATGCTTTGACTGTTGTACTTTAAAATTTTTGTGTAAATGAATTATGTCAATTTTAAATTAGGTTTTAGTTAACTATGAGTTCCACTTCTATGAAACTTCACTTCTCTGTCTCTATTTATTTTCCCACTTTAATGATTGATGCGAAATCCATTCTATTTATTATATTTAGCATAATGTATAATTGTATATCGTCATGGAAACTCCGTCATTTGTCTAGTATCATTGTGCTATAATGTGTAAAATCAACGTAATAAAAATATTTTGATGCTAAATATCAAATTTAAAGTTGTATTTTCAACATCTAAATGTCTAAAATATCATTAATATGTGGGTAAGTGATTCTACAAAGTATTTTTACATGGGAGTGAGACTCGTTAACTGCAACCTAAAAAATGGTTAAAAATCTTGATTGCAACACTGTATATAAACAATTGTCAGGGGCTTTGTGTTAACTTTTCTATGGTTATGTTCTTAGCTAACATTTGTATATGAATATTAATAGAATGACTGCTAAAAAGAAATGTATGCTTGAAACTATTGAGAAAAAGCTACAAAATGTATATAGAATAGCTATTTTTTGGTTAAGGTATTTTGTAAGCAGTGAAATAAAGAATAAAACATATCCACATGCGTTTATTTTTTTTTGATGGTATATAGACATGCATTTATATTAATGTGTTTTTGTTGCTAAAACTTCATGTAATAAGATTGTAATTTGATTTGCTTTTTTAGCACCTTAACCTATGTCAGCCTCATTTCTACTTCAGCTACACAAATTGTGAAAAGTTTTTACCCAACGGATTGGTTGGTCTGAAATGTGGAAACCAGTTGCACCTGCAAGTTTAGGTGTCTACGACTCCATGGTCTGTTCGCGATTGGAATAAGATGGGGATTGGATGAGGATGAGATGAAGTTTCCTGTTTTCAAAAAAATATACTCTCTCATCAAAATTTTTTTCTCTCATTTTCAACAAATAACAACCTATTTTTCTTATTTCTCATACAACTTTCCTATTTCCAACATCCTTTCTCCAATTTTAATGCACGACAACACTTTGTCATTGAACCTTTCCATTTCATTCCCAACTAATTCCACATTTCATCCCAATCCTGACAGGCCCTAAGCTCTACATTGAGAATTTTATGTTACATCTACTGAGTATTGGTTGTCACAATTGTAAGAATTGTCAGCGTGTGATTAAAGGGCAGCCGGACCTTGTGGGAGACTAATGCACCAGGCTACCTCCTTATTGAGTAATAGTTGTCTTAATTAAAGGGCAGCCGGGTGCATTAAGCTCCCATTATGTGGGGTCAAGAGAAGGGTCAAAACACTTTGGGTCTATAGTACACAACCGTACCTTGTGAAGCAAGATATTGTTTCCATGACTTGAACATGTGACCTCTAGGTGACAACTCTTATTGTCGTGCCAAGTTTGCTTAATAGATATCTTTATACATAATGCATTCCACATGGTTCATGGGCATTCTTGTGATTGATACAAATGCCGAACTTAGCTTCCCATGCTTCTTAAGATGATAATCGTTTCGATCATTGGGTCTTATTGAGCTATTATGGATGGTTCTCCTACAAATCACTAGAACGAGAAATATCTTATCCATATCAGTTGCCAAAATTATTGAATCTTGCGATAATGAACAATTTGGTTCATTGATGTGTAGATGATGCTAAAGAGGTTTTTGCAGCTGTGAGAGTCCTACACAATGATTAGTGGATGTACTTGCAGGTAGACAATTCAACTCTAATCTTACTGTTTAATTGTGTAGTGTTGTCTGTTGTGAATCTCATGATATCTTGGGCAACAATGTAAGACATTGTTCCCTTAAAGCTGAAATATTATTATTCATGGTATCTTCTACTCTTCATCTGGGTACCCGTGGGAAAGCTCTAATAGCATGAGAAGTGGAAATTTTGGGAATAGCAGGGTTCTCCATCTCAATTTTATCGGCGATATTATTGCTGATAATATTCATTTAGGCCTCTAACGATAAATCGATACGTGAGAAAATGATATTGAATTGTTTTCAACCTTTTCAATTTTATCTTTGTTACAATCAATTTTATGATGGGTGAATTCGATTTTATCAGTGGAAGCTTTGGTGTAATAGGGGTGGATGATATGTTGGTGCTTCCAATTGATGACCGCAGACAGTGTCGTTTGCATTTTGCATAAGATGAAGCTTACCCACTTGGTACTTTAGCAATGCCTAGGGAGGGAGGGAGATGATCATAAAATGTACATCTACATCCAAATTGGATATGTATATGGGGCATATCTAAAAATAGTACAAAATCAATGTAATAAAATAGTTTGATGTGAATAACAATTTTAAAGTTGTTTTTTCAACATGTAAACTATCTAACATATAATTCATATATGAATAAATGACTGTATAAAATATCAATATATTTAAATGCACGTAGGGCTTATTTTGAGCCAAAGGTACCGTAAGTTGTGGTGTATATAAATGCACAGTAACATATCCTCTCCACAGACGAATGGGAGATCCTATAAAATGACAAGCGTTTCGTAAACAAATCAGTGTTTTGTCTGAATTGATAATAGCAATTCCATTTCTGGAACCACAGATATAGACTTTGAAATGGTGAGCAGCTACCCGACGGCCTAGATGTGCCACGCCCCACAAAACCCAAATTCTGAGTTGAGTTTGAGGTTGTGTTACAAGCATTGATTTCAAGACAAGCTCGTGTTATCATTCCAAGCCAGGATCGGCTTGATTTGTTTTGGAGCTCTTTGTTGACTTCGATTTGATTGGTGTGCTTTTCATGACTTCAAGATCAAGAAGTCAAGATCAGCTTTGTTTGTTTCAGAGCTTTATGTTGACTTCGATTTATTGATGTCACAAAATAGGATCACATTGGGTCTTGTTAACTTCAGTTTGATTGATGTGCCTCATTATTCAATGGCAGAATGATTGTGAGTTGGCCCATGTTGACTTCAACTTAATTGACTCGCCTATTTCTTTGTAAGAAGATTGTAAGAATCGTCGAATAATCGATGCATATATGCTCTCTCTCACCAAAACCAGTTATTCATCCTCAAAAATCAATTGACGACAGAGGATGATGTTTCATTTTTCGAGCTCTCATCAGAATTGATATCACCGTGGGTCTTCGGGCTGGATAGTTATGTTGGGCTTCACTCTGTGTACATTAATCGCATTGGCAATTTGGCATTGGAGGATTTGCTATAAGTCCTATTGATCTCTGTCTACTGCTGTCAATCTGAAAAACGAATTCTTCTACTGTGGCGAAGTTTCATAGCTGAAGCAAATTGAGCTGGAAATCATTTGATGATTCATGCCATGCATATTGTGATTCAAGTTTTCCATATTCATGTGAAGTGGTGGTAAGTAGGACAACATGCAGATCTATGTTCTGTGGACCTCAATCCTATGCACCCGGGTCTATTACACCTATTTTTTTATTTTTTTTTAAAAAACGTCTTTATACAACTGTTAATCTAAGTATATTTAACATGTGTATTAATTTTTACTATTTTTGGAGATTTTTTTCGGATTTTTTAAAATCAGTGGCATTTTAGTAATTTTAAATTACTAAAAATGCTACTGATTTAAAAAAATTCGAAAAAAATATTTAAAAATTTTCAAAAATGGTAAAAATTGATAAACATGTTAAATACACTTAGATTAACAATTTCATGAAAAATTTTTTAAAAGAAATTTTAAAAAATAGGTATATACACTTAAAGAGCATTGAAGCTGCTTCCGAGAGCATAGAATCATGTTCCATGTTTTATGTAGCTTTTGTTTTCAAGTTATAGTTTCATCCTAGAATGATTTTTTTCCCCCTTTAAACATTTTGATCTCTTTACCAGAAGCTCAGCTACTCCCACCAGTCCTAGATCCACCACTAATTCTAGAGTCTATTTGGACATTCTGCATCTTAGACAGGGTGAATGAGAAAGGTGTATTTTAAATAGATGACGATGCCATTAAAATAGTAGATGTTTTCGACAGAGAATTTTTGAATAAAAAGATTAGAAAGAATGATTGAGAATATAATCAATAGTGAGAAAAATTAGGGTTCTAAAAGTACTTAATAGTGTTATATTTATTTAAATGGGTATATAAAATGGAATACATCCATCAGAAGTTAAAAATCCTCTTTTAGATAGGTTATATTGGAAGGGAGTGTTATTTGAAATATATGTTGATATTGCTAATCGAGAATGATTTTACATCAGTTCAAGTGGTGTATAAAACGTAAGGCTGATTTATTATAGTCCGAATTATGTTAGGATGTGTATGAACCGTGGTCCAGAGTTCAATGTTATACTTTCCCGCAAAGGAATCTGATGACCATCGGAGCATTTATTCGATTTTATATTGTTTTCAAGGAATGTATAATCTCCTATGATTTTTTCTATTTTTTGCTTTTCAAATAAGGTATTATGTTTTCTTGGTTTTCGCAGGAGGGTCACAGTCTTTGGGGGCTAATGTTGTTTCTCTCCATTAGCCATGCAAATCACATAAGTATTACTGCATTCAAGTCCCTCGAAAGTAGAGATAACCGTGTAAGGAAATTAACCGTTCACCAGCTTAATATTTTTTGTAATAGAAATATAAACTCCTCGAGGGTCGATTATAAATTTATAATGCCTGAGGGGTTTTAATTTTTCACTTTTCATGGTATGATTTATGATGACTTCTAGACCTCCTTGTCTTTGTTTACACTAGAAACTTTTCAAGCTAAAATTTTTTACTCCATAACTATATTATTTTTAATTAACTATTTATTTACATATTCTTATGCGCATATTCTAATTTTTAATAATTTCTATATAATTATCTATACAATTAACATATTTATTTTAATATTATTTTCTTTCCCTAGCATTACTCTTATTACGTCGTATGTTTTTCTTCTTCATTTTAAAGACTTTTATACCACAAACTTTTCATCCAAAAGTTTTATCACTTTTAAACACCCTAACCGTTTAGGTTTTGAAAACAATTCAGTAATTAAATGCCTACGTGGGATTTTTTTTTTTTTTTTTGGGGTAAAATATCCCAATAACCGGCCCCTAATTAGCAAATATGGTCCCTAGCAAAGTGACATTCAAATTGTGCTGCTAGGACTGCGCACGCACGATCCAACGGGGCAGACCGGGTGTTCGCATGTAGGACTCAATGCAAAAAAGGGGAAATACTTCAAGGATAATAATTTAATATTCAAAATTGTGACTTTGCCTTAGGAGAGCCAAGTTACCACTTGGACCAAGAGGCGTTGGTATTTTTGATATTATTTTAAAACCAATGATATTAAACAAAATGAATCGAGAATCCCTAGTGGTACAGTGCCATTGAATTATATCTCATAAAAATTTATGCAAAATATTTAAATATTTATATCCATCTAGAATATTTACTTATGAAGAAATTCAAGTTTCCTTTAAATTATAGATGTGCATGAGCATCATTTGAAAGATATATAAATTAATGTAATAAAAAACTATTTTTAAATCAATTTCAAATTTATATATTTAATACTTAAATTGCTTAAAACACCACTCCTTTGTAGATAAATGATTGCATTAATGATTATTACATTCTATTGCATCTATACTTTATAAATGTATCTAAGTATTTTTTGAAATTGATATCTTCTACACATTTTTTAGTGGTTAAGATCCGGCTAAGAATTTGTTTATATAATTGCTTATGTAAAATCCCTCTTCTATGTAACTTTTTTTATTTTTAATGTCCAGATGGTTAATGAAAAATCTACTCCTCATTGCATTTACCATCATTTAAATTATTATAGAAACTTTTTCATTTATCTAGTGTCACTTTACATAGACTTCATCTATAAAAGTATAAAATCAATGTAATAAAATAATTTAATATTAAATACCAATTTTCAAATACTATTTTCAACATCTAACCTTATAAAATATCATAAATATGCGGATAAATGATTTTATAAAATATTATTACATTCTAATATATGTGTGAATGAATTTAACATTTTTCTTAATTTATATATGAATGTATTTTCTTTTGAGCAAATGTAGCTTATGCGTATATTGAATTTTGATGAAAATTGGTCTTCTAACTAAACAAATAGTGTTAAATACAATGCATGGATTAGATTTTTCATCAAATATCAAAATTTCAAAATTAAAAGGAGTTACATGGAACTGCTTCTATGTAACTCGGTTATATAGAAGCGAGCCGGATTTTCAATACCATGTTAAAACAAATGATATTAAACAAGATGAATAAAGATGGCAAGGACAGTGATGACAAGGACGGCGATTCAAAATTGAGATGACACTTGCAGGCGATGGCAAGGACGGTGATGACAACGTCACAACATAATAATAAAGATATTGTAGAGTTGTAGATGGAATAAAAAAAATGGTAAATTGAAATGGAAAAAAATAGATTTAGGATTTACGAAATATCTATACTATTTCTTAATAAGTTGTAAATGAGTTAATGAGTTAAATAGATTAAATAGGTTAAACAAGTTATTAAATAGATTGATAGATTGCAAAATCTCAACTTAATCTGTTTATTTATTTAAATTGTTAAACGCGTTGTTGGATCGTAAACCATTTATTCAAAAATTTCTACCCAAACTTATTTATAAACGTGTTGGACGGACGGATTGACGAATTTTTACTATGATCATTAACACCCCTAGGAGAGGATCCATTCGAACCAACAAGCGAAGGTATTTTTGATATTATCTTAAAACCAATTTCATTAAACAAAATGAATGGAGAATCTCTAGTGTTACGGTGCTATTGAATTATATCTCATAAAAATTTACGGAAATATTTAAATATTTATATCCATTTAGAATATTTACTTATTAAGAATTTCAAGTTTCATTTAAATTATGTATGTGCATGAGCACCATTTGGAAAATATATAAAGGGTTAATTTCAAATATACCCACTACATTTGCCCTTAATTACAAACATACACTCTCTAAGTATAAGTGAAATTTCATCCATACCGATTCCATCAAACATAGGTAAAAATCGCCATTATTCATCATATGCCACAATGCCCTTTATTATTTAACAATAATAGTCATTCACATATGGTAGAAGTTGAAAAATATAATGAAAAATACATCTAACGTGAGAGAAAAGCTAGGCGGAATGAGTTTTAACAGTCTGGATATTGCACAAATCACAATAAATGTTAAATTAATCAAGGATATTTTGGAATTTTAAAATTATTAAACATTTATAACTGTCATAACGAGTATATTTGAAATTTCACTCATACTTCGAAGTTATACGTGGGAGTTTTCAAACTGAGTTGGTATATTTGTAATTAAGGGTAAATGTAGTGGGTATATTTGAAATTAACTCATATATAAATTAACGTAGTAAAATAGTTTTTTTTATCCATTTCAAATTTATACATTTAATACTTAAATTGCCTAAAGCACTACTGTTTCTGGATAAATGATTCAATTAATGATTATTTTTATTCTAATGCATCTATAATTTATAAACGGATCTGAGCATTTTTTGAAATTTAAATCTTCTACACATTCCTGATAAAGTGACCGCGAGATTTGTAATTGATCGAGAAAGATATGGTTCAGCGCGGTTTTATTCTCTAATTTCGTTCCAGAGGGGCCGGGAAAAAAAGAAGTTAAGATCACCTAAGAATTTGATTATATAATTTTTGATACCATGTTAAAACAAATGATATTAAACAAGATGAATGAACAAGATTTTTAGTTTAATCATAAATTGGGACTGAGAATGAAATCTTTAGTGGTAGGTGCCACTGAGTTATATCCCAAAAAAAAAAAAAAAATTAAAAAAATTGAAATAGAGATTTTATAAAAATTGCACCCAGGGCAAAATCTCTTAGCTCCCCATTTGCACAGGCCCTGGCTTTCCATTTGTTTTCCTCTGCAGGCTGTCCTTGAGAAAAAAACGGTTGGTTAGTTGGGTGAAGTGTGGTAGGAAAAGAAACGAAAGCTCGGCTGCTTCTCAATCGCTTCTTTCCGTCTCTTGCTCCCTTCCACATGTATACACTCAGTTATGTGATTGCATGGTAGAAAAAGGCCTTCAAATTTCAGTAGCAGCTTTCTCTCTCTTTCTTTGCTATTTTTTCTTTTTTCGATTCCAGAGTTAAAAGAAAAAAAGAAGAAGAAGAAGAAAAAGAAGGAAAGAAAGAAAGTAAGTGGAGGTAAGAAACTAATTACAATTTGAGGAATGGATGATCAGACGCGGGGGGCAAAGCAAGTGATCCTGGTTGGAATTGACAGCAGCATCCAGAGCGTGTATTCCTTGGAATGGACTCTGAAACATCTGATCAGGAATGATGACTCTTACTTCAGGCTCATCGTGCTCCATGTCAGGGCCCCTGCAATTGCCGTCCTCCCTTTCTCCAGCACTGGTAAATTGATTAGTTATTGTGTACTTTATTCATCAAAACTCTCTCCAACCAACCCCATTGCCATTCATTCATTCATTCATTCTTTAACTAATCGCTTCTCTCCCTCTCCATCTTTATACATATATTTTTCTCTATGAATTAATTAATGATCATAAGTTAGTTAATGTGGGGAGGACAGACTCATCATCAATGTAATGTGATGTATGTCCTCAAGGAAAATGAATAAGCCAGCTAGTTCCGTTCTCTAATTAAATTCTTACCCATCTCTTGTAACCTGCAATTCAAATTGACTGTTTTCTGGTCTTCTGCTGGGTCTGCTGCATGTAGATAGCCTGGGGCCTCATTGATCAGGTCAGATGGATCACAAGTTGTGCATTTCTAACGCGTGCACGATATCATCAGCAGGGATTGATATTGATGAGAATTGTTTATGATTAAGGGCTTGAATGTTTGTGTAGTTGATCGATGCCATCCTTCATCTCTTCTCTTATATCCTGCAGGCACTGGAGACATTCAGACAATTGTGGAAGTCAATTTGAAGAGAACTGCAGCAGCAGTCTTGGACCAGGCCAGAGACCTTTGCGACAAGAAATCAGTGAGTGAAGAGTTTTCCATTCCACATACATAATGTATATGCGTGGGAAGACCTGGTTCAACCTCTCAAACAGTCCTGTGTATGTTGGAATTATTAATTATTAATTTTTTTTTTACTTTTCAGATATCGGATTATGAGTTGTTAGTGACAGAGGGGGATGCCAGGCATGTTCTTTGTGAGGCTGTGGACACATTCCATGCAGACATCCTTGTCATAGGAAGCCATGGAACTGGAAGCCTCCGAAGGTATGATAAAAAAAAAATAAAAATAAAAATGAGAGATGGAGGAAAAAAAAAAGAAAAAAAGAAACTCACTTCTGTGAGCACCTCCATCTTCTCCCGTAAGGGATGTCTTTGATGGACAATTTAGGTGTCCCAACGAATTGAACCACAGCTGTGATGTATTTGTGATATTTAGATTTCGTTTAGAAGCAATGTAAATAATTCATTCGCATCACAGTCTAATTCACTTGAGAGGAAATGGAGAAATGGTTGCAGAACTTGAGGAATCCCATTTCCTCAAGTCCAATAGAAGAAAGTGAGGAGAACATTTACTTGATGGCATCGATGTTGGAAGCAGATTACCTCAGGGTGCACCTGTCTGCTTTACATCTGGCATAAGGTGTGAGAAAACAAGGTTCCAATTCACCTTTACTTGTGTATTCCGGTATTGCTTCGATTGGCTGCACAAGAAAATCGAATTATGGAAATTCAGTTGAATCAATGTATGAGGTAATGGACCTAGTTTATTACTGTTCTCTATTGAACCATCCAGAAACATGGCTGTAATTTGGAGAAGCAACCCACCAGATGAAGAAATCACCATCCAATCCAGCCATCTCTATTTTTATACCCACATGCCTTGCCTCCAAATATAGAGCTCAAAGAGCCCACATGTCCTGCTCAAAGAAACTTCAGACTATTTTAATTATAAATTGTAGTAATATGTACATATCTATGATTGTTGATTGATGTTTTTTGCAGGGCTATTTTGGGGAGTGTAAGTGACTACTGTGCACACCACTCTCATTGCAGTCTCCTGATTATTAAGAAACCCAAATCCGAAACTGATAAAGACCGCAACCACCACCGCCACTGCAAGTCACGATGATTTGAGGCTCTCTAGGTGTGCGGCCTTTTCTTCTCCACACCAAGAGAAATGTTGGGGGACAACGTATGGTTGACATCTTTGCCTTTCTTGCTCTTTCTATTATTGGTCCTCGCCATCATTCAGGTGCTTCATCAATTGTGTATGTCTATTCAACTAGTTTTATCTGTAATTGAGGGCCATGTCCAAGCACAGTCTCACTTTGGGGACAATTTCATTGTAACATTTCTCTTAGCACAGTTCACGAAGAAAGTGGCAGTGGTCCGATAAAAGCTAGCTATTCTCCAAATCGAGGCTTAAGATCAACAAAGGTTTTCCTTCACCTTGAAATGCATGGAACTGCAATAATGGAACAATTATACATAGCTATCACGGACTGAAAGCATTCAGTTTGCTTCCTGTTCTGTTTATAGTTGAATGAGTGGCAAGCCACCTTTGAGTTAGCATCTGAAATCTCCCATTTATACGTAGTCACAAACCAATGTTGATTTTCTTTGTAACAAGGAGATTAAGGCTTTCTTTGCCAATTGGGTTGAGCGTTTACAGGGAAACAGTTTCAAATTGCTTCTTCCAACATTACTTTTTACAGGCCATTTTGTGGTATTTTCTGCGAAATAGTGTTTTGGAAAATAGTGGCAAAACGCTACCTTTGGTCTCTAAAGTCTAAACTCTGTAGTCAAACGAAGCCTTAAGCAACATCCATTAGTGACACCCATTTCATCAGGTGCACAACAACACCATAACAGCAATGTAGTTGCGCCAAAATGGGCTCCACATGATCATAAAATTATAATCTACTCCACCCATTATATTTAGAATAATATATTCTATTACCCTATTAATTTTTATTCCAATCGGATATGTGTATGGATCCCATATGAAAATAGTACAAATTCAAAGTAATAAAATAGTTTAATGTAAATAACAATTTTAAATTAGTATTTTTAACATCTAAACCGTCTAAAATATGATTTTTATATGGATAAATAATTGTATAAAGTTTTATTACAATCTAATATGTGTGAGACCTATTTTACAGCAGACTGCACTGTATTATGGTGCAGTTCATCTTCACATGAATGAATCTTATATATATATATATGTATGAGAAATATTTAAGTGCAAAGCAACTGCAACTGCACCGTAATAGTGGTGCAGTTGCGCCAAAATGAGCCTTACATGATTATAAAATTATAATATACTCTATCGTTGTATTTAGAATCATGTATCCTATTAACATACCAATTTTCATCCCAATCGGATATGTGTATGGACCCCATCTTAAAATGGTATAAATTTAATGTAATAAAATAATTTGATGTAAATAACAATTTGGAAGTAATTTTTTCAACATGTAAATCATTTGTTACAAAATTTATATATGGATAAATAATAATTTCATTGCATTGTAATATGTATGGGCCCCATTTTTATACAAATGTACAACTGTTCTGGTATAGTTTCACTGCATTGGGCCTATTTTTATACAAATGTACAACTGTTCTGGTATAGTTTCACTGCATGGGAACAACTCTCTCTCTCTATATATATAGAGAGAGAAATATTTAGGTGCAGCGCAACTACATCGTAACGACGGTGCAGTTGTGCTAAAATGGGCCCCACATAATCATAAAATTATAATCTACTCCACCCATTGTATTTAGGATCATGTAATTTATTACTATACCAATTTTCATCCCAATTGGATGTGTATGGACTCCATCTAAAAATAGTACAAATTTAACGTAATAAAATAATTTGATGTTAATAACAGCTTTAAAGTGATTTTTCAACATGTAAACCATTTGTTATAAAATTTATATATGGATAAATAATTGTACAAAGTTTCATAGAATTTTAAAATATGTGGGGCTCATTTTTAGGCCAATGTAGCACTTTCCAGAGTAATTACGCTGCACTCGAACACCACACATATATATATATAACCTTTCTTGTGTAGTGAAGTTGCACTGTAATTAACAGTGCATTTGGCCCAAAATAAGCTCCACATGTACTTAAATGTATTGATACTTTATACAATCATTTATCCATATAGGAATTTTATAGCAAACGTTAACTTTAAAATTGTTATTTACATCAAACTATTTATTATGTTGAATTCATACTATTTTTTAATGGGATCCATACACATATCTAATTTGGACGAAAATTGATATGGTAATAGAATACATAATTGTAAATACAATGGGCAGAGTAGATTATAATTTTATGATCATATGAGACCTGTTTTTAGGGCACCGTAATTGTGGTATAGCGAAGTTGCACTTGAATTTCTCATATATATATATATAATAGCTGTTTCGGTGCAGTGGAACAACGGTCCAATTGCCCAAAAAATGGTCCCTATGCATATTATAATGTAATGAAATTTTATACAATCATTTATTCATATATAAATTTTATAAGAAATAGTTTACATTTTGAAAAAACCACTTTAAAGTTATTATTTACATCAAACTATTTTGTTACTTTGAATTGTTTTTTAGATGCTGTCTATATATATATATATATATTCGATTGGGATGAAAATTGATATGGTAATAGAATACATCATTTTAAATACAACGAGTGGAGTAAATTATAATTTTATAATCATGTGGGGCCCATTTTGGCTAAACTATACCACTGTTACTGTGCAATTATGCTACACTTGAATATTTTTCTATATATATCGGTCCCGCTTCTATGTAATCTGGTTACATAGAAGCAGACCCATGTAACCCCTTTCAAATTTAAGATTTTGATCATTAATAAAAGACCCAATTCATTTATTATACTTAACATTATTTCTTTATCTAGGAAACCAAGTTTCATCCAAATCAAGTATGTTTATGAGTCACATTTGTTCATATATATATTCATGTGTAAATTATGAAAAATGCTTAGATCTATTTATACATATATTAGAATTTAACAATATTTTATAGAATCATTTTTTCATACAGAAACGATATTTTGGACGGTTTAGATGTTGAAAATATTACTTTAAATTGATATTTTAGTATTTTTCATAATTTACACATCAATATATACGTTTTCTAACAAATGTAGCCTATAAACATACTTGATAAGGATGAAACTTGATCCCTTAGATAAACAAATGATATTAAATGCAATGAATGGATTAGATTTTCCATAAATGATCAAAATCTTAAAATTTGAAGGGCTTACATGGCTCCACTTCTATTTAACATATTTACATAGAAGCAGAGCCCTATATTGCAGAAGTGATACTATTAGCCCGGGCTAAGCAAGTGTCCAGCTTAGCCCGCCTCAAAAAACTCATTTGCAATAACTTTTTTTTTGCTTTTTTCTTTATACACTTATTTATCTAAGTGTATTTAGGTTTTACTATTTTTGAAAATATTTATATATTTTTTGAGATTTTTAAACATTTCTGTGTATACGTATTTAAAATACCTTATTTTCAAAAATCTAAAAAAATAAATAAACATGTCTAAAAATAGTAAAACTTGATTTATATATTAAATACACTTGGATAAACAAGTGTATGAAAAAAATAAAAAAAAATTATTGCAAATATGCAATAATTTTTTTGAGGTGGGTTAAGTGAAACATTTACTTAGCCTAGATTAATAGGATCATTTCTCATATATATATATATATGTAATTATACACATTCAAGTGATCTGAAATACTTGTGCTCAATAAAAAAAACGAGTTTAGTTAAGTGATTTTTTTAGGTCAGTTTTATTCCAGACTAGTCCAAAAATATATATTTTTTAATTTTTTGAATTTTTTATAAATATGTTAATTTAGTTATATTTAATCTATAAACCAAGTTTAATACATTTTTAGATATGTTTATATATTTATTTTGAATTTTTGAATATAAGGGTATTTAAGTTGTATTTAAAAATTTTAAATAAATATATATACATATCCAAAAATTGTAAAACTTGATTTATAAATTAAATATAACCAGATTAAAATGTTTATAAAAAATTTTCAAAACAATAAAAAAATATGTATCTGAAAAGATCGGTGCTGAACTATTAAATATGTTTCAACTCATTAGTCATTCCTTAATATATTCACTTCGTAAAAAATGCAAAAGTACAAATCCCCTGCTGCTATAATACACGCCTCCTCAAAAATAAAATAACTCAATCTTTCAATAAGATAGCTATAAAAACCACTCTTCAATGAGCCACCTGTGGATAATTAATTATTAGTCATAACCTTTGAACATAGATAATGAAATAATTTAAAATTAGTTAAATGACATAAAATAAGCATTGATTTTGTAACTTCAAAATTAGGGTTAAAATGCAAGATCCAACCCTTCCAATGAGTCCAACAACATAAAAAAAATAGAAATAACTATCTAATTATAAGTTTGGAGTTACAATGCTAATTTAGAATAAGAAATTATAAACGGTCCAGAATTTGCCATGTCAGCACTCATTCTGCTAAGGGCCCTACCTGCCAAGTCTGCTGGGCCGCTGGAGCTGGCTCCGCCCAGACGTAAGAACAGGGCCATATACATATCTGATTGGGATGAAAATTGGTATAATAATAGAATACATTATTCAAAATATAATAAGTGAGGTAGATTATAATTTTATGATCTTGTGGAGCCTATTTCAGTGTCACTGCAACTGAATATTTCTGATATATATATCCGGTACAGCACAATTGCACCGGAACAGCTGTATATTTGATAAAAAATTGACCCCACACATATTATAATGCAATGAAACTTTATACAATCATTTATCTATATATAAATTTTATAGCAAATGATTTACATATTAAAAAATCACTTTAAAGTTATTATTTAAATCAAACTATTTTATTGCGTTGAATTTGTACCATTTCCAGACGGAGCCCATATACATATCTGATTGGGATAAAAAATAGTATGATAATATTATTCGAAATACAATGAGTGGAGTAGATTATGATTTGATGATCATACGGAGCCCATTTTAGCGACGCTGTACCTAAATATTTCGGTATATATATATATATTATATTATATTATATTATATATTATATTAATAGCCAACTGGGGTCATCCGTGGGTTCAATACCCGCTGCCGTATATTAGGTAGGATTATATATATTTTTTAATAGCCACTTGGGGTCATCCGTGGGTTCAATACCAGCTGCCATATATTAGGTAGGATTTTATATCCTTTCCCCCTGGTTACAGGAGGGTTTCATTGGAAGACAATCAATTTCACAAATTATATTTTTTTTTGTAAAACCTCTTAGCTATTGGGGCTAAAATCCTATTTCAAACCTTATCAAAATTTGCAAATTTTATAATTTCTTTTTTTTAAAGGTACACATTTGATAATATGTGTTAACCGAACTACATAGGATTGCTAAGTATTTGATAGTATGTGCAAATTTTTGCAAATATGCCTACAACATTTAACTAATATTGCATCTGTGCCTCTAAGTTTGCTAACGTTATAAATATACCCACAAAATTTGTATGAAATTGCAATCGTGTACCTTCTGTTATGATGCCGTTAAAATTTTTTTAACATGTCGATAATACACTTTAAGTCATGTGATACACTTATAATTTTTACAAATATTATAATCATATTTGCAAAAAATTCCTAAATAATAATATATGTAAAAATATGTGAAATAATAAAATAGTAAATATGCCTACAATATTTGAGAAATTGCAAGTATATCATTTGACTTAAAAGACATTATCTATTTTACAAAAAAATCTAATGGCGTCTTAATGAAAGGGACGCGCTTGCCATTTCATGTAAATTTTGTGAGCATATTTGAAATATCGGCAAACTTATGGACAAATGCAATATTGGTCAAACTTTATAGGCATATTTGTAAAAATTCCTAAAATTTATAATTAAATTAAAGTACAAATCCAAATTAAGCATGTTTATAGAGTAATGTGCAGAGCTCATTAAACTATCCATCCACCACCGTATGTTTGCATTGAGGAGTGAGGAGATGGAATACATATCTATTTCGTCTCTACAATATTTCGTCCAAGTTAACGGGGCGTCCAAGCAAACCAAAGCCATGAATAGTTGAAGGTAGGAGTGAGAAGCTTCACTTTGGGAAGTAATAAAATTTTTAGTTCAAAACTTTTTTGCTTAAAAGTTTTTAAAATTATATAAAATATGGGAGAGCTTTGTGAAACTCTTCTTCTATGTAAACCTTTACATTTTGAACATTTAGATAGTTGATGAAGAATTTATTATATTCATTGTATTTAACATCATTTATATTATCATTGAAACACTTTCGTTTGTCTATAATTACTGTATATGAGCCGCATCTACAAATTATAAAATCAACATAATAAAATAACTTAATAGTAAATATTAATTTTTAAATAGTATTTTCAACATCTAAACCATTTAAAATACCATAAATATGTGGATAAATAATTCCATAAAATACTATTTCATTCTAATACATATGTGAATAGATCTAAATTTTTTCTTAATGTACATAGAATGTATCTATTTTTGAGCAAATTTGGCCAATGCACGTATTAAATTTGAATGAAACTTACTCTCCCAGTTAAAAAATGATGTTAAATACAATAAATGAATTGAATTTTCAATCTAACATCAAAATCTCAAAAATGGAGAGGGATTATATAAAACCGCTTTTATATAATCTAGTTACATAAAAGCAAGTCAGTATAAAATAATATGATATGATAGGGGTAATGATGAAAAGTAAAGAGAATAAAATTAAGATATATAACTTAATTATATGAATAGTTGTGCAGAAATGATTGAAAAATAGCATGGTTGCATGAAAATATGTAAACAAATAATTAAATGGCAAATTATATATATATATTCATGAATTTTATCTTTAATTTCACTTACACCTGTGAATTTTCAAAAATTCCTCTCATATCCACAATTTTTATCATAATTTCACTTATACTCATGTCATTAGGAATTCATTAAATGAGCCATTAAATGACTCATTGTAAAATGACGAATATGCCCAAACTCTAAAGTAATTTAAGATTGTTTTGCTTAGAGGTAAAGATTCATTTTGAAATAATATATGATTATACAGTTGTAGAATTATTAAAAATTTATTATAATAAGAATTTTTAGCTCTAAAATCATAATATGGCTAACATATTCATCATTTTTCAAAGAGCCAGCGGCCTCTTTAGTGGATCGATAAAGGCGTAGGTATAAGTGAAATTATAATGAAAATTTGTGGATATAAGAAATTTTTTTGAAAATTTATAGGTATAAGTTGAATTATAGGTAAAATTCCTGAGTATATAAGGAATTCACTCGTAATTAAAAAATAAGATAATTATGAAAGGTGAAAAATTTTAGATCGAAAAGTTTTATGTTTATAAAAGCACACTTTCATTTGATTAGCTTCCGAGTAATTGATACATATTTCTACGCCAGGCCCTTTTTTTTATGTAACAAGTTATATGGTTACATTTTTAAGATATTGATGATGAGTATAAAATTCAATCCATCCATTATTTAGTTAAGAGATTTAGTTTTATTTAAATCAAATATATGTATAGGTCACATTTACTTAAAATAGATATATTTACGTGTCAATTAGGAAAAATACTTAGACATATTCATTTATATATTATAATGTAATATTACTTTATGGAATCATTTATTCACTTAGCAATGATATTTTAGAGCGTTTAAATATTGAAAATATTACTTGAATTACATTGGTTTTTTTACACATTTATAGATGAGACCATGCACAGGAATATTAAATAAATGAGAAGGTTTATATGATAATATAAATTACTGTTAATGAAATAATTTTTTTATCAATTATCAAAATGTTAAAAAATAAAGGGAATTATAAAGCAAAGGGGTTTCACAGAAGCCGGCTCATCGAAAATTTAACTGCCCAAATTATTCTTAAAAAAGATCAATTCGTTTTCGGAAAAAAGGTATGTATGTAACCATGAAGATTACCGTTCGAGGGGGCCGGCCAGTGCATGGAGTAGGTACCGAGTAGCATTTAGATAGAGCGCGAGTATACTCCCTTTTCTCTTCTTCCGTCTTTTTATCCTCCTCAGCTCAGCGGCAAGTGCCGGACCAGCACTTGCTCTCTCTCGCTCTCCGGCAGCAGCAGCGGCGGCCGCCATGGAAGAAGGGAGACAGAGCGTCGTCGAGATATCAAAGGGCTTATCTCCTCCTTCAAATCCCATAGCTCAGCTCCAGGTACGGTTCAAAGAGCTTGAGACTGGATTCCGGTGCTGGCTTGCCAAGCAGCCCTTGCCGGTGGAGGCTGCTATCGTCACCGCCACCAACGCCGCCCAGGGCGCTGCGATCGGCGCCTTCATGGGCACTCTCACGGGGGACCTCTCTTCCTCTTTCCCCACTCCGCCTCCGCAGGCCGGCCTCAATCCTCAGGCCGCGGCTTCTCTCAAACAAGCTCAGGTCAGTTAAGTGTAGAAGATGAAAAATACGATATTTACCTCTTCCGTGACGCCTTTTTCCAATTCTGCCTGCTTTTCCCAAATTCGGGAATTGGGTTATTTCTGTTATGCATTCTCGACAGTGTATTGAATAAGGCTTTTTTCTTTGTACTGAATTCGTTGATTTTGAGCGCATGTCTGCGGTTATCTCATTCAAGATTTTGGCGTGAGGAGCGTGGAAAACAGGGAAAACAAACAAACCATGATATAGAATAATAGAAATGATAACTTTCAAGTCCTTTCATTCCCCCCTCGATTGCGTGCATGAATCCCACCATGGGGAGGGATGAATTGAATCCCTGCCATATTGACTGAAGAAACAAAATTATGACTGGAAATATAAGGAAAAGAAACAACTATTTTTAAACGAATCGTGTACGATGATGGAAGCAACAAAATCTCAAAACATGCATTTAGCTGTAAGAAGAAATGTGCATACACGTAAGAAAGATCTGGACAACTTGATGGGCCCTTGCTAGCGATTCAGTGAATGATAAGAAAAACCCTGATGGATAGGACAGCTCAACTTCTACATTTATTCCTCTCAAAAGACTTGCAGGCACAAAGAGAAAGCAGCCTGTTGATGTCTTGGTGGAAGGGGTGGGTCGCAACTCCCGAGAATTGATAATTATCTTATTGGTCCTGAAGTCAAGCAAACAGTGTTGGAACCATATAATCTTGGATTCATTCAAAAGCATACACAATAGGCTCCCAAACAGTTTGAATTTCATGCTATTTGGATTCTGTTTTTGTCCCTTAAATTAGTCTGCCAAAGAAATCTATAAAGAACTACTGTTAACATTTGCAAGTTCCTAATCTAATGCAAATTGCTGACTAAAGTGAAGCTCCCAACTCCCAACAGTAAAAATAATCATTGAATTAGCTTCTGTGATGTCCCTGCACCCAAAGAAATATTAGATTGATCGCAGCCAAATGCTTTCTCAAATAACCAGATCTAGGTAGCTTACGCAGCGTTTGGTAGCAAAAATAATATTTGCTTAGGGCATGTTTGTTTTTAACAAAAAATTTTCAAACTAAAAGTTTTCTCTCTCCATAACTACCATATTTTAAAGTTATTTCTCCACATCTTCCTATCTAACTATCTTATTTTTTAATCATTTCTACATAATTGCCTATACAACTAACCTATCTATTTTAACTTTATTTTCTTTACACCTCATCATTATTTGTATCATATTACATAATTTTTTATCAGTTTAACAACTTTTATACTAAAAATTTTTCGTTCAAAAGTTTTATCACTTCCATGGGCGCGGAATCTAGTTTTACATCTGCGTGCCATGTGGGTGTTCGAATCCCATTGTGGGGATTTCAAACCAAACTTTAGGCAGGGGCATTTAGCCCCTCTTAAAAATATGTTGGGAGTTTGTTGTCTCCCTTGTTAATATTTGGGAGGTTGTTGTCTCCCTTTAGAAAAAATTGTAAGAATTGTCTCAGGACTTTGAATGTAATATGATTTGAGATATGATGTAATTATACACCAATCAACAAAAAAAAAAAAATTATCACTTCCCAAACACACCCTTAGTGAAAATTTAAAAATATTCCATGGTCATTCCCGTTGTCATTTTGGTTCTACTTATGATTCATATTCAAATAGGCTGCTAGTCAGTGCACAAAAAGCAACCTAGGAAATATTGTTATGAGTTAGTCAGTGTGAAAATAATTTGCCTATGCAACTGGTTTGTCAATTAAGGAGGTTGGGAAGTGAGACTGCAAATATTTGTCCATGTAAATGGTTGAGTAACTTATAGTTACGTAGTTGTTTACTTTTTAAATGTAATACACCTTATTTTCATGAGACCCAACGACAGCTTTATGTTGGTTCCTGGATAGAATCGACTTCATGTAATCTGTGATTGGTGCTGAATATATCTTTCCATCTGATGATCTGGGAGTTTTATCATTGTTGACTAGGCGAGCATCCACATTCTGATTCCTTTTCCTCTGTTTGGAAATGATAGTTCTTCAACATTTACTATATCTTGAACTATTGACATTGTGACTTCTAGGCTCTTGCTGGTGGCCCTTTGGTGCAAGCCCGCAACTTTGCAGTTATGACAGGTGTGAATGCTGGCATATCCTGTGTTATGAAAAGAATAAGAGGAGCAGAGGATATTCAAACCAGGTATAAAATGTTTCCTTTCTTCCTTGAAATTTCATTATCATTTCAAGTTGAATATCAAATGCAGGATACTTGAACTACAGACTAGTTTCGTTGATGCTGTTTGTGTTTATCGGTTGGTGAACGCTCAGCTATATTTGCATAACATGAGAATATTTATTGCAGTATGGTGGCAGCGTTTGGGTCTGGAGCAATGTTTTCTGTAGTTAGTGGTGTGGGAGGACCAAATATGGCAGCTAATGCTGTCACTTCTGGGTTGTTCTTTGCTCTTGTTCAAGGTGGACTTTTTAAGGTATAACTCTAAATTTTTGATGGGCCCTATTTTTAAAGTTATCATCATTTCTTGTGTTCGTTTGCACTCAACTATGGGAATATTGTGCTTTATCTGATTTTGAATAATTTACTTTGGGTTTTTCCCCCAACGATCGAGAGTTATGGAAACAACAATATGATCAGGACTTTGCCTCTAAAATACAAGAAGAAGCTGTATGTACTTGAAGAGTGCCACAATTATCAGTGTTGATTGATTCCCTTGAATAGTGCATGCTAAATGTTGGGAGTTTGTTCTGACGCTGCTCTTTATTTCCTGTATGGTCTAGGGTGTTGGGATTTTTCAAAATTATAATAAGTATAATATAATTTAATAAATTAACAACAAAAAGCAAAGTAGTTAAGTTGGTAGGAGATGTTGGCAGAAACTAACAGGTCTTGGGTTGGAATCTACCATTTGGCTATTTTTTTGAATTTTCAATTTGCACCAAGGGATGCAAATTGGAATTGGGATGTGTATATTAAATTGAATGGTTGTGTAATACGACTATTCAAGCGACGGATTAATTCCAACCCTAGTGCTCCCATTTTCTCATTCAGACACATCTTGTCTCTTTCAAGACATTGTGTTGTCTCTGTTCAGACATCTCATAGCTTGTCTTGATTCAGACATTGTTGTCTTAATCAAGTTTTTGCAGTTTTATCATATTGTTTTGAAATTCTCTCCATTCAACCAAAAGTTCTGTTATCAAGTGTTCGTGTGCCTAGAAAAGGTGCTGCTTTCTATTCTAGTTCAGGTTTCAATTTTTGTATCGTGGAGGCAACTGTAAAATTACCCTAGGCAGCAGATAGGGTAGCAAAATTGCCTTGAGGAAAGTGACGTCGTAACACGCCTGAAGTGACATTTGATTTTAATTTCACTTTTTCCACTTTCCTTAATTCTCTCCTTTTTATATTTTGCCCCAACATAGGTAGCTTCTGGATTATTGTTAATCCAATCAGGCACTTTTTCCATCCCAAAGAATGTCTATTCATTAGTGATATAGACATCAAAGTTTAGCAGCCGTTGAATGCAAACATTTACCTTCAACTTTGGGCTGCTGTTAAATGGAAACATTTACCTTTGACCATGGATTCTACACGCACTTCACGTCTTGCAATATGTATATAATTGCATACACTGCACCAATTTGTAGTTTTGGGTCTTGCTTGAGGATTGTGATGCAGATTTGTGGTTGTATCATATTCAATGTATAGCTTGTGAAAATGGTGGATTATCCTGGCTATAATTCGATTCTCAATTATTGACAAATTTTACTCGTTTTTTTTTTTTTATAGCTTGGTCAACAATTCTCTCAGCCACCAGCAGAAGATGTATTCTATGTTAAAACCAGATGCATGTTGTCAAACCTTGGGCTTCAGAACTATGAGAAGAACTTTAAGAAGGGGCTCCTCACAGACAATACTTTACCTTTGCTCACTGACAGGTGTGTAGGAACTTCTTTACCTCATATAGGGTTTTATTTGGGAGCTCCACTGATCAGTAATGACAATATACAGATCTAATGTATTTTTCTTGCACCAAATTGTTGTTTCAGTGCTCTTAAAGATGCGAAAATCCCACCAGGACCTCGACTTCTCATTCTTGATCACATTCAAAGGTGAGAGATAGACACATGGTGTTTTTGAATTGTGAATTCTCCTGACAAAAATGGATAAGATGTTTGGTTGCAAACGACCTTAGGGGTTTTATAGTGGAAATTCTAATCTTATGGCCTTCTTCCTCAGCAAAAATGGATAAGACGTTGGTTGCAAATGTCACTGACAGTACTTCCATTTTGGACTGCATGAATTATATTGGCACAGACAAGGCTTTTCCCTTTGTTATTGGTGTCTGGTGATGCCTTAACTGTCTGCTTATTTGCTTCAGTTTGAAGGGGCTACTGGTTCAATTTTTGCTCATTGAAATGGACTAAACATTTGCTCAATATTTTACTGGTCTGTTTCTATTTATAAAAATGGTGTTTGCATGTGGGAAGTTGTGCTAAGCCCAGCCATTGTCCACAATATCAGCATGCCCAACCCCTGAAATAGGGATTATATTACCATGATGCATGTTCACAAGTGTGGTCTATGATAAATCTCTTTGGTTCTTCAAGTTGAATGGCTCAGATCATCAATAAAAAATCATGCTTACGTGTCTGCAAATTTCTCTTTGAACAAATTCAGTCTACCGTGAGCAGAGCCTTGATGTTTGCTGCCTAATTGATTCCACAGGGATCCCGAGATTGCAAAACAGAAGCGGTGACAAGCTGCAGATTTCTGTTCCCAGACTAGCTCACATGGTTCTTTCAAAGATATCATAAAGTTTTGTCATCTTGGCAGGAATTAGTTCATTTGGATTAGTAATTAGGTTTTTGATCTTTCCAGCAATGAGAAGTGTGCTATGAGACAATCTAGAAATCGCTGTTCCTTAGTTTTGAAAACATTTTGATGTAATTGGGGCTGCTCCTAAATTTTATCTTATGACCATGCTTTGGTGACTCATAAATGCTCATTAAATTTTTTTTGGGTCTACCCCATTCCAATAATCTTTTGAATATCTTCCACTTCAGGATTGTTCTTGATATGAATTTGACAGGTTAAGGTGCATAGTGGTGGTGGATAGTGCCTCAAAAACATCTCAGTGCAATAACCATCGAGAAGAACTTACTGCCATGTTTCTGTTGCATCATATTCCATATGTATTTCTATCTTCTCAGGAGGACAATGCATATCAGAATGTGTTACGGAAACTATGGGAACCCATGTCTGCGTGTGTGAAGAAGCAAGCAATTGTCTTCTCTGACTAACTTCTCGGCTGGCCCAACTTCAATTCCCTGTCTTTCTTCCTCAACTTCCTTGCTCTTATTTATTAAATTGGGTGAAGTGGGCAAGTGAGAACTGCTAGAATTAGAGGTAAAGAGCTTTTGGCATTGTGCAAAGTCTCCTTCGCTTGAGCTTAAACGAAGAGAAGATAGATTTTCAGGGGAGGTGCGCGTACATTAGTGGTTTAAAAAACTGAGTTTTTTTTTTTTCCTTTTTTTTTTTTTTTTTAGGTGAGTGAGTAAATTTTAGTAACAGAAAATTGATGTGCATTCCATAATTCTGATGTTCTAGTTGAGGCCCAGTTCCTGATCCAATGAACCCTCAGCACAAACTCATGCAGCCTAATCAAGCTTATGCTATCTTTTTTCAAAAAGATTTTTTATACGAAGTTTTGATTATAAGATGCAAGGGAGATCCATGATTCCGGATTCACCATTCAGCTAATGGTATACTTCTAGTTTGGTCAAATAACACCATCGGCTATCTTTACTAGCATTTGTTCAGAGCCTTACAATATGAGAAAGAAGCAATTGAAATCAAGATAATTCTCTAATTCTGCACCTCTAAATTACGATTCATAAATTTTAAGATGTACAAGGCCATTTTGATACAATGCTTGTGAAGTTCATTTCCAGCCTTTGAGACTATTATGTGATCATGATCTCAACTACAGGGATCCAAGTGTATGCTAAGCAGCACAAGCTGCTGAAAACATTGCGCATCTGTCATTGCAGAAAACATGGGAAAATAGAGCCCCCAGCAATTATTGCAGACTCTAATACTGCATCTCAGTGTACGTTTATAAAAGTTTAGATCTGTAGGGCCCTTTTGATGGGGAAGTGGTGCGTTCTTAAATTGGTAGAGATGCAGAGCTTGCACTTTTCATCTTGCTGTTTCCAAGGAAGCTGGCATACCATCGAGCAGACAACCTGGGATACCTCTTTCTCTCCTTGTCATTGAAATCAATTCCATAGAGACCATAACTAGCCGTGTATCCAAAATTAAGTTCAAAACAATCTACAAAGGACCACACGAAGTATCCCCCAGTATTCGATCCATTCCTGCAAGGAAGTATATGCTTGTTCACAAAAGAAAGAATCTTGAAGCATGAACAGATGACTATATACCAAGGGGGACAATCACCTAGGTGCTAGAAGCAATTTTAGGAATGCTTATCATGGGTCCCCAAACAGTGGTTGTTTTCTAATTTTAGTTCATCACTTTCGCATCTCAGACTGTTGGAAAGTTGACAGTGGCTGTTTTTCCGAGGATATGCCAGAAAATATGTGCAAATGAGAACAGCTCACTAGCAAAAAAATCAATTGATGGCAACAACATGCTCTTCAGTTCCTCGGTTTTACCATTGAGGATTGTCACTTCAGCCTCTCAAGTGTATCTTAAAAGAAATTATATGAAAAAATGATTCCACAAAGTACCTTATCGCCTCGAGCAGCACTTGTATGTATTCCTGTAAATATTTTGCCCTTTTGTCATCGTTGTTGGCCTCAGAAGAATAGGTCTTGTTACCATAAACTGCGTATCCTGATTGCAAGGCATGGTCAGAGTTAGACACATATAACTTACTCCAGTTCTTAGCATGCAAATGCGTGATATGGGTCTGCTGAGAGTAGCTTAAACTTTATGCAATTCATTGCCTTACAACTAACAAAACATACACTCCTCTGTTTCTTATGCGTGTCTTGTATTAATTAATATGGCCAGACAGTCATTCTCAATAAATTAAGATCGGTTTACTCCGCAACTTAGTTTTGCTTACACTACTTTGTTGGTCTGTTTTATTGATACAACCCACAGTTCCAGACCAAAGTAGGCTAGATTGTTAGAGGGATTTTGGGGGATCTCGAATGAGCAGTTCGAGCTGTTCTTATCATGTCACAATCACTGATGCAATATCAATTTGGCTTCTGATTTCTTCTTGCCATGCGTTCCTATCAAACAGCATGAAAATTGTGTCTGAATGATAGTCAAGATCCAGACAAAAGATGTGGCCTATAGGCTCATGTTTAATGGGCACTGCTACATGCTGGTCGTTATTTCAATTAGTTCATGCCATGAAACGAAGCTTTTCCTGTTAAATAACAAATGAATTTACATGCTGGTCATTGTTTAAGTAGCTCATACCATTAAACCAGCCTTTGTTTGTCAACAGAAGAAAATTAGTGCGGGGATTACCATTTTCATGGATCATGACCGGAATATTCTCATAATGCTGTTTGAAATAGTCTAGCAAGTTTCGAAGGGCCCAAGGAGTGCTAGGGAAGGTGTCGTTCTCAGAAAAGCCTTCAACTGCATTAGAAGCAAATTCACTGTCATTTATCATTTTGTAAATTAACCACAGTCTACATAAATCTAAGTCAAAGTCAAATCAAACTGAAATTTCGGAATTCATCGAGTGTCCAAGAAAATCATATTGCTACCTAATCTGGCAATGATTTCAAATTGGTATTTTTGAAATGAGAATACTGACACATGCAAAAGGCATTGATTCACATGTTAGTGCCTTTGTGACGTGAACAAGCATAAAAAATTTTGCATTGTGATATTCCAAAAACTCCATGGTATTCTGCAATGACATGCTCAATTGCTGGATCCTTTTTTTTTTTATTATTTTTTTTTTAATAAAGGACTACTGGATCCTTGAGTTTATAGTTTCTCTTCTGAATAACACCATGCATGTGGTCAACTTACATGAAATCATTATCGACACATCTCTAGCATAGTCTCTCTCATTCTTGGGAAATTGTTGGGGAAAGTTTTGAACATGAAGTACTTGATAGTGATTGAGGCCAACAAAATCCAATGCTCCTTTCAACAGTTTTTGTTCTTTCTCACTGAAAGATGGCAGTCGAGATCCTACAATCCTCCTCATGCTAGCAGGGTAGTCTCCATACAGGAGGGGATCTAGAACCCTGGTCCATCAAGCAAGTCATATGATGTGCTTAATGCCATGGTCAGATTATTGCGAAGAACAAGAAACCACAAGTTCAGGGGAATTCTTCTTACCAACCAAGTTCAAAATCTTTCATTCTCTGGGCAGCTGCAACATCTTCGGATGAATTTGTTACAGGTTCATACCACACTGCCAGGAGTGTAATTCCTACTTGTCCTCCCTGCTTAATCTGCACAAGAGATGAAACATGCGTTTTTCACAAGAATCCATACTGAAAATGTTCAAAATGACTCCAGAAGTGGGAGATAGGGAATAGATTCCAGCTGTTGTCCCTTCCTTGTGAGGTAGAGATAGATGAATGGTGAAGAGTATGGCAAACCTGGTATTTTTGTCTATAGAGATTGACTGCTGCTGCATGAGACAATAGCAAGATGTGGTTAGCAATATATACTTCTGTGGGGGAGTTCCCCTTTGAACAATTGTAGAGGCCAAAAGGATGGGAGCAATGCTGAGGTGGAAATACTCCAAGATCATAGCCCATAAGTGCTTGTATCGTAGGTTCATTGAAAGTGCTCCAATACTGCACTCTATCGCCAAATTGTTTGAAACAAATGTCTGCATAGGCAGTGAAATCCTCACTGCAATAGGGCAGAAAGCAAAAAAGGACAAGATGTTAGGTGTTCTCCACATATACAAGGAACAAACACACAACTCCATTCTTCCATGCATATGAGCAAGGAAAACGAAATATTTAGTAGTCTGAGATGTTCTTCTGGTAGAAATATCCCCCTGTAATTGCTACGTTCTCCCAGTGGATGGATGACTGCAGGATTTATGAGAGGGAGAAAACAGGAATGAAGTTATAGATTTTTTCTCTGTCTTGCCTTAATTCTCATTTTGCCAATTTAGGGCATGTTTAGGAAACACAAACTTTTCTAACAGAAACTTTTCAATCTAAAACATTTCACTTTCTATAACTACCATATTTTTTAATCATTTCTTCACATTTTCATACACGACTATTCTACTTTTCAATCATTTCTACACAACTACCCAGACAACCAACCTATTTATTTTAATTTTATTTTCTTTACTCCTTATTATTACCCCCATTATATCATATCATTTTCTACTAATTCAAAAATTTTATACTAAAAACTTTTCATCAAAAGTTTTATTACTTACCAAACACACCCTTAAAATTTTCCTAATGATTAAATATGAATTCAAGCTTTATCATCAAATCGATCAAGAAGAGAAGATTTCCAATAGTAACTACCAACAATTGTTTGTGTTCTGTAATTGAATGAAGCAATTCGGCTGACAGAGGCTACAATTATATGCATGAATAGTAGAAGGTAAAGTAGATGGGTGGGTGATTAATTGAGTAAGAGGTAGGCAGGAAGAAATAGATTACATGAATTTTCGGTCCACACATCCTCCGTACTCATCTTCAAGTGTTTGAGGAATATCAAAATGATTGAGAGTAACATGAGGCTGAATTCCTACAAAATCAGGGTATTCATTATAAACGTCTTCAAATTAAAGCAAGATATGTATGATATCGCATCATATGTATATATACGATAAGTTCCCACAAATTTAATTATTACCATGGAGGACTAGTTCATTGATGAGATTGTTGTAATACTCCAAGCCTTTCGGATTCACAGCTCCTCGACCATCTGCAGCAGGCATGTAATTAAAGCGAGAAAAAAAGAAAAAAAGAAAATTAAATAACCAGTGGTAAGTTGTAGTAAGTAGCTACCAGGAATGAGCCTTGACCAAGAGATCGAGAACCTGTAGGCATCCAACCCCATCTCATGCATCAGCTTCACATCCTCCTGCATGCCATTAATTAGCCAATACAAATGCAATAGAATACAATACAATTAGCATTTTTGTAGTAGGCTGCAATGCATGCAAGCATGACCCAGATGAAGAAGAGTGTCGATTAATAAGAAAATTAAGCATTGGTGTGGGTGTGTATCTGTTTCGTTTTGTTTACCTTGTACTTGTGATACTGATCCGCTCCAACATCTCCAGTTCTCTGGTCCATAGTGTTTCCTGTAAATCATATATGTGATCACCCAATTAACCCAAAATTAAAAGCCAAAAGTACAGATGAGGAGGTGATGATATGTAGAGTAAAAAATAAAGACAATACCTTCATGTGTGAAAGTGTCCCAGATACTGGGCTTTCTTCCATCCTCTGCAGCTCCTCCTTCAACCTAATTAATTAAGATTTTAATACACATACATAAAAGATAGACACATATGTATGTGCAGAAGAATTTAACTAATTATTAAGATCATACACATGCAAATCATTAATCAATCAATTAATTAATTAATTAATTAAGCAATCAGACATGAAGGGAGGGAGGCAGCAGAGGAATGTAAACTGGAGACAGGCCGGCAGGCACTCACCTGATAGGCAGAAGTGCCGGCCCCAAAAATGAATCCGGATGGGAAATCATCCTTGCTAATTTTGGAATTGGAAGTCACTGTTTTCATCTTGACTGGTACTTCGACTGCGGCTATGAAAGCGATTAGTTGGAGGAGGATGTGGAAGATGAGGCTGCTGCTGCTAGTGTATCCCATTTTCTGCTTCTTCTCCTCCTTTCTTCTTCCCACCTCTACCTCCTTCCCTCCTTGACAGTATTAATCTCCTTCTTCTTCAAATATTCTCTTAATTATTTTTCTCTTCTCCCCCACTCTCTGCCTTCTCCCCACCTTGATAATATTAATGTTAGCAGACTATTAACTTAGATTAGTAGTATACAATAATAGCTACCGAAGAGTGCAAGAGAATATTGTAGAAGAGACACACACATGGCCATGGGCTTGGAAACGTGGGAAAATCGGACAAACATGCATGCAGGATTGAGATTGGACAGGGAAACCGCCAAACAAGCCAAAGGCACTGACATGGAGGATGGACCAGACCAATATTCAGAGCTCATTTTTTCAAATATCTTTTTTCTCAAAGCTAAATATAATTACTTTTTTCGAATTTCTAAGTGCCCGCTTGCCCTTCACCCCAGGTTATCTGATCAGACAGATAACCACTCTCTTTGAAAATTTGCATTTTTTTAGTGTATCATGGGGCGAAAAGTCTATGATGGCTCATTGCTTATGTATGCATATAACCATGTCTAGAATTTGAAAATCACTTCGATCCATTTGCATATAAAGTATAATACTGTAGTAGTTTATAGAATCATTTATTTATGTAGGAAAAATGTTTTATACAGTAATTTTTTTTTTTTTTTTTACATAGGAAAAATGCTTAATTTGCACATGGATGATTAATTTCAATTGCTGCTTAGTTTGAATTTTGAACAAGAGGCTATTCATTGAATAATAATTGGGTATTTTTCAAAGCACATGAAGCATGAACGGGTGATTTTGTCAAAGCAAATAATTGAGCTTTGGACAGGCTTAGCTGGCCAGGACAGGAATAAAGGACAAATTACTGCTATTTCTTTTCACCAGTTCCATCCAGATTATTCCAGACCAACCCACATACATCCAAATTAATGGGGCCTAATTTTTATATATTCCATTCATTTATTTTCTTAATTTGTTATTATGTACGTGATAATGATACTTAAAATCACTTCCACCCAAAAAAAAAAAAAAAAAAAATCTTTTGGAGGCAACGCATAAGTAATTTTTTTTTTTTTACATGTTTATGTATTCGCTTTATAGTAACTCTTGACTTTTCTGAGGGCGCATGATCTCGACCAGGCATGTCTGTAAAATTTACTCATACGCTTTGGGACATGGATTGCGACATTTGTTCAACTTTTTGAGCCATATATGCAAATAAATAAGTAAATAAAATTTAAAATCCCATCGATCATCGCCTTAGTATTATTATATGTCTAGTATTACATACCGTTCGCATATATTAAATTATGGATGGGTGAATATTGGGTCCCAATGATTTAATATGAATCTATTCTACCAATTCGAATTCATGGACTTTATCTTTAATTATAATTTTATAGCTAAAAATTCATATTCTAATTAATTTTTAGTAATTTTACAATTATAAAGTAATTTATTATTTGAATATGAATCTTTGACTTTGAGTAATCAATCTCGAATTATATTAAGGCTTTGACATATTGGCCATTTTGCATGAAGGATAACAGCCCATTTAACAGATCTATAACAGGGGTGGGTACAAATAAAATTTAAAGCAAAATACGTAAGTATATTAGGAATTTTTGAACAATGATGAATATAAGTAGAATTAAGAGTAATAAAATTTATATGCATATATAAAATTTGCTCAAAATCTCATCTATTGCTAATCTAATATATTCTACCAATTTGAATTCGTAGACCTCATCCTTGATTTCTGGGCCTATTTTACTAGTTAAATCAAGGTCTAAACTGATCAATTTGTGTAACAAAATTATTTCCATCAAAGTCTTCAATCGACCGTGCATGCTTAAAAGAGATGTAGAGTTATGTTAAAAAAAATACAAAAAATGACTTAAATCAACTTCCACAGGCAAGATTCTATAAATATATGTACAGATGTTGAATTAAAGCTTTTAAATTTAATATACCAACCAAATAATTTCATAATATTTCTTATGATAATAATAATAGTAGTAGTTATAATAACAAGGCCATATGTGTGTGTATATATATATATATATGAGAGCTGTTCCGGTGCAGTGATGCAGCACCGGAACAGAGGTACATTGGGCCCAAAATGGGCCCACATGATCATGAAATCATGATCTACTCCACCAATTGTATTTAGAATAATGTATTCTATTACCATACCAATTTTCATCTCAATCAGATACTTTAAAGTTGTTATTTACATCAAATTATTTTATTACGTTGGATTTATACCATTTTCAGATGGGGCCCATATACATATTTGATTGAGATGAAAATTGGTATAGTAATAGAATACATTATTCTAAATACAATGGGTAGAATAGATCATGATTTCATGATCATATGAGCCTCATTTTGGGGTCACTGCACGGCTGTTCCAGTGCAGTGCAACGATGCTGCACTGGAACAGCTCTCATATATATATATATATATATATATGAGGAGTGATTCTATTAGCCCGGGCTAAGTAAATGGCCCACTTAGCCCATCTCAAAAAACTTATTTAAAACAACTTTTTTTTATTTTTTTCTTCATACACTTGTTTATTTAAGTGTATTTAACATATAGACCAAGTTTTATCATTTTTGAAAATGTGCATATATTTTTTTTAGATTTTTGAAAATAAGGGTATTTTAAATGCATATATACACATAGATGTTTGAAAATCTCAAAAAAATAGATAAACATATTCAAAAATGGTAAAACTTGGTTTATATGTTAAATACACTTAGATAAACAAGTACATGAAAAAAAAAATAAAAAAAAATTATTATAAATAAGTTTTTTTAGGTGGGTGGGCCATTTACTTAGCCCGGGCTAATAGAATCACTCCTCTATCTATAAATATATATATATATATATATATATATAGGTGTCGCCATCAACAATACCTCAGTGAGTATGTCATGATCAAGAGAAGAAAAATAAAAGCCGCGACTTTTTTTTTTTGGTTTGGTTTTTGCAATGTTATGTTGTTGTTGTTGTTATTATTATTATTATTTAGTACGGCCATTTGGTTTTGTCATTTTGTGGACGTCGATGACGAAGACAATGGGTAAATTCGTCGATGACGCCGTCGCCTGTAAATTGCACGCCATAAACGTCGTTTTCTCGCAAGTCGTCCGTCGGTGCGGACCCGATTTCCAAACAGCGCTGTCCTCTTTTCAAGCAAAAGAGCACTTTTTAAAATTGACTCTCTCTCTCTCTCTCTCTAAAATGTGTAATGAAAAATCAGAGATGGCCAAATTACAAAAAGGTTGACGCTAACTGTGTATAAGAGTGCAAGACGTTAGGGGCGCTGCTCTCTCTCATGGTGAAGCTTTTAAAAATATATAATTTATTTTCAATATTTAAAATTATTAATTAAATTCGAATTAAGATTTAACACTGTAATATACATTTTGATTATTTATATAAGTTTTAAGAATTAAATTCGTTTAAATATTTATTTTTGAATTGATATTGATTCCATGAATATCATCTTATCCTAAGTTTTAGCTACAAGTATATTTTATTATTTTTTACCTCGTGTATGAATTTGATTTAAAAAATAAGTAATCAATTTATAAAAAAGAAGCGTACATGCGTTCAATAGTTTAGATTTCATATCTAGATGCTCTTGGGATTTTCAAAAATTATAATAAGTATAATATAATGTCAAATGTAAACAATAAAAATAAAGTATGCATGCTTCAAAAGATACAACAACTCAAGTTTGAAATTCAAACTTCCAATCGACAATACAAAAATGTGAAATGACATAGGTGATGTGGCAAGATTCTAGGGATGCATCCAATTGAAATTAAAATATATCAGTTAAATTGAATGGTTGTGTAATACAACCTTTCAAAACCATAAATATGGGTTAACTCAAACGAAAGTTCATTCAACTCTAGTGCTCTCATTGTCTCTTTCAGACATATCATCATTGCCTCTTTCAAGACATTGTGTTATCTCCATTCAAGCATCATTGTAGCTTGTCTTGATTAAGATATTGTTGTCTTAATCAAGTTTTACAAATTTGCCATTGTTTTGAAATTCTTTTCATTCAACTAAAAATTCTGCCTTGCACCTAGAAGAAGTCTTGCTTCTTGTTCTAGTTTAAGTTTCATTTTTTGGATTCCAGGAACAACTACAAAATTATCCTAAGTAACAAATAAGGTAACAAAACTACCTTAAGAAAAATGACGTTGTAACACACCTGAAGTGAAACTTGGTTCTATTTTCACTTTTTATATATTTTGCTCCAACAGATGCAAGTTATAACTAAATATAAACATATCAATATATTTAATTGGGGCAAATTCCACGTATTCATGCGAATTTTATCTTTAATTATACTTGTAGCTATGAACTTTCAGAAATTCCAAATATGCCCGCATATTTTCATAATTTCAAATATGTCATGAACTTTATGTTCTTTAATACTTCATAAAAGAAACTTTGTTTCTTTTGAGGTTGTTGAATAGCATGCTTTTGGTAAAAATTGGTAGTAGCAAACTTCTTGAAGATCCATCTATGGGCTGCAATTATCTTTTGTTTTTCTTTCTTGATTCATTATTACAAACAATATTTTTATATGCATCACATCAAGATTGTTGTGAATGAGATTGTGCTCTCAAAAGGTGACCTGAAAAAATACTTTTCTTCTTCCAAGGCCCTTCTATTTTTTAAAATTGGGGGAGAACTCGATGGGGGGAATCAGTGTATAATGAAAATCTCGATATCTATTAAAAGGAAGTTTCTCATATCGAAATTTATGAGCACTGGATAAGAATATGACTCATATAGCAATATTTCGCCTCATGATTCAACTATTGGAAACAAGTTTCAAAAATGTCTTTAGGACATGCATATGGACCTTTATTAGTATTTTAGCTTGATTAATTTCTATTAGCTAGAATATCACTAATAGTCCACAAAAAACATCCATTCTTATGTGCATCAAATGTTTGAGTGCCAACTTTCCACAATTCATGCAATTCCTCAGTAAGAGGCTGTAAATATACATCCAATTGATTCTAGGAGTATCCGGACCCAGAATAAGTAAAGATAAAATAAAATATTGTTGCTTCATGCACATTCACATCACTATTATTGGCCATGTGTTGTGATTAAGATTCTTAGTTCTAAATGGATTAAACCGTCACAAGATAAACCAAAATGAACATTATAAGGATCTGAAGCGCATAGGAGGTACTGAGAATTAAAAGTTTTCCATGCTTTACTACAAACAGGATGTCATGTCATGAAAGAAGTTGTTTTAATGACAAACAATATTTGTAACTTAGGCTTTAAAGGAAACCAACATAAGATTTTTATTACTAATTTTTTGTTCTTTCTGAAAGTTCACCATCCTCTAGAACATCCTCTAGAACAAATTTCTATCTAGAAGTATCATAAAAAAGATAAGCTTCCGACTTTGCAATTTATTTCCAATATATAATACAATTTTTGGGGCAAGCATAAATTTTCTCATACTTTAATCCTAAATCAAAGATGAACTTCTTTGTTTCATAATAAGATGTAGACCATTTGCTTCCTTCAGGAGATGCATTTTTCAATTACTCAAGCAACATAGTGAAGGACTACTTACTTCATCCATTAACACATTTTAAGCGCAAAAGTTTAACAATAAATGAAAGTTTTGTATATTTGTTGCACCCCGAAAACAACCCATGTTCATCATCTTTAATTAAGTCTAGGATCTTTTTTGCATTTCTATATTTTATCCAATATTAAGATTATGCAAAACATCTTCTCTTGTACCTTCATTTAAGTCCCTAGACCCATCATGCATACCAAAATTATTATACAACAATTCATGAATTCCATCATCTATACCTTCAACAAGATTTTGACTAGAAGGAGATCCTCCCATAATCTCTAATGATTGTACTAATATAACCCTTAAGAAATCCATCATAAATTAAATAATCTAACACTTCTCTCCTAATTTTTTTTTACCTAAAAATGCATTTCCCATATGCATAAGAAATCCTCCCATCTTGAGATGCTTTCTTAAATGCATTACCGAGAAGCCGAGTGACACCCTCAACGTATAACTTGGCCTTGATGCATAAATCTAACTTTCATCTATTATTGCAAAAACAGTTTAATTACAATTACATAGATATAACACTTGCTATTAAGAACCTGTATAAAAAGAAAAAAATAACATATTTAAATAACGAAACATGTTATAAAAAACAAAAGATGATCACAAGGCAAAACACACACAAGTAATTATTCTGCATACTCACATGCATTTAAATTAAGAAGAAACTCCTTATGGCCCAAACTAATAAGCAATCTTAAAATCATTAATTAATTGAATATTAATTATTTTACACTCCAAGCCCTAAATTACCCATTCTTCACATCCCATGATTCAATATTATATACAATCTTGAAGTCCCTTTTTAATTAATAAAAATTCAAGGAAATGAAAAATACACTACTTACATTAAAAAAAACAATATATCATAAAGTGAGGAGACGACGGGAAGGAGAAAATCTCTAGGGGAGATGGTGGAAGATGAAAATCCCTCCAGCTCAGGTTTCTCTTAAGAAAGAAAAACTTATTGGGGCTTTCCCTGTTTTTAACTACACTGCTTGTGTTGCGGAAATGAATTTTCTTATAAAAGCATTTTAAAAGTTGAGGTTTATGATTATAACCAAAGATCTGAATGGTCTGTTGATCATATTTTTTTAATTATTTGAAAACAGAACTGGGTCATGAACTATTTTCATCACCAATTCCCAGTTTTTCTAGTTCAACTAGTGCAAATCTGTAGTTAAATCATGGTTGAACCTGTAAAAGTAGGGATGCAATCTCGCCTGCTCCCGGGTGCATACACCTATTTATTTTTATTTATTTTTAAAAAAAATTTCATAAACTTGTTAGCCCAAGTGTATTGAACATATATATAAATTTTTACCATTTTTGGAGATTTTTAGATATTTATTTTTTATTTTTGAAAATCAGTGGCATTTTAGTAATTTAAAATTACCTAAAATGCCACTGATTTTCAAAAATAAAAAATAAATATCTAAAATATTCCAAAAATGGTAAAAATTTATACTCATGTTTAATACACCTATATTAACATTTTAAGAAAAAAAAATTTAAAAAAAATAAAAAAAACAGGTGTATGCACCCGGGAGATCGCATCCCGTAAAAGTAGGAAACCATAACATGAGTAGTTCACAGTTCAACCAGTTCAATCGGCTGGTTTGATTTTGAAAACAGTGATTACAATCAGTCTATGAAAACAAAAAAACATATCAGATATCTATTAATAAGTATGGGTGAAACTTAGGTTTATGAAAGTCGGTTCACCTCAACCCTAACGTTACTTATAAAACATTAACTGTAATCCTATATTTAAAAAATTGAGTTCCGATTGAATTTCAAGTTGAAATTTAAGTCGATGAGTTTCCATTTTATTTAAGAATAATAAGATATTGTACTAACACTATTGAAAATCTTAAATATATTCCTCAATTTGTCTAACTTTTAAGATTAAATTAAGGATAATTTGCAAATTCACACACTTAGTTTGACTATAATTGCAAATTTTACCCACATAGTTTGACCATCATTACAAATATACCAACGTCATTATGACGCCATTACCGCACCGTCACAGAATAGGTATATTTGCAAATGTTCGCAAATTATATGGGTATATTTGTAATCTTAAAAATTAAGTGAATATATTTAATTTTTAAAAATATACTCACGTAGTTTTCAAATTCACCCGCGTCCTGACGGTGCAATAATGACATTATAATAGCGTGAATATATTTGTAATTATGATCAAACTATGTGGAGGTAATTTTTAATTTTTGAAATTATATAAATATATTTGCAAGTACAGTCAAACCATATAAGTATATTTGCAAATTATCCTTAAATTAATACTCGATGCATTCATTTTGTCAAAAATAATTATTTCATCATCACATTTGAAAAGTGTTTTGAGCAAAGTTCCGGATAAATATAATAAAAAATATGAATCATGAGGCTATCATCCAAATGAAGAGAGGCTGAGGCACTGGCCTTGGATTTTTGCCGGTGATGGAGTTGCCTCTGCAATCTGCATTAGCTGCGATGGATTTGTGCTCGTCGGTGGGTCGCCTGGCATCAGCGGCTTTTGAATTGGATGTGGCTGCGATTTGTCATGAGTAGAGGTCGCCGGCTGTTATTTGAGCTGGGGATTCCATGGCTTTGGCGAGGATTGTTCGTTGTAAAGATGGGCTGCTTGCTGCTGATTCTTCATCAAATAAATTGGCGGGCTGATAGCTCTGAACTTGGAAGGCATGGCAGCAAGAACTGGACAGGGCACGATGTGACTTGAGCCTCGGATTTCATGAAGGCACCGTCTGACAGCAGCAATTGATTCAGACTCGGATCCTTGCTTGGTAACCTGCCGGTGATTGCAGAAATTGCAGAGATGGATTTTGATTTCGTGGCCGGCTGCTTGGGGAGAAGGTTCGAGGTTAAATTTCGGTGCCATTACTGCTGCTTGGACAGTTGCCAGAATTGAATCTCGAAAGGGATTAAAGGAAACAGGGCTGCCGCTGGAGCTCTGGGATAGGCCTGACAGAAGGCGATGCTGCTTGATTTGATCACCGTCGGAATCAATGGAGACGCTGGTTTTGGTGTATAGTTGCGGCCAAATTGAAGAGGGGGAGATCGCCGGGTGAAGGAGACAATTGCAAGATGGGTTTGATGAATCGGGTAGCAGGGAAACTGCTGCAATTTGGGAAATGGTGGCAGAACGTGGCGGCCATCGATGGGCTTCTTTGGGGGATGATGGAGCACCAGAAATGGTGCTCCGAGTGCGCACATGTATCCATGCACCTGCAAAAGATGTGCAACTGATCTGAGCCGTTAAAACATTTCGCAAGTACGATACAATTATTTTAACAGGCTGGTAAATATCCTTAGATCATTTCAAGCCTATTTAATTTCTCTTTATTGATATAATTTCATTATATTTTATGATGAATTTTTATACCTTAAAATACGAGGATGCATCTATGAAATTCTCTTTCTATGTAACCCTCCATCGTTTTCAACATCTAGATGGGAAATGAAAAATTTATTCTGTTTATTGTGTTTAGCATCACTTACATTATTACAAAAACTTTTTTATTTGTCTAATATAATTGTATATGAGTCTTACCTACGAACACGTAAAATCAACGTAATAAAATGATTTAGTGCTAAATATTAATTTTAAGTATATTTTCAACACTAAATCATTAAAAATTATCAATACTTCGCCTGCACTGGTGCTTGTTCCTTCTCATAATCCGCCGCTTTCGGTCTTTTAATGCCAGTGGGGTAGTCCTCCGTGGGAATACAAGCCGTCGCCTCCGGTGTTTGTTTTAATGGTAACTTGAGGTTTGGAGAGGCTTCCCACGGGCATTCTGTCACTGCCCCTCACCTTCTTCTTGCCTCGTTTTTTAACCCAGACTGCAGCAGTCTCACTCACCTTCCCCGCAGCTCCTTTTATTTTTTATCCACTCAGTCATCAACCTCCATAGACCTTACCTGTTTGATGTGAACTTGGCAAAGTTCCGGTTCTGTTGTGCCTGGTCCAGCTACTGTGCTAGGGGTCTCTCTGGGAACATTCTTTATTAGTGTGCTAGGATTCATACGTGTAGTTTTTTTCATTTTTAGATTTATAATGCCAAAGGTTGAATATTGTTGAAGAACCTGAGTATCAACAAGATATGACATCCCCATAAGCACAAATTGAGAAATCATTATTCATATTATATTTTAAACTCCTGATTATAGTTAAAGTGAATATTATGAATTTGATTTGTCTTTTTTTCGGCTGATATTGGAATAAGCAAGAAAATTAGAGGTCTAAAAGGCATGACAAGTGTTTGGAATTTATCAAAGGTTAATTTGCAAATATACCCAACTTAGTTTAATTATAGTTGCAAATATACCCACATAGTTTTAGAAATTACAAATTACCCAACATAGTTTGACCATAATTGCAAATATACACAAGCGGTTACAACATGGGTATATTTGCAAAGATTTGCAAACTATGTAAGTATATTTGCAATTTCAAAAAGTGAGTGAGTATATTTAGTTTTTGCAAATATATCCACATAAGTTACAAATCTTTGTAAATATATCAATGTTGTGACAGTGCACTAATGACATCATAATAACATGAGTATATTTGCGATTATAGTCAAACTATGTAGGGGTAATTTGCAAATTTTAAAACTATATAAGTATATTCATAATTGTGATCGAATTATGTGAATATATTTGCAAATTACTCTTTACTAAAAGATAAGAGAGAGAGTTTCATCAAAAAAAAAAAAAAAAAAAAGATAAGAGAGAGAGAGAGGTGTTAAACTTAATGTATTTCGTCAGCTGGTGGAAAATGAAGCAAGCACCCTCACTTAATTTTTTGGCAATTTAGCTAGAACTCCAGAATTTGTTCCGATTAATTTTGCATCATTGAAGAAGTTATCAAAAAAGTATAAAGACATGTAATGAAATATGATGCAGGTAAAAAAAGTTAGATTCTTTGCTTTGAATATTTAACTGATAATTGTCACTTATGATGAAATTAATATCCATATATGCAAAAATAATTTTTTTTTATATATTTACCACTCATTCCATTTTCATAGAGATTTTATTTAACTGATAATTGTCACTTATGATGAAATTAATATCCATATATGCAAAAATAATTTTTTTTTATATATTTACCACTCATTCCATTTTCATGGAGATTTTATATTACTAGTGTGTAGGAAAATTTTAAATTTAAGTCATAGAATGATAGTATCAAAGCGTGGGTGATAAAGAAAACTAACGACAAATGGAGAAATTGGAAAACTTCTTTAATATCTGAATATTTTGATATTACCAAATCTAAGAACATAAATTCAAAAAACGTACCCGAATGAGTGGAAAAAAATCGGAAGGTTGATTTAGTACATCTTTAGTACTCAACAAATGCTGAAATATAAATCTATTCTCTTCATTTCATAATAATTTCTACTAAAATTATCTTCAAAATATTTATTATTTTAATTTTCATGTGGTTTAGATTATTAGTGAGATAAACAAAGGAAACGAACAAAACATAAAGAGCCTCTCACCGTATGAACAAAGACACTTGTGAAAATGATCTATGAAAACCTTATCCTAATATTTTGTAAATTATAGTAATATTGAATTTCAATAATTTAATCTTATGAAAATGTTATGTTTTGTTCTCAGTCGAAAGAAAACAATTGTATGCAACCATCTTGTGTTCAAATTTACATACATTCATGGGATGTCATCTGGTGCACTTGGTTGCAATTTTTTTATACAACTGTTTAAACATACATCAAGTTTTACTAATTTTGAAAATTTATAAATCTTTTTTTAAATTTTTTAAAATCAGTGACATTTTAGTAATCCAATACCTCCATTCACATACACGTGAGGATGGATATGTTATTTTATGCATTACTTATAACTTTTTAATTTAATCTTCTAAAGTATATTATCTAATTAACTTCCATACCAGAAAAAAGAGAACGTAATTGATGTATTGGAAAGGACCCTACTCCTTCCAAAAATTCAGTGATGTTTTCAAACAATCAGGAGACTTGCCAATTGAGAAAACAACTTTGCAAAACTTAATTTATGGATTAAATACACTTAGATTAATAAAAAAATTTGCACAATGCTACACCAAAATCTCAATGCAACCAGGTGCATTGAATCGGGACCCAAAAGTACCTTGGTTAGCTTGCAAACATCTGTGATAGCCAAAAACACCTCTTCATTGTGGCTACTGAATACAGTGGTGCCGCGTATCCTCCTCTCCAGTTTTAAGATAGGTTTGATACACCATAGTCCATACCAAGATATAAAAGAGATTGCTTCAGGCATAATATCATTACTGAACGCATTGCTGAGCTGAAATCCGATCAGGAATTGACTAATCATATTCATCCATGGATCCCAAACCAACTTTCATTGGGCACTGACAACAAACAGAACAAAAAATAAAATGAAATAAATAGCCAGAGGAACAAAGAATTCTCAAAAATGGCCAGGTGGATCACTGCTTTGCAGAGTTCATGCCTGAGGATCTCGTTTGTTTACATATACTATGTCAAAAGAGAACAGGAAGCAGTCCATAATGCTGACAAGCAACTTGCCTGAATCGGAGCTACAACCATTGACAATTTGCATGTGATGATAATGCCACAGTGTGGTCCCAACAAAGAGCATTAACTCTCCGATCTCAATCAAACCTGTGGATATCTCATGACCAATACCATGATAGCCAAATGGGTTAAGCACTATGCCCAAATTGGAGAAGCAACCGAACATACCCAAGTTCATAAAACAGGATCTCATTGCATCAAACACCGCAAGCATCATGATAATAACTAATGAGTACGTGCATCTGTCCAAACCTGACATATTTGGAGCAAGGCTGCCATGAGGGTGATGAGAAATTTTGATTTCATAATAAAGGACAGATTGACACATGAAGATTTCCTTCTAAGGGGACCCACAAGAACAAGATTTTTGCACACCATAAGATATAAAAAAATGAACATGAGCTTAAGAGTTAGAAAATACTAACAGCAGAAAACACTGGAGTGGTAAAAGATTTTCTATCCACCAAGTTGCACATCAATCTCCTGCAGTTAAATGTTACATGGACAACCAAATGAATGGCTAAGGTTCATCCAATCATTATGATTTTTTCAAGTAACTATATGAATATTCGTGGTCCAGAACCCAAATGGATGGTATAGAATAGATTTTTTTTTTTTTCTCAATTCCTTTTTCAGTCATAGTACTTTTCTTTAAGGCACCAAACCATCTAGCGCACGGACAACAGTATAACTCAGGGATTGAGGCATACTCCCTTTGAATTGCAAATTCAAAATCACAATCAGGAATAGCCTCGAGATGTGAATTTGGAGACAGATAAATAAACAATTATCTCCTCGAAGATAACACTGCCAACAGATGAGGTTTTTTTTTTCTCTCTCTCTCTTTTATCATCATTAGCTTTTCTAACACATGGGCATCGAAAACCTGGATAGGCTTTACCTTAAGGAAAAATACTCAGTAAGGAAAGACCATGAACTTAGCAAATGAGAAAGGTACAGTTAAATCCCATGAACAATTCCAAAAGATTTTATGCAAGCTCATCAAGTGTTTCCAATTCTCCAAAGTCCCAACCACAACCAAAAAAAAAAAAAAAACATAGAAAAGACAGAAAAACTTACCTTGTTATCAATTAACGGGGCCTGTGGATGTCAAATACCAAAGTAAATATTCATTGGAGGAACAAGTATCAGCAAGATCATGATGCAATCTAGCTATAGCCTTTTGTAAGGATCTTAGGGATGGCAGCAGAGTTCTGGAGTTCTGCTGAATGGAGTGACCCTGTGCTTTACAAAGCTCCTGCATCAGAAAGGACATAGTGCCATTCAATCTACAGAGCATTCATTTATGCACCATCATGCCATGGATTCAATTCAAATAGGGAGGAAGGTGAAAAAAAAAAACCTGACACCATCGAAGGATAAATTCTAAGTGTGGACAGCTCTCTAGTAGGTCAGCAAATGCCTCAATTAACCTCTGCAAGTATCTGAAAGGAATGGATGAGGCAACAGCAGGAACATCCATTGGCTTTACAGAGACAATACATTTCTTAATAAGACCATCTTCATTAAGACGGAGACTAAGTAATAACGCCCTCTGCACTTGGTCCTCTGCAAGAGCTGCATCAACTGCCTGCCATGCAGTTACATACAGCCCAATACTTCAATATATGAGGAAATTAAGCAGGTTGGTCAAAAGTGAATAATAAATGACAGAAAAATAAAATCATGTCAGCTGTCAACAATAGTACTGAGCGTTTTGAATAAGACTTTCATTTGTAAAATGGAAAATGCAAGACAGGAGCTCAAATGCCTAGCTATCACGAAGGAATGGCCAATAACAAATGCATCATGATCATGATAATGACTACAGAAACCCTAAGGGACAACCCTGGTCTTCTTCATTTTCAGAAGACAACAGCAGATGCAGAATGCATTCTGAAAGATAAGCTTGAGAGAACTCATTCAGCTGACTTAGGTGGAAAAAAAGCGTAGATGATGATTGATGACTATGATGATGACGATGAAAGAGAAGTGGGGTCCAACAAACAGCTCACACACATGCATCTCCACAATTTAAATGAGCAAAACTTCAATCCCATAGAAGCAGGATGCTGAAAGCAGGAGAATGTAATGTGTGAGAAGAGGACGTTGCTGACTAGTGGGTTCAGAACATATTGGACAACAGTGCACTACAGGTTAAGGCTCAAACAGAAATGATTGCAACTGTTAAAATGCAGCCCATACACATCACCATGTAATACCAACTAACAGGAGCCACAGGTTCATGCCATATTGCATCAAACAGTAACATCTCAGTAGAGGTATCCCAACTGGGAGGAAAAACTCTTCAGGCACTAAAAAGCAAAAGATGAATATGACAGTGACAATAGCAACTTTTACTTCCGAGGAAAAGAAAAAGTCATGGCAGATGAGCAGCAAAAGACAACCAGCATATGAAGTAAATCCCATGCTACTCAAAGATGACATTCGCAATATCCAAATTTAAAAGAATTGCAGAATACACCTCAAGCCAAGCCATTAGTGAATGAAAACAAGCATCCAACCAGTAAAATTTTAAATAGAAATAGCAATGATTGAGAGATTAGCAAGACTTAAGAAAAAAGTTACCTCAGGTGTAACATCAATGTCAAGATCAGCGGGATCGAAAATGAATGAGTCATCTATAGAGTACACCAAGACTCCCTCAGTTGTGGCTGCTGCCCAGCTCCTTCCAGTGGGGGCAATCCTCAAATATTTTGTTCGAACAACAGGTCGTCCACGGTTGGGCATTGATCCTGGCAGATTAAAGCCTAAATTTTCCCTCATTTGTCGATCAATACCTTCCTCCACATCACTAATATCATCATCAATTAAATCCAATGGGCCTGCATCTGTCATCTTCTTTGAATTAAGGAAGTCAAGCACTCCATCCAAGGAGAGATTGTGTGTTATTTGAAACCTACGCAACAACACCTGCAGAGAGCAACAAAAGCACCATTTAAGAAAGAGGGGGGAAAAAATAGTGATAATGGTGGTGCTTGGTGCTTCTTTCAGAGGGCACGATGGAGAGATTATTATTTATAAACTTCTGAAATATCAGAGTCGGAAGTGGATTAAGACAGAGCGTGGACTGTGCAGTGGGGACAGTCCATGGCATTGCTACACCCACATCATCCACAGGCATGAATTTCAAGAGGAGTGAAAGGGGCCTCCTGGGGATGTGGGCACACCGGTGCGATGGACTGTCCTGTGCACTGTTGTTATCCGCTTCCACCAGAGTCATCAGTGTGAAAGAAACATTTTTAATGCACCTAGAAGCACCTAGCCTGAATGCACCCGGGTGTATTTAACCCATTTTCTTTTATTTTTTTGAAATTTTTTGTTATAAAATTGTTTATCTAAGCGTATTTAACATGTGTACCAAGTTTTACTATTTTGGAGATTTACATATATTTTTTTGGATTTTTTAAAATCAGTGGCATTTTGATAATCCATAATTACGAAAATGCCACTGATTTTAAAAAATCCAAAAAAAATCTACAAATCCTCAAAAATGGTAAAATTTGATGCACATGTTAAATACAATTGGATTAATAATTGTACAAAAGATTTTCAAAAAAAATTAAAAATGGGCATCTGCACATAGGTGCACTAGATCACGACTCAGTGTGAAATACATGATTGCAAATTTCAGCAAATGCTGAATGCTTTGAGGACTGCTTCTGAGATCATTTTTAAATATTTTGAAACCTAAAAATAGGTCAAACTGTTTTTTATATAACTCAGGTGTATACAGCATTTGAGGAGGAGGATACCTCAGGCACAAGATTGATTTTAAAAGTCCCAACAGATAGACTATCTTACCAATGCATAGGCAATACTAGATAAACAGATAACTTGGGTATTAAAAACATGCTAACCTGATCTGCAACATCGTACATGCAAATATACTTGCTACTCCCTCCAGCTAAAATGTAACTTCCATCCGCGGAATAACATAAGGTTGAGAAATACTTCCCAGAAGTTGAATTTGCAGCTGATCTACGATCTGTCATGAGGCGGCCACCAGCAATGTCCCTCCGACCCTCAATTGTGTACATCAACACACCATCAACAGGATCCCAAAAATGAATCTGCCCATCTAATGTACTGCAAGCTAACTGCTTTCCATCGGGGCGGTAAACCACTGTGAGAACATCATGGGTATGGGCAAATGTTTCAACAGCACCTTTTCCTTCAAATACATCCCATAGCCGAATGGTTTTGTCCCATGATGATGAAGCTAAAATTGCCTAAATGTAAAAGCAAAACATGTCATCATAAATCATTACAAGCAGATGCAAGATGCTAGGAAGCAAAGTGGCTTATGGAATCTAAAGAAGTAAAACTGTTTGTTTTAACTCAAATTCAGTTAACTTACTAACAACTGAAAAATAAGTAAATACATATAGAATGTGTTTTTTTTTTTTTTCATTAAAAATTTTCCATCTAAATTTTTCTCCCTCAACAACTACCCTATTTTCTAATCATTTCTTCACATCTTTCTATATAATTACCCTACTTTTTAATTATTTGTCCGTAACTTTTCATATAATTACCCTATTTGTTTTAACTTTATTTTCTTTACTTCTCGTCATTACCCCAATCATACCACATCACTTCTCCTATTTCAAATCCAATACCAAATGCACCCATAAACTAATTCAAAGACAAAAACAGAATAGAAATTTATCTTAAAATATCAGAGGGGACCAACATATAAGCAAGTATTACTAATCAAAATAAAATGAAACATATTTATCCAAAATAATAACAATAAAATGCAACATAGATCATCTTACATTTGTAGGTGAAAACATCAAGCCATGAACTGGTCCTTCATGACCGCTAAGAACATCCAACAAACGACCAGTCTTCATTGACCAGACAAAGATCTGATAATCAGTTATAATGAGAATGCCATCAGTAAATTCATAGCTACTGACTGAATCCAGGAAAAGCACCAAGAAAAGAATGTTCATACCTCAAAAGAATCCAGCGTACCAGCACAAATTACCTCGCCACTCTGATCCAAAGCCAACGAAACAAACTGTCTAGAAGTAGGAGTAGTAAATGTCCTAAAGTTTCGATAGCGAAACAAGTCCCAAGCACGAACTGTCCCATCAAGTGATGCACTCAGCAGACAATGATTACCGGCTGTAAAATGCAATGCTGTGACTGCATTAGTGTGCTCAGAGAATGTAACAAAGCAGAATCCTGATGAAACTGTCCACACCTGTATGTTGTTGCACATGCAGTAATGTTATCGGCAAGAAAAGAAAACTACAAAGCGGTCCAATTACAAGCATTATGTAAATGGAAACATAAGCACAGTCCCAATGACAAAGGGAGTATCAAAATGTAAATTTCACTTAAACATCTAATGCTTAAATTACAGAAACGGATAGGAAGATAACAGACTGCAAGGGGACTACAAAGAATCTTAATGAAACACAACAGTTCCAGATTACTTGATTTCTAAATTTGATGCCCTCCCACAATGCCTGTGGTCATGCAATTATGCAACACCCTAACCATAAATTCAACTGGATAGATAATCCATTATCATTCACTGAAGCACGGCTAAAGCAACCAACGACTTTAAGCATTGCATTAGGGACCTGTTCAAGTAATAGCACACATCTTCCAATTTAGCTTCTAGAGAATAGAGTTCTTAGCTGGTCCTCAAGTAACAAGAATGAAAGTGTTTGATTAGTTATTCTCTGTAGCTGAAGAGCTCACTCAACCCTCAGAACATGTGTGTTGTCATTATCTTCAGAAGTCCGCACTATTGAGGCATCACCCTCAACACAACAATAAGCCCATCCCAAGAAAATGTTTTTCTCAGAAGGTCAAAATGTGTGCCTAATTCAGAAACTATTAAACTGTGCAGATCATTACCTTAAAAAGTATTACAACATCCTCAGAGAAGGAGATAAATGGCTTATGTTTACCAATGAAAATTTGTCGAAAAGACAACTAAGCATTCTTGGAAAGAGTGCAAAACTCACTGAGTCAAAAATTCGAGCCAACAAACATTTACCTTTATCTTATTATCATCAGCTCCAGTAGCCAGCAGCTGAGAATCAGGGGAATATGCAATGCAATTCACGTCAAAGTAATGCCCTTGCTGCTTCAAAATGTATGTCTCTGACCGCCATTCCCAGACAAGCAGCTGCCCCAACTTTGCACAACCAAATGTCAGCCAGTTCCCAAGCCCATTAAAGACTGCAGTCGTGATCTTCTCCCTTGATATTGAAAGCAGGTGAATGCAGACGAAATCAGGCATCTGATATAAACCAAACACTCCATTGGAGAACCCCACAACCACCAAACCAAGACCACAATGGTAATCACAAGCTGTTAGCTTTGCAGATGCCTGCATAAAGAAATCCTTCCGAAAAAGCTCCCATTTCCCCCTATGCAGTTCAAATTTCCCAGCACTACCATCGCCTTCCACAGAAATTTTCTTCCTTTTCTTACCCACACTTAAAGCACCTTCATTTTCATTGGGTATCTGTTTGGGTGTGCCTGGAGAAGGAGGGTCAGAGACTTGCCCATCTAACATGTCCACGTCAGTGTCTTCCCTGCTGAAATTCCAAGTGAAGATTGCACCATCCCGTGAAATTGTGTAGACTCTGCACACACAATCAGGTCTCTTCCTCTCTGTTGAGAAAAAGACGCCAACTGGATAGTCCCGGTGCCCTAAGAACAAGAAAGGATTCTTAAAGCCCTTCAATTTCTTCACGCAAAACAACCTAACCGTCATATCCTTTGATGCTGCAAGGACATACTCAGAGTCAGGAGACCAATCGAGGGCAGTAATGGAGCCATTGCAGTCGGCAAAAGTCCGTAGGAGGTGGAAAGGGAAGAACTCCTTGCGAAAGCCAGGGGAGCGCCAAATCTGGAGGAGCTTGCCAACAGCAACAGCTATAAGGGAGCCATCAGGACTGAATTTGAGAGCAGAGACTCGGTGCTTGAAGGTGAGACGATGGAGGACAACCCGGCGGCGGAGGTTGATGAAAAGGGCTCGACGATTGTCATCGACAGTGAGGAGGAAGGTGCCATCGGGGGAGACAGCAATGCGGGAGATGTTTGAGGAGGATTCACAGGGGAGGGTTTGGGATTGCGATTTGGTGAGGTCAGTGAGGGAGATGCGGTTGCCAATGGGGGAGAGAAGCTGGGTATTTTCAGAAATGAGGGCATTGCCACCTCTGTAGGGAGCTCCTAGCAGGTTCTGGAAACGGAAATTCATGGCCCCTCCCCAGTATTTCTTCTTCGTCCTTTTCTCTCTTGTCTAGGGTTTCAGTAGAGTCAGAAAGAGAGCTCTAAAACCCCAGAAGAAGACATGGTGGCAAATAGGCAGGCTTTTACCAAAAAAGTCCAAGCTCAAATGGATAGCCCAGATGAAATGCAGCACCTACAAAACCATATATAATTTCCCGAAATAGTTTTGAATAAAACATACGCCAAAATTAAATTGATTAGGCACAAACCCAGACAATTCGTACATGATAATTAACTTCCAAAGGAAAAATGTCCTGATTTCCAAATTTAGCAAGTTTATGAACCATAGATGATCAACCAAAATTTAGCAAGTTCTATTCTATTGTTGCAAGCAGGGCAAAGATCAGGGCGTAGTTTGATCTACTATAGATCAATGTTACAACAACCAGATGGGACCGGACAATCCAATCGGCTGAACCATGAATAGGTTGACGATTCGACAATAACGCATGATATATGGAGCAACATAAGAGTACTGTATCATGAATCCTGAATTGTGCCACTAGCAATGTCTGATCTCCCAGCAATGTTCCGACCAAAGCTCCGTCAGAAAAGTTTCGCACAAATTATATACCGTTCTAATATTTTATAAATTATAAGCGATGTTTCATAATTGATTAATGAATCCAGCAATCCAAGTATCCTACTCAGAGACTCAAAAATCTACCTCAAGGCTCAAGAAGCTCTGTCAGGAAAATCCAACAGGGATTGCAGCCGGATTGAAGCTGACAGAGACGACGCCCCTCTCGCCACACTGCAGGGAAGACGAAGACCACTTAGCTATCAGATTGAAACTGGAAGAATGGACAAAGCTGTCGGATTGAAGGTGGAAAAACGGTCGGAGACGAAGACAAAACTGAAAATCGAGATGGTGAGAGAGAACGAGGCGGGCAAGGGTTTAAGGATTTAGGGTTTTTCTTAAGCTGGACAGAACCGGATGAACGTGCTCATCCCAAAACCGGGTAGATTGCCGGTTCAATCGTTTTAATTTGCTGACTGGTCCGATCCGGTTTTAGCGACTCACAAGTCTGTCCGACTCGACAAGTTCTGCCGACTCAACGAACACAAGGGAGAGCAAGCGGCCGGGCTAAAATGGTGCAAACTCAATTCCAACCCGTTTTCATTCTAACCCGGTAGCCTAATCCAACCTAGTTACTAAAACTTTGCTGCTCAACCCAAGTTGCATCCTAAAAAATTAAAAATAACTCTAAAATTTTTATTTTTTAAAATTTAAAAATATATACATATCTTCGAAAAATTATAAAAGTACAATTTGCAAATATACCTTATTAATTTGATCATATTGCAAATATATTCACTTAGTTTTTGAAATTATATTATTCCAGATAATTTGCATATATTTGTAAGTATATGCAAACTATGTGGGAACATGAGCATATTTACAAATTTATACAAACTACATAAGACGTGAGTATATTTGAAAACATATGCAGATTATGTGGGGGCATAAGTATACTTATAAAATACATGTAAACTACATAGAGGTTATTTGTAAGTTTTAAAGTTACATAGACATGCATGCAGTTATGGCCAATTTTTACAGGTATATTTGCAAATTACCCTAATATACATTATAAGGGTGAGAACCATGATCTTATCCACTTTCGACCAATTAAAACTTGAATAAAAACTTCTGATTTGAGTTGTAAAAATAGAGATAGGTAGGGTCAACTGTGTCTCGACTCAAAGAATTTTAATCCACCCTACATATATTTATTTATTAAAAATTATGAGTTTATTTTAATATCTTATTTTCATTTGTCAAAATCCTCACATTATTTATTAGTAGCCATACTCTAATTTAACTTTTAAAATTATTTTTTATAATAATTGGCATGTAAGTTTGATATAAATGAGACTTTAGACCAAATAAATACCTAAAAAATTGAAAACCGACATGAATTGTCAACCTAAGATATTGATTCAAGTTGAAAATGTAATTTTTTTACTATGGTATATCTTGTTAACTTATTTTAATTAAATTTGTTATATTGTTTGTGTTTAATAATTTTTTGTTCTAACTAAAGGTGTTTTACTAACTAATTATAGAATGTCTGCACACTCAACCTTTAAATTCAATATTGCTATGATTTTATATTCAATAAATATACAAATTTTTAAAGCCCGGTGATCTTTTCAGACCAGTCAAAGATCGCCAGATTTCACATTGGTCCAAATACATATTTTTTATTTATTTAAAAAAATAATCTAGTTATATTTAATTTATAAATTAAGTTTTACCATTTTTGGATATGTGTATATATTTTTTTATATTTGTTACCTGATATTTGTAAATAATTTAAAATGACTTAAATACCCTTGCTTTTAAAATTCAAAATAAATATATACACATATCCAAAAATGGTAAAACTTAGTTTATAGATTAAATACAACTAAATTAACATGTTTATAAAAAAAAATTCAAAAAAATAAAAAATATGTTTTTGGACCGGTTTGAAAAACATCCGGGCTCATTTTTAAAACTATCATATTTAACTACTTGATCCACCCCTAGACCTGTTGATAGAAAAAATAAAATTTGGATTGATCCTATCTCAAACCAGTATAAAAAATAAGTAAAAAAATTTAAATAGCGTTATAGCTGTGTAACCTGGTTTCACACCTCTGTTGTATCATGAAACGCACTACAGCAAAATTCACTAATAGCAACTTAGGAAAATTATTGCTACCAGTGTTTTTTATTGATAATAATTAATAAGCATTGGCAACCGAAAATTGTTAGTTGCACCATTGGTAGCAATGACTCATTTTGTTGCAATTGACTCTTTATTTTTGCAACCTAAAGAATGGTAGCTACTAGGCAATAGGCATCTTATCGTTGCAATTATATTATATATTTTCCGCCGATATGATTAGCTTTCCTCTTGTAAAGTAGCAACCAAAAATTGCAACCAAACTAATTTTCGTTACAATTTATATGTCATTTTATTTAATAGGAACCAAAAACTAAAGTTGGTTGCAATAATCTTTGCAATAGGAATGAAATGTGATTTGGTCGCAATTTCTTAATTGCTATTGATGACTTTTGTTGTAGCGACGCCTGTGACACTTAGGATACCTTCAATTTTCACGTTAACGAGTTACTTGCAATCCTCAAAAATTCAGCAGTAAGTTCAAACCGCTTCCCATGCATCATTGTATCGCATGAGCATGATGCTTTCACAGTTCTTCAGATATGGATTAAAGCCGAACTGAGAGCAGTTCTTCAGATATGGATTAAAGACAGAGAGAGATCAAAGAACGTGATGCTATCATAGTTGTTCAATACCACGTAACTAAGGCATGGATCAAGCAATGTTGTCATAAATGCTCGCATGGAAGCCTTTATCTCTCACCCAAAATGTCTTCCCACTCAGATTTTCTCGTAACACCTTTACTTTATCCAAAAAACGTGTACATTCCAAGCATAGCCATATACAGCCAATATGAAACTCAATGCTATCATCCACAACCTGATTGACGAACCAGTAGCAGCCAAATCTCATTCCATTCCCAATTTGCAGTCAAACAAGGACATGCTCCATAGCATTTGTTCCTCCTCACCCCCAAATCACAAAAAATGTACTTACAAAGGCAATAGTTTTGCCCCGTCATATCTCATCAAAACCACAGACAGTTTAATCCAAAAAGAAATAGCAATTTACATCATATTTAGTATGATTAGCAAGCTTACAAATACTGCAATCTAAAGGAGATAATTGCCCTTCATGCCATCAAAATCACAGACAGTTTCGTCCAAAAAGAAATACCAATTCACATCATGGAATGATTAGCAAGCTTTTACACTTTAAAGATATTGTTACCTATATACAAATGCATTGGCACAAATCAGACATTTCAAGGACAGGGATCACCACTGGCATAATCAATTGAAAACAGCAGCACCAGATTGAAGCAACAAGTGAAAATCCAATGTCAGAAAATTACATCTGCTCTTTATGAAAAAAGTGATTCAACCCAGTGGTTTCCAATGGCAACAATTGTGTTAGCTTCAGCAGAGCAAACTGTACCAGTGTGAGCTTTCAATTGTTTATTCTGCCTGCTTCACTATTCTGACACGGATGTCATTTCCCTCCCAAGATGATAAATTAAGAAAGAAAATTAATAGAAATTAATAATCATTTCTCCATTGCATATTCAATCTTCTCTCTCATTCTTCTTTTGCTTCTGATCCCTTTGAAAGCATTTAACAATACCAAATGCAATGCCCTTCCCTCGAACACCACAGTTCAATCCAAAAGCAACCAAAACTCCACCCACAAACAACCACTTCAACATATGCTTCCTATATTTTAGTTTCCTAGTGGTTTTAATCTCCTGGATTCCCAAACCCACATTGCTGGATTCTGGTTCAGGTAAAAGTGAGCTGGATGGTGGCCTCTTTGTGGTGATGCGTGCCTTGAGAGCATACCGTGATGGAGACCCATCATTTATCCTTGCAAACTGATAGGCCCGAATTCCAGCATCCATTCTCTTAACAAGGCCCCACATTCCAATCTGGATGGCAAACTTGGCAATCTCCTTTGGGATCCCCATTTCCTCATAATGAAAAAGCAGCACCTCAGAAGCTGTTCGCTCTCCTCCATTCCTTCCTTCCACTGGAAGGAATGTTTAAAATGAGTTGGACTCAATAGGCTATGGATAATTGGATATGAGAAAACCAGCATAAAGTTTTACCTGGCTTTATACGCCAACTGGAGAAGTAGAGATCTACCCGTTTGGGTTGTTTACGCCTTGTTACAGCAGGATGCTGTGTGTTCTGCTGACATCAACCAACCAACCAACCAACCAATTGTCACAATCAATATATAAAAAAATAATAATATTGTTCATGCATACATGTATCTTCATTTACAAACACGGCATATGAACTAATTCTGCACTGTGCAGCCACAATTTTTTTTTTCTTTTTTGATAACATTTAAAATATATAGCCACAATCAACTGCATTAAACAATTGCATATTATAACACGGTCTGCATTTGAATGGCTACAACTGAAAGATAACTGAAGTCTCCTCGGTAGAAACATATGGAGCTTAGTGGCCAGTTGGATATGTAGTGCTGTCCAATCCAAGGTCATGAGGATAAGCTGGTTTTCTACAATTGTTTGACACTTGTCGGCTCCGTAATTACATTGCCAGTTACTCAAGTTTGGTGCTTATCTGAATTTGGCAAGCCAGTGAGAACTGCATTAAAGAGTAGGATGCAGAGATGCTCATCTATATGCTTGTCAGAAGATAACATTAGATGCTTGAATCTTTAGACAGCAATCAGCAATAAGAGGGAAAATCCAATAGATGGACATAAACGTATCAGTAAGCTTGCAAGAATAGCCATGTAGCATTGTCCACTAGGGACCTTCAAGAATCTGGTCTAGAAATAAATCTGCAGTCTGCACTGCTAGTGAAGCAGATGGCAAAATCCCAACCAGCATAACAAGCACAATCTGAAAATGATGAAAATACCGGTACATAATTATAGAAACTTAAAAAAAAAATTTGAAAAGATGAAGATGTTCCTAAGACTACTCACATGGACAGTATGAATAGTGAGATATGGATAACAACAACAAGAACGATGTAGGAATCTTGAAACCAGTTTCAATGTAAAACAGTCTCTCATGCAATTTCAACAGTGAAACTATTAGGGTGTGTTTGGTTGGAGGTAAAACTTTTGATGAAAAATTTTAGAGGTAGAAGTTGTCAAATTGATAGAAAATGATGTGATATAATAGGGGTAATGATGAGGAGTAAAGAGTTAAAATAGATAGGTTAGGTGTATGGGTAGTTGTGTAGAAATGATTGAAAAGTAGGGTAGTTTGTATAGAAAAATGTGAAAAAATAATTAAAAAATAGAGTAGTTACGAAGAGTGAAAAGTTTTAGGTTGAAAAGTTTTAATTGACAAGTTTTGGCCTCAAACAAACATACCCTTAATTGTAAAATCAAGTCTGATGCATAAGAGTCTTGCCTGCAGATTTACTATGTAGCAGAACAACTCTGTTGACAGTGCCCATACTTGTGCTGGAAAAAAAAAACCTATATTGCAAGTATCTTTGGTCCAAAGAAGGTTTCTGAAACTTATGACTCAGGTAATTGGGACAAAAGACAAGAAAACGCGGTTATAATACATATTAATATTCTGCCATGAAATTTCTGTATTCATAGTTATTATGAATTGGAACACTGCCAAATTATTTACAATGTTAAAATTAACAAAAAAAAAATTTATAATTTTGAAAGAAATTTTACAATATTTATTTATTATCTATTGCTTGTCAAACACATCCAACTGGAAGTCAGAATGTTTTTTATGCTTTAAAATAGTAAACATTAATTATGTTGCTGCATCCTAACTAAAGGGGAATAAAAAAGAGAGGCTGCAGAGGTTAAGAAAAATGAACAAGTTAATATGTTATTCCGAACAGAAGCCAAAGAGGTTTTTTTTTTCTAAGTACCTTTGTTACACAGTAATAGGTTGATCCTAATTCCCAGATCCGACGAACTATGATGTATTCTCGATCACTACAGAAGAAGGGAAACTGCAAGATGAACAGAACCGTTTATAAGAAAGTAAACAAAAGAATATTAAAAAAAAAAAAAAAACTTCCATAAAAAATGTGTATAGCATACCTTTCTAATCCAATGGACAACCATGATTCCTGTTTGAGGGCATTCCAGTAAGGTCTTGAAGTAGATGAGCATGTTATCCCATGTGGTTCGGAATTCATCATCCCAAAAGAAGTCTCTCAACAGATCAGGTGCTATGTTCTCGAATACAGTTTTGGTACGATACTGAGTTGGGCCAATCTGATCAACAAGAATGGTCAGATGTCATATAAGACTTAAATTTTCAGAATTTTGTTTCAAAATCATAAGGATAGCTTGGCAGTCTCTTAGTGAATGTGAGTAAAATAAGGAGAGAATACTTTTCAGGAACGACAGCAGCACTGCAAAATTGCATATGCCCTTATCAAAGGTAGGAGTTGAAAATAATGTCCTTAAAAGTATTGAAATCTGTTGATTGTGGAAAATCTGTGCCTCTACCAATTTACCTATGCATGCTTCCCCTTACTTTACATATGACAGTATGCACTACTCCATCTGCAGAGCTCAGTTGGTAGACACCACCAATGTACATTGTTAACTTTCAAGACTAATCAGATATACCTCTCAATTCATACTACATTATTAACCCATCGTGAAGTATTGGTGCAGTACAGAATATTGACACGGAGAAATACAAAGCTGAACAGCTAAAATAATGATAGCTGGTTGATAAGAAGCAGACCTCAAGATCACGACGCCAAGCTTTGAATGCCAAGGAAGAGGTAGATTTTTCCATCATCAGCTGCCATGGAGGGCCACCATCTTCTTCATTTTCATAAGAAAAGAAGGTCTCCAAATCTGAATCTGTCACAGTGGGCTGCACGCTCTCAGCCCCAGAAAAAGACCAACTGAGAGAGAAAGAGATGAAGCATCAGAACAACAGACCACAACACATCCTTGACTGTCCAATTTTAAAATGTGGATAACAGACAAAACGATATCAACGAGCCAAAGATTCAAAACCATGATCTTGTAAACAATGCATGAGAGGCAAAACAAAGTAGCTTGAGACCAAGAGAAGATGATGCACTGGTTATCGACTTATCGCTACGAGTCTCAAAAACCATCGAATTGAACCGCCTTTTCTCTGATGGAAGCATACAGAAGACAAAGAAGAAGCATATTCATTTAACTCATACGAAAAGAGGAAAACAGGGACGTCACGCTTATGGCGACAGTGCCGAGCGAAAAAAAAAAAGAAGGAAGAAGGTTGTCTTACTGCGAAGGATGGGAGTGGGCATGGAATTCAGCAGTAGTGGTTGTGAGGGTGGGAGGAGGGGCATTTGCGGAGGGCTTAGGGCGGAAGCCGGGGAAGAATCTGCTGAGGAGGGAGAAGAGAGAGGAGGAGGTGAGGGCTAAGGAGAAACGGGATGCGGCGAGGGCAGTAGGAGGCGGGAGGGACCATAGAAATAAGCGAGAGCGGGAATTGATGAGGAGGGGAAGGAGTGGGAGGAAGAGAAGGAGAGGAGGAGAAGGGTGGGAAAAGCAAGAGCATCCGATGAGGAGGCCGGCGAGGAAAGGCAAGGAGAAGGAGAAGGGAAGGAAGGTGAGAGAATAGAAAAGGTGGTTGGAGATGGCTTCCAAAGATAATGTCATCATCTCCAGTGCCGTCGTCGTCGTCGTCGTCGTCCTCCTCCTCCTCCTGCTGCTATGCTAATGCTAATGTTAGAGAGAGAATACTGGAAATGAGGATGAGTACAAAGAGAGAGATTCCTTCTCCTTGCTCCGGCGGAGAGGAAACGAATATACGGTGGTGGTGGTGAACTGGTGGCAGTGCGTCCGCCTACGCATTGCCCTTCATGCATGCCATGACAATTGACAGGCGTGTGAATTTTGGATTTCGTGGGCATGCTTCAAGCTGTACGAAACTCATATTAAGGGTGTATTTTGGAATAAAGAAAAAAAGTTATGAAAAGTTGTAGAGGGTAAAAGTTGTCAAATTATGTGATATGATAAGGGTAATGATGAGGAATAAATAGGATAAAATTGAAATAAATAGGTTAATTGTGCTGGTATTTGTGTAGAAATAATTGAAAAGTAGGGTAGTTGTATAGAAAAATGTGAAGAAATGATTAAAAAATAAAATAGTTGTGGAGAGTGAAAAGTTTTAGATTAAAAAGTTTTAACTTGACAACTTTCATTTATTACCAAACATATCCTAAATCTTTATCATTTCCCCAGTCCTAGGACAATTTTCTAATTTCAAAATAGCTTTTCCGATTTGCAACGCAGCTTTATTCATTACTAATACAACTTTATTCCTTACCAATGTACATCGTTATATTCTCATCTCATATGCAAATTTTAATAAAATATCTTATATGATTTGGAACAAGCACTTAATTTATAATCAATAATCAATATATGCCCAATTGAAAAGTTTACATTTTCATTCCGAATAATTTTCCAGTGATACGATGGTTATTTTCGTCAGCTGATGTGGCATCTATCTATCTTCTTTTTATTCTTCAACTCTTAATAATTTTTAAAATATTTCGGGTCTTTTTGAGGAGTGACGAAACTTCGAAAAGAAATTTTTTTTATATAAATTTTTTTTATTGATGTATAATATTACATCTCATTTTCATATTACAATGAATTTCAAAAATTTACATAAGAGACAACAAGTTCCCATTTATTTGTATTAGATACCAAGCTCAACCACAAATCTTTACTCTCATGAGAAGAGGTATCAGCTAAGGATGATGCCCAATTGACTTATATAAAAAATTTTAAAATGAGATAAAATTGTGTGATATGATCGGGGTAATAACAAGAAGTAAAGGAAATAAAGTTTAAATAGATAAGTCAATGCACGTATAGTTGCGTAAAAATAATTAAAACAAAGGATAATTGTGTACAAAGATTTGAGAAATTTTTTTTAAAAAAGATAACTATGAAAAGTGAAAAAGTTTTATATGTAGCTAAATATAATCTATGTCAATATTGTCATCCATCTGGCAGCTATTAAATACTCTACCGATGAACGCACTTTCTACCATTTTCTGAATATATAATAAAATAAATAATTAGAACAAAAATTATTATGCAAGACCGATCCAATATAACCTCTTCCATTTTCAACGTCTGCTATATTTTTAATAGCATTAAACTATGGGTGTTAATAATCATGGCCAACCCGTCAACTCATTCGTCTAACCTTTTATAAATGAATTCAAGTTAGAATTTTTAAATAAAAGAGTTATGATATGTCAACCCGTTCAACCATTTGATTAAATAAATGAATTATGATTAAAATTTTATAACTCATCAACTCGTTTAACCCATTTAACTTATTCAACTCGTTTGACCTATTAAAGTTTTATATATAAATGTAAACTTCTTAGTTATTTTTTCTCGTTAAGTCTTCCTTTTATTACCTAATTTTTATTTTTTTTACTGTTTCTTTAATTTCATTTTCTTATTACTACTTTATTTTCATTTTTTTTGCATCGAAAATACCATCTTGTCTTTCCATGCGAGATCTTCATCTATTAAAGTCTAAGCCTTCAAATCATCTGCTATACAACCTGTTAACAACCCGTTTATTAAATGAGTTAAGGTTGATGTTTTTTAAATATGTTAATAAACGGATTAGAGTTTAGATATTTTAAATGAGTTAAAATTATGATTAGACTTTAACCTGTTCAACTCGATCCGTTAACACTCCTATATTACACCATGTTATTATGTTGAATTTGTATATTTGTATATGAGGTTATGCATAATGATACTAGACAAATGGAAGGATTTTAATAATTATATAAATAATGCTAAATATAATGATTGAATAAATTTTATATCAAGCATCAATATATTATAAAAGGAAAATATTCACTATAAATTTTAGGACACGTTTGGTAACATGCATGGAAAATATAATGTGTGAAACCATAATAGCACGGATTTTGAAATCCATTATCCCTCAATCAATCATCATATTTTTTCACTTTTACTCCTATATTCTAATCATTTTTCCTATTGACTATCTCCCAACCAACCTATTTATTCGAACTTTACTTCTATTATTTCATATCAATCATATAATTCCTAAAATATTTCATTTCTCACTTATCATCCCATCCTACAATTCCCACAACTTTCAAATTACTAAACATCCCCTTGAACTCGTTATTCCCATCGTCATGTACTGATTTACTTGCCTTTCATGAGCATCGTTTTGCCATAATTAAGGTAAAAATGCAAAAGATGCATGCCAACTTAGACAAATTGATAGACAATGGATGAGATGCTCACAAGCAAAGCAAAAAAATGAGAATATATTTTTTTAAAGGGTATGTTTGGCAATGAATATAAAATGTCAACTTAAAACTTTTCAATCTAAAACTTTTCACTCTCCACAACTATTATATTTTTTAATTATTTTTTCACATTTTCCTATACAACTACCTTACTTTTCAAGCATTTCTACACAATTATCTACACAACTAACTTATCTATTTTAACTTTATCTTCTTTACTTCTCATTATTATCTCTATCATATCATATCATTTGATAACTTTTACTCTTTAAAATTATTCATCAAAAGTTTTATCCATTCCCAAATACTCATGGCATACGACTTTTGTTTAGTGGGCTTAAAACGATCAGTCATACAATATACCTATTGTTGCGAGTTTCGATGACGATGTACGATCTGGAATTATTGATTGCGTTAGAAGAACGTTCTTGTTCCCAGCTTGAATGAGGCCAAGATGGTATAAAGAATGGTACGAAATTTCATTTTTTTCAAAAAAAAAAAAATGTATTATTTACATTTCCTATAGAACTTTTTCAATTCTTATGTAACTTTTTTTTATTCCCATCAAACAACAAAGCTTTTTACTTCTTTGGTAGTGAATGTTAACCCTTAATACTTTTAAAATTAAAACTTTTCTACCTAAAACTTTTCACTTTTTATAACTGCCATATATTTTAATTATTTCTTTACTTCCTCCAATACAACTACCCTATTTTTCAATTATTCGTACACAACTACCCATATATATAATCTATTTATTCTAACTTTATTTTTTTTACTCCTCATTATTACTCCTATTATTTTACATCACTTTTTCACATTTTAAAAACTTATAACACCAAAATTATTTCCAACAAACAGCAACATTTTTGCCACCCCACATTCTTGTTTCATCCCCGAAAATCCAAAAAAAACATAGATAAAAATAATTAAATAAAATACGAAAACATTAATTACTAATTGTCAAGAATGACATAGTAATTAGACGGTTTAGACAGAAGAAAGGCAAAGGCTCGCTCTCTAGTGTTTATTATTGATGAATAATTAATAAACAACATGCATTTGTTGGAGGTAAAACATCATAACAACATTTGCACTACTACTCTGTGGATAAACAAGCTCTCGGCACGCATGCATGCGACATCTGCCAAGGAGATTTTGTCAATAAATTACTCACATAATGCAGCGAACAATGGGATTCGAGTTCACAACTTAATTAGGGTCAGTCCAATTCATTACTAATACCGCCTGGAACACACTAGAAATGTTGATTGAATTGGTAAATCCACGTGTAGAGAAGCCTGCTCCATTCAAAAGGGAGAGTGGCTACAAATAGTCTGGCTGAAGAGCTAAATCGTCTGATGATCAAACAGAAAAGAAACATGCCATGACATCCCATGCCACGCCCGAGACTGCTGCAAACTAATTTGTTCCCAGCACTCACAATCCCCATACAAGCGCAGGATTTTTGATCAGTAGCAATACTTTCCCTACCACTACGGGGTACTAGTCACCTTCCGGCCTCCAAATCCAGTGATTGTCAAGCCATCAACCAATACACCAACTTCACCATTTCGCAGCAATGAATATCTTGATCAATTGCATTTTTTTTTTTTTTTTTTTTTGTATTTTTGGTTTATAGGTTTGCATTTCTAGCAACTATGAGTAGACCCATTTCGCTGAGACATTCAATCATGCATTTTTCAGCATCCAAACTGCTGTAACTTTAACATAAGGGCAGGTGTTAACCATCAGAAAAAAACTTAAGATTAACTTCTTACACAGTTCATCGTCAGCTCAACTCACCTCAGCTCATCTGCCACCACACAGCTGTCTCGACAACGAGCCCAAACCAAGCTGTGGCTAGCTGGGACCATCGTTCATCATTCCCAGTTGATAACTAGTGCAGTTCCAAACTAATACAAGATCCATGTGATCACGAGCATGGCAGTGAAAAATTTTCCTGCACAAGCCAAGACAAAGGCTTTCTCCCACACAATACAACAGAGTCTACAGCCAGCCCAGATTGGTCCCACATATCCCCAGTATAGCCTGGAGTCAAATGATGTATCCTCAAGCACCATCGCAACTGAACATGCCTCCTCAATCCTGAAACATCAGGGGGAGGGGGTAAGAAACAGAATTAGTCAAAATTATGCGTCCTAGTAACATGGGAACAGCATCGACTAAAAAAAATGTTGCATATGGTAATACCTAGGAAATGGAATTTGCAATTCAGAAAATGGTTGCATATCAATAAGGATATGACATCCAGCTGTATTTTCAATATAGAAATATTGCAGCATAATATAGACATGTCTATCATATACTATATCACAAGAAACATGACAACGAAAATCTCATACAGAACCAGAAACCAATTCATAAGCAAACTTCATATTTGGTGATATTTGATGAGTACACTGAGGGATACCAGAGTAACCACAGAAAACAACAGGGCTTTTAAGAAAATTCTATTAGTTCACATACTATAATTTCAGTGGAAATGGGCTTATCAATCATCCAACTCAACAATGCATTTTTTCACAACACTTCTGATGATTTTTTTTTTTTTTTTTTTAAAAAAATGCACAAACTCATGGGCCTGTTTGGAAGCATCAGTAAGAGTTGGATTTGAATTTCAACGAGGAGATCGGATGATGAGGGGTTATCATGTATCGCAAAATAAGAGATTGCATGAATGATGGGAAAAGTATCATGAGGAATGAGAAAAATAGATATTATCTGGGTCATAGGAAAAGTAATTCAATCCTCATCATATTCCATACAATGGAATGCTTCCGAACATCCTATTTCCTTTCCACAATGAAGTCTCCTCTCACTTTCCCCTCAAAAGGAGAAATCCAAAAAAATTCCTTAGAGGAATGCAAACACTTCCAATGGATGTTTCACAAAAGTACACCCAGTACACTTACGTACCTGCTAATCATGTCTACATGCAACAGTAAGCCGTGACAATGGCAACCATACAAGCATGCAACTGAAAGGCAATAGGCTGAAGTAATGTATTACCTCCTCAATAGGAGTAGAATTGTCATTCTTATCTTGATCTTCAGCATCTTTTGATTCACCATTGGCATCATGTTGACCATCCGTATCCATTTTGTCATCTTTGGTCTGAGCAGAATCAGCAGTGGGTTCATCATCTGGAATCTTCAAGTCTGCTGGAAGTTGACCAGTCTTCAGAGCCTGCTCAAGACAAAGATTTACAGCAACAGTAAAGCATGCAGCAAATGAGATGCTATCAATAAAAAAACGCTTTCAGCAACAACTGAAAACCCAAAAAAAAAAAAAAAAAACACAAAACACAACAACAACAAAATACCTGTTCAAGCCTAGCAACCTCTTCAAGAGTTTGAGAATTTACAATGGCAGCCTGCATATTTCCAGCAAAACATCATTAACATGCATGGAAGCATTTCCAAAACTTAAAGAAAGCCAATGAATGATAAGTCATTCAGTGACCATTCATAAATAGAGCATCAAGTTCCACATGAATCTGGGGATGGACAAAATGAAAATATTCCCACATTCAACAACCAAAAAAAAAAAAAAAAAAAAAAGAAAACCAAAAGAATTTGAAGCATACCTTGATGGCTATTATTTGCTCTGGGGTGGGCCCATTAGCTTTTGTGGTCTTTTCTTGTTTGGAAGCTTCTGCAGCATTAGGCACCTCCCCAAGTGTAAATGTCTTGACTGCCTGCTTCTTAACCTCCTCTAATGCTTCTTTTGATGCAAACAATTTTTCTGCTTCATCTCGCTCCTTTCATCAAAAAAAGAATATTATGATTATTGACTGAGAGATGATTTTTTTTTTTTTGGATGGGTAGCTATGTTACATTCATCTAAATTTGTATTACAATAAAGCCTTGAGTCATTCTTATGATTTTTCATATGACATTCTAACAATTTTTCCTAGAGGAGACAAACTAACATGCTCCCAATTATGAAATTGGTGGACGCTCCCAGAAAACCAGGGACTAATGCTGCTGCCACCACTCGGACTCCTGGTGGCAATTTTACTGCCATTGGCATTACCGACCAGGCTGGCATAGCTGAGAGATGACTTAAGAGAACAAATTCACACATTATTGCCAATAACAAATAAAAAGAAGGCCAGACTTCCTTCAATTGCAACTGTAGAAATGAAAATGAATGATTCTCACAGAAAAAGAGAAATGACAATTCATTTTCATCAAAAATTAATGGCTGTAAGAATTTTAAAAATTTTGCCAGACAAACATCTTACCTTCTGTTTTACTTTCTTAAAGTCCAACAATCGCAGCTTTTTCAATTTGTGGATGACGTACAATCGATAATTTGGTTTCTTTGTGATGGTATTGTCCAGAAGGCTAAGGAACTGAAGTTTTGGAAGGGATGCGAGAGGGTCAATTTCCACCAAGTTTACAAGGCGGTTGTTTGTAAGTATCAGTGTGTGCAACTTTGGCAAGAACTCTGCAATGTTCAACAAAACCAATGTACACAAATAGTTCAATCAGCAAATAGAAATAATTTACACAGTAATTTTTGTTCAACTGAAAAATCTCACCTCCAATATTAGGATTGATGCGTGTAATTCTGTTATTGTTTACCAGCAAAGTGCCAAGACGATTTAGATAGGGAAAGTTTTCAAGCTTGACTATCTCGTTGTCTGTCAAATCAATGGTGTCAAATTGATCCTGATCAAATGCCAAAATAGAATATCACATAATTAGAACTCCATATCAGTGATTGCCTTATCGATAAAATTCAATTCACCAGTCAATCTAAGAAAAAATTATTTCATTAGAGAATTTATTAGTAAAATAAAACAGTTAAGAAATAAAGATAGAAAAATAATGTTAAAAATAAAAATATAATAATAATAGTAATAACATAATTAGAACATAAAAAATATAAATGAAAAATATCATTGAGCGAAAAATAAAAATACAAATGATGTAACTCAGTATTAGCATATAATATATCATATCTTGAATTAATCTATAAATTTATTGTAATAAGAATACATGAAACTATTACATCATATGTCATATTTTCAATTAACCAATAAAGTTAATGTGAGAAGAATACATCAGAAAATTTAGAACTTATAAAACCAACTAGTAGATATTGATTCATCTAATGGAATTATATAAAAAAATTTATTGTATAGTTTTATATACAAAATATAAATTGCAAAAGATGTGGATTTTAATATAATTTTGTTTCCTACCAATAATATCCACGATATTTCTGATAAACTATAGAAAAATCAGCTTATAGTTTTACCCTTTACCATTTTACCAATGGTTGATTAAAACGATTTCATCACTGATAATATCAGTGATAATATCAAGATGCAGTATGCTGCTCCAGATAAACAGGGAGAAGAAATTTCTTCTTAGCCAGACTATCTCCCCGACTTCACTTAGAACAATGTGTGAGTCTAAAAATAAATACAAATATCCCGTATCCAGTACCCAGTACCCATGTGTCCTTTTGTCATATTTATGCTCTGTGCATCTAAGACACACAAACTGGTAATGAACATAAAATTCCATGGCAATTTTTTTATTACATAACCTCTATCTCACCATGATGAGAATGTCTAGTGGATTTAAGACCTCTTACAGATTGGGCAGATTTTACCATAACAACAGTGAATCAGTGATCCTTTTGATCCTTCCCTTCTAACTGTGTCTCAATTGTAGACGAATCATCCTAAGCAAGTAAGCATGCATAAATGGATAACACGAGTTGGAATCATTACAATTTTTTCTCGTTTTCATGTTAGTTTCAAGGAATTCTATGCTTAGATAACTGATGCAGCTCATGTCACACTGGTTTTGCAAAGGACCGACACAATCAGTTATAAAATATGGCAGCACTGGATATACCCAATTGGTAAGGACGTCATCCAACTGCCTCTTCCCCAACATGGGAAATAATACACGAGGCAGAACTTTTAGGTGAAACCAAAACCACTTTCATTGTCACTGTTTAGATGCCCAAGCGGCTGACTTAGGGTGCGTGTGCGTGTGCGTGTGCGTGTGTAGAGTAGTGTGAGCGGTTGAAATGTTGGGTTGAGGCAGTAGCCTTGTTACCCCCGCCCTGGAGTACGCATCTCTCAAGTGCCTGGTCATCCAAGTTCCGTCTAAATCCAATCAAACAGCATATATGGATAACTAAACACCATCATTATAATAAAAAAAGGAGAAAAATAACTACATCAAGCAGTGAACATGTCAGTCAGACTCAGGCAAAAATCACACAAGCAATGACAAAAGCAGTAGCTGCCAAGAAAAAGGGAGCGTAAGAGAACTAAGATTACAGAAATCAAGAGATAAGACCCAAAATCTCTACAAAACCCTAAACCCCATAGATGGTGAATAAGTGATGTATCCTTTACCTCGGTTGCGCCAAGATTCTCGATAACAGCAATTTTATTTCCTGAAACGAACAGATTTCACGAGTAGGTTGCCATTATGACCCAAAAAAAAAAAAAACCCTAGAATAGAATAGTGTAATATAGACCATGTTGCAGTGATCATATTTTCCCTGAAGGTAATGTACACACGCACAGAGAGAGGGAGGGAGGGAGGGTAATTGGTGATTGCGTGCGTATTTTTTCCCAAAAAAAAATTAAAAAAAATACCTCTGAGGTCCAGCTCTCGGTCGACGACGGCGTTAAAGAAATGGGGGCTTTTCCATATCAAATCAGCAGTCAGTCTCACCATTTTGAAGAGTCTTTCGCCTTCAATGCAAAAACTTAAGCATTCAAGCCGAATAGCAGAGAGACAGAAGTAGGCGTGAGTGAGGAAAAGGAGAATAAAGATGGAAGAGGCAATGCAAATGCAAAGCAAGGGCGGACTTGCGCCGCGCATTAGCATTTCTTTTTGGATCTCATTGCCCCTCTCCTTTCTTCTGGGCTTGTGTCAAACCCAGCCCCTACCAACTTGGCACGGCCCATTTGAAGTCACGAACGTAAATGTTTAGCCCGATCGTCTTTTCATCGGATCCAACATTTCACACGTGTCGGATCAGACAACGGTGAACGCTACCACGCTTGCCCATATTTCTTGTTTGCCGATCATCTCCGGCAGGTGGCAGACAGCAGCAGTACGGCCGATCACAACACCTTTTTTGTTTTTTTTTTTTAAAATTATTAAGCTAATTGTATATTATCTATAAATTAAATTTTATTCATTTTGGATATATATTTATTTTTTTATATTTTTAAACACATGGGTACCGTGATCATTTCAACTCCAGTAAAATAATCATAATACCCCTATGTTTAAAAGTATAAATTTACAAAATAAATATATTATTTCGAAATTAGTAAAACATGATTTCTAGAAAATTTAAATTTAAATTAATAATTTTATTTTAAAATTTTCAGAAAATTTAAAAAATGTGTGTTGTGACCCAAGTTGCCATCATTGACCCGTCATAGATGACTAGGACTCATGTTTCTTTGGGCTAAACGGTTGTTTTAGTTTTTAAAATTTTTTAAGAAAATATTTTTCTGAATATATTTAAATTATATACCAAAATTTATCATCTTTTGGATATATGTAAAAAGTTAATATTTAAAAATCGAACAATAAATAAACATATATCTAAAAAGGTAAATTTTGGTATATGAGTTAAAAGATACTTGAAATTTTTTTTTATAAAAACTAAAAATAATACACGTCTTAACGAGACTAACATAAGCTTAATGTTGACATTGGTTGAAAATACCTAAAGAATTATTTAAAAAATTCTTTCAAAATAATTGGTAGACTTGGATATTATTTTATAAGATTAGTAAACTTATTACATAATATCAATATAATATGATCAATATGTATTCGAATGTAAAGATAAAAGAGTTATGCTAGAGTATTAAGGTATTATAGCTTGAATCTATGTGTCACCATGGTATTTCAACTGAAATTTAACTTATTTATTTTTTAAATTTATTATTTATAAAAAATGATCCTGTTAGTCCAGACTAATCAAATATCTTGTTTAACTCACTTCAAAAAACTCATTTATAGTACTTTTTTTATTTTTTCTTCATAAACTTATTTATCTAAGTATATTTAACATATAAGCCAAATTTTACCTTTTTTGAATACGTGTATATATATTTTTAAAAATTTTAAACAACTATGTATATATTTTTTAAATACTCCAATATTTAAAAATCTCAAAAAATATCTAAAAATGATAAAACTTGATTTGTATATTAAGTACACTTAGATAACACAAGTGTATGAAAAAAAAAAGAAAATGTTGTAAATGAGTTTTTTGATATATGCTAAGTGAGACATTCACCGAGTTAAAAGGAACACTTCTTTTATTTATGTAAAATGTTTGAGCCTCATCTAAATTACATATATGCGTGAGCCCATTTGAAAATACCAAATTTTACAAAGAGCAAATCCCGAATTACCCACCATTTATGCCTTAATTCCAATCCCATTCATACAGCTTATGCTCTCTTAAAATGGCAAATATACTTGACCCCAATTACGATTTCATATTTAAATGATGTAAGATTTGATATTGATAAAGCATGATTTTGTTGTTGTAAAAATAATAAAAATTCAATTAAATATAAATTTTATAATTATAGTTAGTACTTAAACATATTCATAATTTTGTAAGAGAGCATATATATGAATAAATTGTTAGACAAGCTATATAAGTATATTTGGAATAACAAACAATCTAGAATTAGGGGCAAAACTTATACATATATTTTGGATTTGCCCTTTAATATAATAAAATTATTTAATTTAAATAACAATTTTAAAACTTTATTAGCTAAATAATTTTATAAAATATTATTACACTCATTGATTAATTTGGGCATTTTTCATAATTTACGCATAGCTGTACACATTTTCTTAGTCGTGATCTAGTTGACACTATAAAAATTTTACTTTTAATGACTAAAACTTTATTGCCAAAAATTAAAATTTTAATGTTAAAGAAAAACTTAGCTACTAATCATTTTAAGAATATATAAAATAATATTCACTAAAAAGAAATTTGATTATTGATAATTCGCTGTTTTTATGTTTGAATCATTAAATTTTGATTTGGTTTCCAACATATTATCTAAAACATTGTATTTTTTTCTTTGCTTATAACAGTATCACTTTAACTAAGAGAAAAATGTTTCTTGCCTATGAAAAAGCATCATAATTAAGAAAAATTTTCCCTTATATATATTTTCTTTGCTAGTAAAGACTTTTCATTGCTAATAACAGTTACAAAAAAAAAAGTATTTATTTGTAGTGCAAGATTGGGATTCAGATTTTTCATCATTAACCCGGGGCTTCCCAACAAACATAATATGAAAATAATGATGCAAAATAGGGTTGGGAGTTGCAGCGGTCCTTCATCCAATTAATTTTTTGACCGAATAAAATCAATACTTTTTGACTGAGTACAGAGATCAGTTAAAATTTTTAATCTGAATTCAAAAATAGAGTTGGAGAAGAATCTCGTCCCTCATATTTTTTGTTATAAATTATAAACGCATTCTTTAATCTTATTCTCGTTTTCTTTCAAAATTCTCATGTTACTTATTATTAATTAATATTAACAAGATAAGATTCAATAAGAGAACATTTGCATGTATACATATAACTAATGAACAATTATAGTTTTTCCATCATTTTGGACTCTCTCAAAAAACATGATTTAAAAAAAATATTTTTTATAAAGGGTAAATTCCTTTAATACCCACAACATTTACATATATTTCCTTTCATACCATGACATTTCAATAATTCCTCTAATACCACAACATTTCATCCCTAATTCCTTCTCACATGCCTACACCCCTTACCTTCGGTTAGTTATGTTTGCTGGAGAGGAGAATTGCCGCAACGGCAAAATTGCCCAAACAACCCAAGCCCCGCAAGTCTCGTCTTCGCGTGCAACACCAACCGTTCACGAGAACGATAATCAGCACCAGCAGATGACACGCTTTCAACTTCTTATTCTGACCACCTACTCACCACACCGAATCGCTGCTCTGGTAATTGGAGTCTAGAGCCCGTGAAAACAACTTGCCTTGCTTCTCTTCTTCCTTGTCGGCTAGATGTCGACTCTGCTGCTACAAGGCCTCTGTTCCACTTCATAAATCTTCCGCTATTTTTAGTGAGAAATCCAATACCTCTGTTATTGATGACGACACGAGCTTTGTGTTTATGCTTCACATTTGATGACAGATTGCCTATTTCCTTCCCCCCTTCTCCACAATCTCATCCTCGAGCCCAAAATTAGCATTTCTGCACTCGACAGCAGTCGAAGCCATAACCGCAGCCACAGCCGCAATCATAATTGTCGCACTACATGAATCGGTGGTCTTGCGTTTTTTCTCATCGTCCTGGTGGAACAAAGTGATGGGATAAAACCTGTTCTGATAACAATAAATAATATTTATCCTCTCTTGTGTGAACCTAACAGGAAGCAATTCTGTAGAGCAGCAATAAACACAAGCACAATTTCAATCACAATCACAGGAACACCAAAAATTTTACGTGGAAAACCTCCTTGACTTAAGGAGTAAAAACCACGGGTCCTCTGAAATCTCCACTATCAAAATATAATGGGAATACACAATGTTCTCTTTAGCTAAGCTAGAAGCATATAATGCATCAATCTCAAGATTAACTAATCTTGAGAACACATGTAGAATCAACAAGAAGAACAAGGGAGTTAGGATTACACAAACTCGAATCCTCTGTTCTGGGTGTGTATCTCTCTCCTGAGATTCCTGTTCAACGATCACAATGGTCAGATTGTAGAACCACGAGCGAAGAAGGACCTGTCCAAAAATCAGCTCAATCGGACGGTAGATCAAAGAGATATCTCTCTTTGAAGAAAACTGCTCGAAACCTCCCTGTTTCTGTCCAGCTCTGTTTGTAACTGCAAATCTTCTTACCGCAGCGTTCTCCGATGATAGATCTCGCCGAAGACGACGAACAGACGAGATAGATCTCGCCGAAGACGACGAACAGACGTTGCGGAGAGAAAAGAAAACCAGAGAGAAAAAGACGAAAGGAAAACGAGAGAGAGAAGAGAAAAGAGACGGGCGCCGAAAAACACGGACAACCACCGAAAGAAAAAACTTTTTTTTTTCTTTTCTTGTGGGCCATCTCCACGTGGGAGGAAACCCAAAGTCAACAAATCTCCCCCTTTCCGACTATGTGGAGGAATTCGTCATCCCGATGATTGAACAACAAACTTCAAGCTTCTCCCTCGGTAGAGCTTTTGTTAACATATCAGAGCCATTATGATTGGTATGAATTTTCTCAAGTTCAAACAACTTATCATTAATAGCTTCTCTTATCCAATGATACCTCACATCAATATGCTTTGATCTTGCATGAAAAGAAGAATTCTTACCAAGGTGAATTGCACTTTGACTATCGCAAAATATGATATATCTTTGTTGCTTGAAACCGAGCTCATGTAGAAACCTCTTCATCCACAACAACTCTTTACATGCTTCAGTTGCTGCAATGAATTCCGCTTCGGTTGTAGAAAGTGCAACACATTTCTGTAGCCTTGATTGCCAAGCTACAGCTCCCCCTGCAAAAGTAATCAAGGAAACAGAGGTAGACTTACGAGTGTCCACATCTCCTGCCATATCTGCATCCGTGTAGCCAACTAGTAATGGTTTCTCATTGCCAAAGCAAAGTCTCAAACTGGAAGTACCTCGTAGATATCTCATAATCCACTTAACTGCATTCCAATGCTCTCTCCCAGGATTAGACAAGAACCGGCTTACAACACCAACTGCATAAGCTATGTCTGGTCTTGTACATACCATTGCATACATCAAACTTCCCACAGCTGAAGCATATGGAACCCTTTCTATGTCCTTCTTCTCTATGTCTGTAGAGGGACACTGCTCGATGTTTAGCTTAAAGTGGGTGGCAAGAGGAGAGTTAACCACTTTAGCTCTGTCCATGTTGAACCTCTGAAGTACTTTCTCAATGTACTTCTCTTGTGACAGATATAACTTCTTGGCATTCCTCTCACGATGAATGCTTATGCCAAGAATTTGTTTTGCTGGCCCTAAATCCTTCATAGAAAAAACTTTACTTAGCTGCATCTTCAACCTGTCAATCCTCAAAGAATTTCTGCCAATAATCAACATATCATCGACATAAAGCAATAGTATAATAAAATCATCATCAGAGAATTTCTGCACAAAGACACAATGATCAGAAGTTGTTTTTCGGTAGCCATATTTCCCCATAACTGACTCAAACTTCTTATACCATTGTCTTGGTGCTTGCTTCAAACCATAAAGGCTTTTCCTCAGCTAACGCACATAATTCTCTTTTTCTTTTTCCACGAAACCCTCTGGCTGCTCCATATAAATTTCCTTGTCTAATTCACCATGGAGAAAAGCAGTCTTTACATCCATCTGTTCAATCTCCAAATCAAGACTAGCAGCTAGACCCAAAACCACACGAATAGAAGACATTTTAACAACCGGAGAAAAAATCTCATCAAAATCAATACCTTTCTTTTGATTGAATCCCTTGACGACCAATCTTGCTTTGTATCGAGGTTGTGTGGTATGTTGTTCTAGCTTCACTCTGTATACCCACTTGTTCTTCAAAGCTCTTTTGCCCATAGGTAACTTTACCAACTCAAATGCATGATTTTCATGCAGTGACTTCATCTCATCTTTCATGGCTTCAACCCACTCCTTCTTGTGTTCATCTTCTATGGCTTCTGTATAACATTCGGGCTCTCCCCCGTCAGTCAGTAACGCATACTCATCAACAGAATATCGTGTAGAAGGACGGCGATCTCTAGTAGACCTCCTGAGTGGAACATTTGGTGAAACTTCTGATACTGGCGACTGCTCGAGAATATCATCATTAATCTCAACCTGTGTATGAGTATCAACATCAACCGTACCATCCTGGTCATCTTGAACTTCATCTCTAACCTGTACTGGCACATGTGTCAGAGGAACTGGATCTAAGTCTGTTAAATTATCATAATATTGAGAAACTGTTTTAACTGTTTTCTCAATATCTTGTATGGTTTGGTCTTCCATAAAGACAACATCTCGGCTTCTTACAAGCTTTTTCTGCACTGGATCATAAAACCTGTAGCCAAAATCATCTTGGCCATAGCCAATGAATACACACTGTCTTGTCTTGACATCAAGCTTAGACCTCTCATCTTTGGGAATATGCACAAAGGCCTTACATCCAAAGACACGCAAGTGACTGTAGGATACATCTTTTCCCAACCAAACTCTGTCTGGAACATCAAAATTTAAAGGAACACAGGGTGTGAGATTTAACACATGTACAACGGTACTCAAAGCCTCACCCCAAAAGGATCCTGGCAATTGTGCATGTGAAAGCAAACATCTCACCCTTTCAACTAGTGTCCTGTTCATTCTCTCAGCTAGCCCATTTAACTGAGGAGTCTTCGGAGGTGTCCTTTGATGCCTAATACCCAGCTGTTTACAATATTCATCAAAAGGACCACAATACTCACCTCCATTATCAGTTCTGATACACTTTAACTTCTTCCCAGTCTGTCTCTCAACTGAGGTCTGAAACTGTTTAAACACATCTAACACTTGGTCTTTTGTCTTCAAGGTATAGACCCATAACTTCCTTGAATGATCATCTATAAAAGTCACAAAATAGAGAGCACCACCAAGTGTTTTTACTTTCATGGGACCACAAACATCAGAATATACTAAATCAAGTATACCCGGCTTTCTTGAAGGAGGGGATATTTTAAAGGCAACTCTGTTTTGCTTCCCTGCCAAGCAATGAGCACATTTCTTCAATGCTGTATTCTTCAATCCAGAAAGAAGATTTTTCTTTGCCAAAACCATCAAACCCTTCTCACTCATGTGACATAGTCTTCTATGCCATAGCTCTGTTGTACTTTCATTTTCCATTGCATTGATAATACAAGCAGAAACCTTTGCCTGCATGAAGTACAATGAGGAGCACTTCTTGCCTCTAGCCATAATCATAGAACCTTTAGTAAGCTTCCAATGACCATCATTGAAGGTGTTGCAAAACCCCTCATCATCAAGTTTACTTGCTGAAATCAAATTCAAGCGAATATCAGGAATATGTTTAACATTTTTCAAAAGTAACATCGTACCATTGTTGGTCTCCAAGCACACATCTCCCATGCCTACGGCTTTAGCTACACCATTGTTACCCATCTTAACATTCCCAAAGTCTCCGGATGTATAAGATGTAAAGAAGTCTCTTCTTGATGTAGCATGAATGAAGGCACCACTATCAATCACCCAACTAGTGTCATGGCATGCAAGGTTGACAACATCATCATCATCATACACAACAAGGAAGTCATCTGTGATGGCAGAAACTCTATCAACATCATTACTATCATCAGTTTTCTTTTCTGTCCCTTTTTCATTTTTGTAGTCTCTTTTGAGTTGTCGACAATACTTCTTTATATGCCCCTTTTTACCACAGTGATAACACTCAACATTGGCAAACCTGTTTGACTTGCTTTTGCTTCTGTCTCTGTTCTTCGGACCTTTACTCTTGCTCCTCCCCCTCTTTTCCATGACTAAGACCTCTGACTGTGACGGACCCTGTGACTTTCTTCTCATCTCTTCATTTAAAACACTACTCTTAGCCAAATCCATAGTGACTACACCATTTGGAGCTGAGTTAGATATCGACATTCTAAACGTTTCTCACGAGTCCGGTAATGTGCCTAGAAGCCATAACCCCTGCACCTCATCTTCAAACTTGATATTCATCCCAGCCAACTGATTAAGAATTCCCTGGTAAGCATTCAAGTGATCTGATAAAGGAGTTCCGTCCCTGTATTTCAAGCCTATCAACTTCTTTATTAGAAACAACTTGTTGTTCCCTGTTTTTCGAGCATACAGTTGTTCAAGCCTGTCCCATAAAGAACGTGCATGTGTTTCCTCACTGACATGGTTTAAAACATTATCATCTACCCACTGTCTGATATACCCACATACTTGACGATGAAGCAAAGTCCATTCAGCATCAGTTTTATCTACCGGTTTCTGTTCCGCAAACACAGGCAAATAAAAATCTTTAACATACAGCAGGTCTTCCATTTTTCCCTTCCACACATGATAATTTGAACCATTCAAATTAATCATTCTACTTGTATTAACCTCCATTGTTCAACACAAGGCACAAGGTTACTAAAACCACGCTCTGATACCACTTGATGGGATAAAACCTGTTCTGATAACAATAAATAATATTTATCCTCTCTTGTGTGAACCTAACAGGAAGCAATTCTGTAGAGCAGTAATAAACACAAGCACAATTTCAATCACAATCACAGGAACACCAAAAATTTTATGTGGAAAACCTCCTTGACTTAAGGAGTAAAAACCACGGGTCCTCTGAAATCTCCACTATCAAAATATAATGAGAATACACAATGTTCTCTTTAGCTAAGCTAGAAGCATATAATGCATCAATATCAAGATTAACTAATCTTGACAACACATGTAGAATCAACAAGAAGAACAAGGGAGTTAGGATTACACAAACTCGAATCCTCTGTTCTGGGTGTGTATCTCTCTCCTGAGATTCCTGTTCAACGATCACAATGGTCAGATTGTAGAACCACGAGCGAAGAAGGACCTGTCCAAAAATCAGCTCAATCGGACGGTAGATCAAAGAGATATCTCTCTTTGAAGAAAACTGCTCGAAACCTCCCTGTTTCTGTCCAGCTCTGTTTGTAACTGCAAATCTTCTTACCGCAGCGTTCTCCGATGATAGATCTCGCCGAAGACGACGAACAGACGAGATAGATCTCGCCGAAGACGACGAACAGACGTTGCGGAGAGAAAAGAAAACTAGAGAGAAAAAGACGAAAGGAAAACGAGAGAGAGAAGAGAAAAGAGACGGGCGCCGAAAAACACGGACAACCGCCGAAAGAAAAAACTTTTTTTTTTCTTTTCTTGTGGGCCATCTCCACGTGGGAGGAAACCCAAAGTCAACACAAAGACCACAATGTGTTACGCACATGCATGTTGCAGGATTTACATTACGGCTTCAAGCTAACAAGAATGCTGTAGATGCGAGCTTAATTAAGAGAAGGACTTGCTGCGCTGCAGCTTTGGAATGGCGAGAGATGCAGAGTGCTGAAGCCTATATGCATCGAATGGGAGTTGCGGAGGGCTGGAGCCTGTGCGTCAGACAGGACGGTGGAGTGGAAGATGGCTTTGAGAGCTAAGGCAGAGAAGGAAGATGTCAACGATGGCTGGGTGTTGCAGTTGGAGACCATCTCGAGGCATGCGAGGTGCTGGCACAGGCATGCGGTGCAGAAGCGGATGAGTGGCTAGTCGGAGTGAAGGTTACAGGTGGACATGTAGGCAGCAATTGGTGAGGGAGGAGGCGGAGGGCGAGCTCGTGATCCGGTCGAGCAGCTCCCACGGCACCAACGATGTCCTTACACAGTCAAAAAGGTCTTGAGGGCAAAAATGACATTTTACCGTGTAGACGACAACCGTTTAGGCTGTCCACGATGTTCCTAGTAGGAAAGGATTTAGGTGTAAACTATTGTGGGCAGGGAAGAAATTATTGAAATGTTATGGGTACCGAAGTAATTATGGGTGAATGTTGTAGGTATTAAAGAAATTTACCCTTTTATAAATGTCAAAATTTAGTCTAAGTAAAGTACATTTTATTAACTTATTTTAATAAAAATAAGAAAATATTATATTCATTCATGTTTTGTTTAGTAATAATGTTTACTTTGTTAAGTAGTAAAATAATGAAGCATATAATATTTAAATTTTTTATAAATATGTCTTTCTATTTAATTTGTGTATAAATTCTTAAAATTATTATACTTAATTCACATTTTTTACCCGATCAACCTTCCCAATGCTAACTCAAAACCAAATTTGTCCATAGGCATATTAAAAAATGATGAAGGTCAAATTGACCTTGTCCTAACTCAATATAAAAATAAAATCAACTAAATTTTTTAAAAAATAGTATTAGATAAACTCTAACCTAGTATGAGTTGCCTTCATTCTTACCCTTAATGCGAGTTAATATCATGCTTCCTACCCTTAATGCGAATCAATATTATGCTATGTAGAGAAACGAATAATTTAAAATTTATTTGACGTGTCTCCTACATTTTTTTATCATCATTTATTATCATTCTTCCAAAATCATTTCAACTCAAATATTTTGTAAGTTGCATATGCTTAGAAATATACGTACATATGTTACAAAAATATATCCATTATGATTATGCATTGGAACCGCTCCGCCTTCATTTTCGATATATTTATAATTAATAAAAATTTATTTCGTTTATTGTATTTAGTATAATTTATTTAGTTAAGAAAACAAATTTCATTGAAATAAAAGAGGTGGATAGCAACATTTGCCTAAAATATATATTTATGTTAAAGGAAATATTTAAATCTATTTAGGTATGCATTAAAATGTAACACCATTTACCACAACGCAGGGGGCTTTGTGGTCATGCACAAGGGCCTGCTGCCCAAATGTTGCCCAAATAGTTTTACAATATCTTCTGAATAGGGATTTTTATACAATTTTTTCTAGTTTAGGGGTGTGATTGATAATTTACTTCCATAGTGTGATGGATGTGAATGCGACATAGTGTAATATCATGATGTGATAATGTAAAATACCAATCAAAATATTTATAAAATCATTTATCACATATTAATGGTATTTTAGGCTGTTTAAATGTAGAAAATATAATTTTAAAATTTATATTTAATACCAAGCCATTTTATTACCGAATCATACAGATAACTTCAATTGGAATAGGCCATACGCATCCCATATACGGCACTGCCTAGGTAATGATAGACCTCAAATTGTAAATTGTAAATTGTAAATTTAGATATATATCATTCATAAACCAACATTTACCATTTTGTATGCGTATGAATATTTTTGTACCATATCACTCATTTAAAATTCAATCAAAATTCAAAATCAATATTTATACATACAAAAATGGTAACTGTTACTTTATAAATGATATATATATCAAGATTTACAATTTTAAAAAATGAAAACCAGAAAAATTTAAATAAATGGGTTTTATGACTGTTTCAAAATGCCTCTTTCCAACTGGTCATAAATGATCACTCAGCGTTCGTGTTTTAATCATTTCATACCGATATCAAATGAGGCTATTTCAGATGGCGCAAAATATGTACAAAATTATTAATTTAGATGTATTTAATACATAAACTAAATTTTTTATTTTTAAAAAATATATTTATTTTGAATATTAAATATAAGATTATTTCAATCATTTTAAATTGTTTAAAAGATTAAATACCGCTGTATTTAAAATCCAAAATAACTATATATATTTCTAAAATAGTAAATACTTAGTTTATACATTAAATGCATGTTTAAAAATTGATAAAAGTTTAGAAAAAAAGTTTTTAGTATAGAAGTTATTGAAATGAAAAAATAATATAATATAATAAAGAGAATAATAATGATTAAAGATAATAAAGATAAAATAGATATATTATAATCCCTGTGGTGGGGTCCACCTATGTAAGGGGAGTTTTATCCTCCTTACATATGGGGGAGCTTAAGTCTCATGTGAGTTTATGGGGAAATATTTTAAAACACCATTTTTTCATATTTTTTGGAACTCTTTTCATACAAATGTTCGTCTAAGTATATTTAACACGTGTATCAATTTTTACTATTTTTGGAGATTTTTAGATTTTTTTCGGATTTTTAAAAATCAATGGCATTTTAGTAATTTAAACATTTTAGTAATTTTAAATTACTAAAATACCATTGGTTTTTAAAAATTCAAAAAAATTAAAAATCTCCAAAAATGGTAAAAATTGATACACATATTAAATATACTTAGGTCAACAATTTCATAAATTTTTTTAAAAAATATAAAATGCAGCCGGGTGCATTGAAATTTCAATGCACTCTCCTGCATCAAAATATTTTCCAAGTTTATGTGAGAGCTTGTAGTTTCCCATTTGGAAGTATTTAATTGTAATATCATATGTCTATTTGTACAATACCAATAAATAATAAAAAGGTTAGTTACACGATAGTTTTATAAAAATGATTAAAAAATATTATAAGTGTATAGAAAGGTGTGAAGAAAAATACGATAGTTGTAAATATTAAAAAGTTTAAATTAAAAATTTTAGTTAAAATTTTTTTGCGTGATGATACATATTTATAGATTAATAGTTTTATAAAAAAATTAAGTGTGTTTGAGAAAAAATAAAATTTTTAGATAAAAAGTTTTCGATATAAAAATTCAGAAAAGAGATAAAAATTACCTGATATAGCAAAGGTAATGCTAATGAGTAAAAAAATAAAATTAAAATAGTTAAGTTAGTAGCATGGTTTTTTACGTAGAAATAATTGAAAATTAAAATAATTATATAGAAAGACATAAAATAATTACAAAAAATAAAAAGTTTTGTACATAGAAAAAAACGCAACCTATAAAAATATTAATGTTTTTGGCGCCGTTCGCGACGTAAAAGATCATTCGCGTTGTGTATTTGTATTCCGTTGACCGAACCAGGTAGCGGGTGTTTGCTCTTGCGTCAAAGGCAGGGGATCTTTTTTCATTAAAAAAAAAGCAGTAGATCTTTGCCGTTGGATGGCCATCCAACGGCTAACAACTCAAAAGATACGTGTCTCGATCTCGCCATATTTGCCACCTTCTTCGTCTTACGTGTGTACGGTTATATAAGAAAGAAAGAAAAACAGGAATGGCATGAAGAAACTGCCAATCCCATATTCCCATTCCCACATCCCGCAGCGCTCTAATTGCCCGGCTACTCTTTTCCTGTGTCGCCCTCAAGAGCAGCAGCTGCAGAAGAAGAAAATTAAAGAAAAGCATGCTGATGAGCAAAGCTAGAAAATCTAAACCATTTGTTGCTTTTCTTCTACTCGTCTTCTCCTTGTCTCTGTCGCCGCTGTTAGCCGCCGCCATGGATAGTAATCCTCTTCAAAGCAGCACAGGACTGCAAGCTGCGGAATCCGACGAATTCGAGGGAGGCTTCTCTTCACTCCATGGAATGTTGCAGTGGTCTATAAGTAATCAAATTTTTACTCTCTCTCTCTCTCTCGATGAATATATGTAACATTTTGCAGCGTGTTAAGTTTTAGAGCGTTAGCTATGATCATGCATCGATTTCCCCATGTGGGGATTTGAAGTTCATATAGTTCCACCTACTGAAAAAGTTTGCCGGCAGAGGAGAACATATCCCCTACCCAATCAGAACATTCAAGAAGTGGATGGGACGGTTGTAGGATTCATCCCCACTAACTTTCTCAATCGTTTTTTAGACCAGTCGGCTGTCCAATTACTGCCCCCAACAAGGATGAATTCGCAAGTCGCAACATGATTAATCTCATTCGAGGCTGTCCGTTCTAGCTCGACTATACTTTTTATTTTATATCTTTTTGTCCCACAACTCGAACATCTCGATCGTATTTTATGATTAAAGCTCAATCAACCTCACAATATTTCCTGAAGGGAATACTCCTGGCAAAGTACTGGAGACTACTCCAACGAAGAGAGACTATGCTTCCAACCCGGTTCGAAACCGGGACACCCTGGCATCACTCCGGTAATGAGCACTAACAGCGCAGCTCTATCACGTTGGGCTCTAGCTTGACTAAAACGGTGCAAACTCTCTCTATCAGAGCAACTGACAATGCTCTATCATGTCTGGAATGAATTACCTCATGGAAGAATGCAATCGGCCTATTGAATCAATGTTTGGTTGATAATCAGGCTATAGATGCGCAGTTGATAGTGCTGTCATCATCATTTATGCCCCCTCATAACTAATTGCAGTGATCACCATCAGGGTCTATCATAGACCATTCCTGCATTTAACCGTTGGTCCTCCAATGCAACCTTTATTCACTCTCTCCTTTTTGGGCCTTTCCCTTGTATTTCTCTTCTTATTGCCGGCCCTTTGCTTAATCGAGTCACTCCTCGCAGCTGCACTATAGACGTTCATTATATTGTCTTGGTTGGTCATCCTTTTTCAGAAGGAAAGAATGTTTCAAATTTGGATCTAAAATAGTAGCAGCAGCAGTCGTAGCAATAATAATGATGATAGTAGCAGCAGTACTATCACATCATCTAAATTACACTCTAACTCATCCTGTGGAGCCCTGGGTGGAGTCTGTAGTCACTAGAAGAATATCCAATATTCAAAGGCAATGGCTAATCCGACCCGTTCTAAATGAGGAGGTGGTCTTGGCGGTCAAAAGCATGGGACCTACTAAAGCACCTGGTCCCGACGGTTTGTCGGCCGGGTTTTACCACAAACATTGGAATACTGTGGGGCATCACGTTACTAAATGGTGCAAGACTTTCTTTGATGAGAGAGACCCGGATCAATTGAGGAGGCTTATTGGGGCCCTCAACACCACGACTCTTATCCTAATCCCGAAAAAGGCGGATGCCCATTATCTCTCTCATTTCCGGCCGATTAGCTTGTGTAATGTGATATACAAAATCCTTGCAAAGGTGCTTGCTAACCGACTTAAGACTGTGCTTCAGGGTATCATTGGGGAGGAACAGAGCGCCTTCGTCCCGGGTCGGCTGATCACGGACAACATGCTTATTGCATATGAAGCCATCCACTCTATTCGTAGGAGGAAGGGGGGGCGTAAGAAGGAAATGACGATCAAGTTAGATATGTCTAAAGCCTATGACCGTGTTGAATGGGACTTCCTCAAACAGGTGATGACAACCATGAATTTTTGCCCGGTGTGGGTCAATTGGATTATCTGTTGCATTTCTACTGTCACTTACAGGGTGAACATCAACGGCTTCAAATCGTCTATCTTCCAACCCCAGAGGGGGTTGCGTCAAGGTGATCCCTTATCCCCATATCTGTTTTTATTATGTGCGGAGGGACTTTCGGGCCTTATTCATCAGGCTGTCGCAAATAAGGCAATCCATGGAATCAAAATCAATGCTTCTGGGCCGACGATCTCCCATCTTCTCTTTGCCGACGATGCTATTATTTTTCTGGAGGCGGCGGAGCCAAATGTTAGGGGTCTACTCAATGTGTTGAACCGATATGCTCGGTGCTCGGGTCAGATGATCAACGTGGACAAAACGGCCGTTTTCTTCAGTCCAAACACCGATACCCAGTCCAGATCTCATTTACTTCAGCTCTTTGGCTCCTCTGGACAGGATCTGAACCAATACTTGGGGCTTCCTGCGTGGCTTGGGCGATCAAAACTGGCTTTCTTTAGGGGCATTAAGGATCGTATATGGAAGCGTATTCAGGGATGGAAAAGCAAGCTGCTGTCTGGAGGAGGGAAGGAGGTATTAATCAAGGCAGTGGCCCAGGCTATTCCGTCATATGCGATGAGTATCTTTTTAGTGCCCAAATCTTTTTGCAATCAGGTCAATGCCATGTTTAGCAAATTCTAATGGGGAGAGAAGAACGGGAAGAGAAAGTTGAGCTGGGTGGCATGGAATGACATGTGCAAGCCCAAATGCTGTGGTGGATTGGGTTTTAGGGACCTCTTCAAGTTCAATTGCGCTCTTCTCGCAAAGCAGGTCTGGAGACTGATCACATTTCCTAATTCCCTTTCTCACAGAGTCTTGAAGGCCCGATACTTCCCGAACTCTGACATTTGGCAGTGTGTTGTGAAACCGGCGGACTCCTTCACTTGGAGGAGCATTTTGAAGGCTAGAGATGTAATTCTAACGGGATGCAAATGGCGGATCGGTAATGGGGATCGGGTGAAGGTGTTCTTCGACAAATGGATGCAAAACAGTGTTCATAAGGCCGGACCTCTCCCTTCCTCTATGCCGGATGACATGACCGTCAACCATCTTATCGACGGAGCTACTAATTCATGGAATATGGACCGTGTGGTTGCGGCTTTGGGTGAGAACTGCTGGGTGGAAGTCAATTCCATTCCCCTCCCCGTGGAAGCTATGGATGACTGCATGTTTTGGGTTCATGAACCCAATGGGGCTTATACAGTCAAGTCTACTTATAGGATGCTATGTGGTGGGTCCGATACGCAGGTTCAGGGCGATGTATTTCGTGCAATCTGGAGATCACAGCTCCCATCAAAAGTTGTCATTTTTGGGTGGAGATTGGTCAAGGATGCTCTCCCTACCTTACTAAACCTCAACCGCCGAGGTATTGCTTTGGACTTACGATGCATTTTTTGCAGGGAGGAAATTGAAGACGTTAACCATCTCTTTATCAGATGCGCGGCCACTAGTGATATTTGCAGATGTGTTATTCGAGGGGATCCCTTTTGGTCATCGGTTTTGGAGGTCGTTGAGGCTTGCGTTCGAGATAGGAGGCGTGATGATCTGACCTTTTTCATTCTGTGTTGTTGGCGAATCTGGTTCTTTCGAAACAGGTTCCGCGAGGAAGGGGTCCAACCACAATTTGCTGGTACTGCCGCATGGTGCAGAGAATATCTTAATCGGTACAGATCGACGCATTTGATGCCACAATCGGAGCTTTGTGTTGGGGCCTTGGTTACTCGCTGGACAAAGCCCCCTGTCGGCTTTGTTAAGATTAACACGGATTGCCGATGTCTTGCGGATCGACACGAATATGCATGTGCTGCAGTTATTAGAGATGCGATGGGTTCCTTTGTTGCTGCTAAAGGATGGAAGGGGTCTGGAGCGAGTGATCCCCTTCTCATTGAAGCATATGCCTTTCTTATGGGTGTCAAATGGGCCATTCAGCTTAACTTCTGGAGGACGCATTTCGAAACTGACTCGCTTGTGCTCTACAAGTTCTTATCCACTTGTGACCCTATTTCTTCACCGGTGGGAATCATCATTGAGGAGATTAGATCGTTGTTGTCCTTTTCAGAGTTTTTTTTCTGTTCACCATGTGTTACGGCAGGAAAACTTGTGGCGCACTCCCTTGCTGATTTGGTTTCCGCCTCGTGTGAGGTAAATCACTTGTGGTGGGGTGTTCCACCCCGTGATATCATTGGGAAAATTTGTATAGACAATTTTTTGGAAATGAATTATGCGGATTCCGCTGTCCTTCCCTTCTCTCAATTTTGAGAGAACGTAGGGGCAGAGGCTATCCTTCCATCAAAAAAAAATAAAAATAAAAAATAAAATAAAATAAAGTACACCTTTAAAAGGTATATTTTCTGACAGGATCATGATTTTGCAAGGATATTTCTATGTTTAAACTGATATTTGTTCTGTTCCCATTTGAATTGATGCAGGTCATTCTGACCCTATGAAATTGAAAGAGAAGGCACGTGATGTTAAAGGATCACCTAAAGATGAAATAGTGAAGATTCAATTAAAAATGAATGTAAGGCCAAGACTGATGATTTGTTTGTATAATAGTAAGATGATCAATTTCTTACAGTTTTTCTTTTTTTGTGTTTAACATTAGTTGTTAAGTTTGAATTAGTTGATTCCAGTGGAATAGTACTCTACCTTACCTATTGGGAGTACAAATATTGATCTTCAGGGTATCCAAGTGATTTTGACTGCTAAATTAAAAACCCGTGCAGGAATATCTTCAGAAACATCATATCAAATAAAAGTTTGCGTGATTTAAAATATTTCCCTTATTCTTTGTTTCTCTCCTTTTGCTTTTCTTTTCAATCGTGTCATCTTCTAATTACAGCATATTTAATTATGTTATTGTAGCACGTGGTTTTTAGCGCGCTACGATGGGCCGACGAATGGGCCTAAAAAATGTAAGGTAAGCTCAAAAATACATATAACCATGAACTAAAATGAGAAAATAAAATATGCGTACACCAAAAAAGGAGAATAAGTATGACATGCAAATTAGCGAGTTAGCGGGTTAGACGTGATGCAAGTTAGGTGCAGAAATTAAACGTGCAAAAATAAAAATATAAACGATGTAGAAAAGGGGTTCAAGATCAGAAATGGAATAAATATAAAAGGTGTAGACATGGGGGTTAAAGAAGGGAGATGCAAGCGTTAAGGCTTTTAGATGATGCAAGTTTTTAGAGATTTTTAAATGATGCGAGTTAGTCAAACGCAAACATGTATTTCAATTAGACGCAATTAGCAGTTAGTAACATGCACACAAATAAAGATAAAATATAATATATTAACTTTAAGAGTCGCCACTAACCATATAACGGTGGTTAGTCCGTATACAATAAGGCACTAAAAACAGAGATTCTCTGGGTGAACTCACAACTAGAAAAAAGAATACAATTTTATTTTTCTAGTACATCGGTCCTAGGAGTGCAAAAAAAAATAAAAAAAAATTTATATGTAAAAGCTCAGGAGGGTGGAGGCGGAAATTTAATCCCTAGGCTTTTTTTGAGGCCCTAACTCAATCTGGGAGCAGGATGCGAGTAGTTGTTCTTGTTGCGTGGAAAACAAAAAAATGAGAGAGAGGGGCTGGAATTCCTTTTCCTATTCTGTGTTTTTTTTTTTTTGAGAAGATAATGTATAGATTTTTGGAGCAGGTGAAGAGGGGTGTTTTTTTATTTTTTATTTTTAAAAAAAGAACGAGAAAAGGAAATAGAGAAATGACGTGCTGGACTTCTTTTTTTTTGTTTTTTTTTTTTAAAAAAAAGAACGAGAAAATGAAGAGAAGAAGGAGAAATGACGTGCTGGACTTTTCGTTTTGTTTTTTTTTTTTTAAAAAAACGAGAAAATGAAAAACGAGAAAATGAAAAGAAAAAATAGAGAAATGACGTGCTGGACTTTTCTGTTTGATTTTGTTTTTTTTTTTTTAAAAAAAAAACGAAAGAAAAAAAATAAAGAGGAGAGGAAATGACGTGCTGGAGCTTCTCTCATTTGGTTTTCTTTTTAAAGAAATAAAAAAAAAGAGGAAGGAATGAGAACGTGCTGAACTCAGTTTTACTTTTGCTTTATATTATTTTTTTTTAAAAACGAAAAATATTAAAATGGAGAAAAGTGACGGGTTGGAGAGTTGTTTGCTCTCTTTTTTTTTCTTAAAGAAAACAAACAAAAAAAAGAAAAGAAAAATGAAAAGGGAGAAGACGGATGCGCTGGAGGTTTTTTTTTTTCTTTGGATTTTTTTTTTTAAATAAAAAAAAAAACGAAAATGAAAGAAAGGGAAGAGAGGGACGGTATGCTCGTTCGTTTTTTTTAAAAAAAAAACGAGAAGAACGGCAAAGGAAGAAAGAGGACGTGTAGAACTTGCTTTGTTTTTTTTTTTTTTTTAAAAAAAAAAAACGGAAGGAGAGAGAAGAGGCGTTCTGGAGCTCGATGCTTGGTTTGTTTTTTTTTTTTTTTGTTTTTTAAATAAAACGAAAAAATGAAAAAAGGAAGAGAGGATGTGTCGCTGATCTGTATCTTCGGCGAAAAAATGAAAAGGAAAACAATAGGGACGGTGATGGAGTCTATTTGCTTTTTTTTTTAATAAAAAAAAAGGATGGGAAGATGGGTTTCCGAGGAGAAACTGGTTTTGGGATATTTTCCGCCGTGGGAAATAAGGGGAGAGTGGCAAGGTGTGGGATATTTTCACCGTGTCCCTTGAGAGGAGAATGCCCCCCTTTTTATAGGTTTTTAAGTTTGAGAAATTGCAATTTGGTATTTTTTTCTGATTTTTTTTGCACAATTTCCTGTTTTCTCTTTTTTGCAAAAATATAATAAAAATGGGCCTTCTAGTAATTTTGTGAGTGGTTTTTGAAAACCATTCATGGGGCCCATGGTTTTGTTGGGCGAGTACTTCAAATATTTTTTAGCCATGCATTTTGTATAATTTATCCATGCCTTGATCATCATCTATTTTTCTTGATCTTAGATGGGGCCCACATTTATTAATGTTCTTTATTCATTTTAACGGTTCAGATTTTTACTTAATAAGTTGGATTTATCAATTTTATTTATCATTTGAAAATATTGCAAATTCTCCTCTTTCTTTGGTCAAATTGACTTTGACCATTAAAATCTCCTAAAATAATGATTATTTGTTTAATCCAAACCGTTCATCATGTCAATTCCGCTCCCATCATCTTGAGAAAATATTCTTCACTTTATCTCGAATGCGAATGGTCCTTGATCTGTCATGTGGATTGATGGTCGTTACCTCCTTAGTGGGCTTGAAGTATTGAAGGCCCGTGAAACCTACACGATGTTGGGCTTGCAAATATACGGGTTAAAAATCCAAAATGAATCCACAAAACCAAATAATAGTAAGCCCATTTGAAATTTTATTATTGTTTTATTATATTATATATATATATATATATATATATATTTTTAACGTTTTTGTGGGGTGTCAACGGTTATATCTCCTATCTTGCATCAAAGATAAAAGGCTGGGAAGAAAGAACTTCTTGGACCTTCTTTCTTTTAAGATGCCTCAAAATCCATCAGGATCTTTTAGCCTTCATGTCAGCGTTTTTATGTCCAATTTCTGCCAGATTGATTTCCTGACCCAGAAGGGAATGGAGATGTAAGCCGGATATCCCAGTTAATGCGAGGAAGGACACTATTGGAATGTCACCAAAGTAGACTCAGTCTTGTTGTACATTTTTTTTCGTTGTTTATTTTGTTTTGTTTATGGGTTTAAACCTGAACTGTGATGTCTAAATCAGAGAAGGTGTTGTTCCCATAGCATTTATATGGTAATGTTTAGATTGGTTTCTTTTTACTTAGAAAAGAAAAAGTTCCTTCCTTGTTACTTCTTGTTGCAATATGATCATGCAGGAAGCATTGGAGAAGTTAAAGATGCCATCAGATACTGAATTGATGCAAGCAGCAATAGCAGACTTGAATAATTCTTCCATTTCTTTTGAGGATCGCTATTATGCACTTCATAATGTTCTCAACCTTGTTGAGTCATTAAGCAATGCAAACGGCAAGTGCATTTAAGCAGAGCCATTTCTGTAGTTGCTTTCCTTTTTGTACTATTCCATGAAATGTTTTCTTGCAAATGGAATTATTATTTATAAGTGAGTGCTAAACTTTAACTTTGAAACTGCGTGCTGCTGTTCCTACTAAAATGTATACTCTTTAATGTCATGAATTAATTCATCACAATGAAATTTTAAATTCCTAAAAATTTCGTTTAGAATTTTGAAGTTTTTCTTCCTGCAATGTTATCACTTTTTTCCCTAGAAAAGTAGTACTGTGCGTATTATTAACCCTGAATCCTGTACCCTGAACGAGTAGCTGATGTGACTCTTAATTCTTTGAAAGTGAAACACCATCCACAAGTCATCCTCCACATAAATCTATGTTTAGGTATTGATGATTTCTGCTTTGCGAATGAAGGTGCAGCTTCTGATTGACAAAATTGCCACACTGACTTGGGGGACGTTTGGTAACATGTTATTGTGGGAACCATAGTTTTTCCATGGTATTTGGTTTCCCAATACCAATCATTACTCTGTCAATTACACTATTTTTTTCATTTTTACCCCTACATTTCAATCATTTTCCCTACCAACTACATACAACAAATTTATTTATTCCAACTATACCCTCTATCATTTCTTATCAATCACACATTTCTCAAAATATTTTCTTTTTTATTTCCCACTATTTCCCACAATCCCATAATTTTACGCATTACCAAACGTCCCCTTGGTCTTTTTTTGTTGTTTCCATAATATTTTAGCCTTTTGTTTTGTTTCCGTTGTGTCAGATTTGAGCAGACTTGGAGGTCTGGCTGCAGTCATTCAGGAGCTAAGTAGCACTAGCTCAGAAATACGGACAATATCTGCTTGGATCCTTGGGAAGGCCAGTCAGAACAACCCATTTGTTCAGAAACAGGTTCTTTGCACTTCTCATATAAACACAGTTGTGTTTTTCTTGTTTGGTTATATGTCAACTTGAAAATATTCTCCATGAATGGAACATATTCACTTGCACCTCAGCAGTCAATATTGAATACCCAACATCTCTGCAGTCAATAGTCTGCATTATTGGCTTCCTCAATTTGACCTACTCATCATTCAATTGTTGGTCTCTTAAATTTCATAGTTGATCTTGTCTAAGATGCAGCAAGCTGGAGTGCCAGTGATGAAAACAGTTAACAAGTGATTTTCCCTGTTAATTAAAAAAATGAGGTGTGCCTAAATTACCTACTATTATTTACCTCAAACACAGGCCTCCAGATTAAAATTTGGATCGTTAGATCTGAAATCAACTGTTTTTTTCTTTTTTCTTTTTTTTTTGTCATCTCCATTTTGTTAGACCGGCTGCAAATACTTTGAAAATACACTTCTTGAACAGAATACAGCTTTTGCCACCATATTCTTAGATGTTCAGGACTGCAAAACATTATTTTTGTTGCTGGATCACTGCTTCAAACAGTACATCCTGCACAACCTGATTTATAACCTCTCAAAAAATTTGATGAATGATTCCACAGATCGCAGGACTTGGGGCACTTCCAATCTTAATGAAGATGGTGAAATCCAATTTCAGAGAAGAGGCCATAAAATCCCTACATGCTATTTCAGCTGTAATAAGCAACAATCCTCCCAACCAGGACTTGTTCTACTCAGAGGCTGGGGAGTTGATGCTTTTGGTAAGCAGGACAGTACATGTGTGTACATAGAAAGTCTTAGTAATCCATTGCAACTAACACAGATGAATTACTTATGCAGGATTTGTTGAATGACTTGAGCACTAGTGCCAGGCTTCTCCGGAAATCTGCTTCGCTTATAGCGGACTTAGCTCAGTTCAAAGTACAGAATTGTAAAGAAGAAAAGTTTCCATCCATCAAGATTAATTTAATGAAATCTTTGGCCAATGTAGTCACATTGTCAACCGACCTTGATCTGCAAGAGAAGGTTTGTTCTTAGCCTCATCACTCTGCCTATGACATAACATATGGTAGCATGATTTTATTTTTAAAGTGTTTTTATTGATTAGTTAACCTGTTAATTTAGATATCTCGCCTGCCAAATTTATCTCAATTAGGGAAAAACAAGAAGGAAATGGGGAAAAGTAAACAGAGAACTTCTAGGTTTGTAGGTATATTCATGTGAGAAAAAATAATAAAAATGCCTTTTCAAGCACAACTAGTCATTTATGTTTAATGATCTAGATTTTAAGGCATCCATTGTTTCAGTGACCACATCCTGTTTGTTTTTGCAACTCTAGTAATGGAAACAAGCAGCCATGCTCTAAGCCTCTAACGCATGCCTTGCTGTTTAAAATTCCTCTCCAATATACATTTTTCAGGCACTACTGGGGATCAATAACCTGGTCAAGCTTCTTATATCATCAAAAGTACTGGAACCAAGTGTCTGTTCTGAGCTTGATGAAGCATTGTTGAAGATGGGGGAACGGTTAAAGTATTTAAAGGGTGACGAATACCAAAGAGACTATGCAAGTGAGATAGGGAGTCTCATTGAGAGCATTCGTGGAGAACTGAAAGTTCCTTTATCAGGAGGCTTTTGATAGATTCTTGGAGGAGTGCTAAATTGCTAATGATCGGATGACTCTTGATTTGGCATGCATATATTTGTAATTATAAACGGAATATTATGTAAGGAGATTTACAAAAGATGATTCAAGTGAAGGAGAATTATCAAACTCAAATTCAAAATCAAATCTATCAAATCCTCCCTAGAGGATATAATTCTTACTGATTATCAAATCCTCCCTAAAGCTTATATTTATTCACAAAGGTTTTTCTTAAGCTTTTTTCCCCCTCCTTATCTATAATTCTTGCATTTCTAGATAATATTGATGTAATCAACTCAAATTAATGAACATGGTGGAATTTTTCTCCATTCTCTCTCGCTCTCTAACTTTCAACTGTGGCATAATATTATACGGTTGCGGCCACTCAACTTCGATGCTTGTTACTGTTTGTTTCATTTTTAACTATATTCCAGACATTATTCTAATCCATAAATACTATATATTTGAAAAAAAAAAAATTAATTAATACACTTTTAATTCCAATCATGCATTAACTCAAAAGTAGCTTTATCACATCTTTCTACTTTTCTGACCCATGAAAATGATCTCTGGTTATATCATTATTGGGGGTATAAACGGATTGAGTTGGGGGATTGTACCCTAAATCTAATCCAAATTTTTTAAAATAAAATTCCATCTCTAATTCGTTTATTAGTCTATTTACAAAATTCAATCCCAATCATTTTATCTATTTAATTAATGGGTTAGTGCGGAACAAGCCATAGTCTAGTCGTATCGTATCCTATGTGCATGTATGTGGGTGGGTGGGTGGTGTTGGGCGGCTATGATGGTGTATTCTTGTAATGATGCGATAAAAAATTAACCAGTTAACAGGCCATTAGTGGGTTACCTAAACAGGCTGTTAATGAGTTATTAACAAGTTATTTGAATAAAATGATTTGTTAAAACTACATGAAATAAATCAGAACTATGCTAATGATTAAGGAAAAAATGGTACCTCACAAACATGCCTAATAATCTTAAATAACAGCTTACAGTTAGTTCGAGTGAGAGGTTAGAGCATTTTAACAGTTGTTAATGGGTTAATGATTGGGTGGATTATATAGGTTAAATGGATTAATAAATGGGATTCATTTATCATCGAGGATATCATACAAAGTGCATTTGGTACCATAAAAATTTTTTTAAATTAAAAATTTTCAATCTGAAACTTTTCATTCTTTATAATTATTCTGTTTTTTAATTAATTTTTTTATTTTCTTATGCAATTACTTTATTTTTAATTAATTTTACATAACTACTTGTACAAACACTTTATCTATTTTAACTTTATTTTCTTTATTTCTCACCATCATTTTTATTATTTTAAAAGCTTTTACGTCAAAAAATTTTCGTTCGGAAGTTTTATTAATTTTTCATCCAAAATAATATTTTATCCGACTTTGATATCCGACTCGAGTACTCGACTCGATTCGAATTGCAGAGCAGATGCAACAGCCGCACCAACATTAATTGTGTCATTTAACTTCGATTATTAATTGCGGGCATAAATGCATATGCATGATTCATTAGGCGGCTGCATTTAATAAATTAATAGAGAGCCCAGAATTTGAATCGATTGAAGGTCGGAGAAAAGCATGCATTCAGTTTTGAAATGGAATCGGAGAAAAGCATGCATTCAGTTCATATAGGTGAATATTATTATTTCATAAAGATTTTTTGGAATAAATTATTTATTTTAATATCGTACTAAAAATAATTTTAATTAAATTCTCAAATAAGTTATACTTGGTTAAAAACATATATAATTATGTATAAATTATAAAAAATACATAGATTTATTTATAAATACATTAGAATGTAATAATAATAATAGGAGGAATCATTTATTCATCTAGGAATAATATTTTAAGCAATTTAGATGTCAAATATATGAAATTGAAACTGAAATATGAATCAAGTTATTTTTTTTACATTGATTTTATTTTTAAAATGGCCCATGCGTATTTTTATTTAGATGAAATTTGATTTTTTACTTAACTAAATAATTCTAGACGGATTAGGTAAACTAGATTTTTAAAAAAGCGTTGGTCATTCTTGTAAAAGTAATTTAGATTTTTATATCTTTTAAGGTTATTTGATACCATAAAAAATAAATTTTTTTGTAGAAAATCCGTCTTTAATGGTGTAAAGAGGCCAAGTTGTTAAGGGCCCCTACGAATCAATTCTACAGTGGGTTGAACCCGGTATTAATAGATAGAAGATACTTTTTCAAAAATCCTAAAACTGAATCTTTTAAGGTGTGGGACCGGGCAACAAGGTTCACCTAAATTAGAACGGGGACATCGCCCCACAAACCTGAAAGAGAACATAGCCCCACCAAATAATTAAATGGGACGCAACCCTAATCCCAGTGGTGGATCCACTTACATTTGAGTGGGGGCAATTCCTTCCACTGAAATTTAAAAATATTAATATATATATATATATTATAGATTATATTATTTTTCCTATATTGCCCCCACTAGTTAGAATTTATCTTTTTTTTTTTTAATAAAAATACCATATTGCCCTTTCTTTCGTTGAAAACTTACAATTTAATGTAGCCATGTGTACTTATTTTTCACAACTGTTGTCTTTAAGGTTTTGCAATTGGTTCTAATCATTTTTTTGTTACAATATTTGTTCTAATAATACTCTTCTTGGATTTAGTTTTTCATTGATTCCAACAATAGTATTCTCTTTACTAATTTTATTTAATAGTGTTTTAGGATAGATTATTACTATCTTCAAATTTCCTTTTTGAGCTAGACTCCTTCCTTTTCCTACTTTCTTTCTTTGTTAGTTACACTTTTTTTTATTCTACAATTCGAAAATAGGCTTTTAGCATAATATTATTAAAAAGCTGATTGCAAGGTGATGGATACAGAGTGATAGCGTGTAATATTAATGGTGCCTTCAAAGATTGCAAGGTGCTTTCAATACGCACCCCCCACAATTGAAATTGTATAAGTAAAGGGAAGCGAATAAATGGATATAGAAATTAAACTACTGGCCTAAAATATTATAATCAAGTAATTTATATTTGGAAAAAAAATTATTAGAAGAAAAGTTTTAGTGCCATCGTAAAGCAGATGGTAAAAGATTATTAATATATGATTTTACAATATTAATAACATCACCATTCATCTCAATATATGTATTTCTCATTTTAATATTGCCATCGTTAACTCAAATAATCATTAAAAGAAGTGCTGTTTTTTTATACCTATATTGTATATGTTAAGAAACAATTGAATACTATTTAAAAGTAAACATTAAATGGAGAAATTTCTTGAATTTGACTTCATTGAACTGATTCCGTAAGATTGAGATCATTTTCAATTTGACATCATAACTTACTTCTAATAAGCTATTTGATCACATTTGCTGATGATGGTTCAAATTTAGCTACCAACAACATATAAACAAACTCCATCAAATGTTAAATTAGTTTTCTATCTATTATTTAATTTTTCATGACTAAAAATTAAAGAAAAAAGTTTTAAAGTAGATGAAATGATATATCATATGTATATGTAAGTGTAGCACCTGACAACTATTAACCATTTAAAATTATATTATAATTAATTTTAGTGATTCTAATTTTTATTATTTTCAATATCTTTAATGATTATTTCTACTTTCTTGTAAGAAATTTTTGGTTTTTCCATATAATGTTGACATATAATAAAGTGTTGATATTATTATATGACATTATTTGGTAGAACTTGCCCTCCTTTGGTTTTCCTTTTATTTAAATTTTTAAAAACATCTTAAACATGAATCATATCTTCTTGATAAATGTTTGTGTGCTAAAAATTATTATAATTTGGCACGTGTAGAATTCATAGTAGGTGCAAATGTATGAGATTCTTTAAAATCACATTTTTTAAATATTATATTATAAAATTTTCAATCAAATTAATTTTTTCATGTGTACAAATAATTAAAAACAAAATGCATCACTTAGATCAAAAAATTCTAAAATTTCTATTTTAAAATTAATGATAACACAAATTAACTTTTTGTACTTTTGTATTTAAGTGTTATGATCTTGTTTACCTAATTTGAGATCAAAGATGATATTTAAAAAATATATTTTAAATTTTTTACGTGATAAAAATTATTCTTAAATGCACAAAAAATATCATGGCTGTTTTTTCAACCAGGATGCAGTGCTCCCACCACCTGCGCTAATCGGGGTTTTTGTCTTACAAATAAATTCAACTGGATAGTACAAGTGTACAGTCGATTTAGGGTTTAGAATATTATTCCTAAAAGGGTATTTTGATCATTTCTGTTGAGATTGGAGTTTCTACCTTATCTTATTTTAGTCCAAATTCTTGCAGGTGCATTATACCTTTTTTTTTTTTAATAGAAAAAACTTTGACGGCTTTCATTTTTGGTTTCGAACTTGTTTTTTTTTTAAAAAGTATTCTTATCTTTAAAAATTATAATTTCTATTATAAATTGTACTTTAAAATTGGTAACTAAAGATGGCAATATATAGTTTTGAAATGCATTTATTAATTTAGTAAGCAATAGATAAATTAAACATTTTCAGGTTTTAAAAAATATCTTTAAGTTATAATATATTAATGTACTTAGAAATTGATAACATTTTTAGAAGAAAATATTTTGGTATAAAAGTTTTTTAAATAAAAGAAAATAACGTTATATGATAATGGTAATACTTAAATATAAAGAGAATAAAATTAAAATAGATAAGTTAGTTGTATAAAAATATTGAAAAATATTGTAGTTGCATAGAAAGAAGTGAAAAAATTGTTAAAAATAGGATAGTTGTGAAGAGTTAAAGTAGATGAGTCAATTATATAAAAATATTGAAGAATAGTATAGTTGCCTGAGAAAACCGAAAAAGTTGTTAAAAATAAGATAATTGTGAAAAGTAAATAGTTAAAATAGATAAGTTAGTTTGAAAAGTTTTACGGGTTGCCAGGTACACGTTAATATATGTTAGCAATTTAAGTCGGATTTGTGTATTAAGATTTTATAATCTACTTTATTCTAATTGCATTGAGTATTAATTTTAATTTGGCTTTGCACCCCAATGACTACAAGAAAATGCATTTTGACAACCCTTTTCAGCAACCAAAAAATTCGTTTTTTTCCTGGCCTAAAACGATAATTTTCCTTCCTCACGGAGATACTTTCATTCGGCCAGGCCATTCATCCCAGCAGTAAGTGATGAGTCCGTTCAGACGCCGAGGTAGACAGCAGTTTCAATATTTCATTGGACCACGTGAACAGATTTATTTTCTCTTCATTAATTCCTTGCAATGCAGTGCAGTGCACAGTGCAGCAATTCCATCTCGCACTTACGTTACAAGAAGCTGGAATCTAGAGTATTTATATATGCTTAGCCAGCCAGCTTTCAGGTGCGTATATGCAGCTGCAAGAGAGGAGATATATACATACCACCACCAGCACCCATCTCTCTTCTCCATGCTTCGAATGCATTGCATGCTTGTTCTCCTCCTTAATTTCCTTTTGACTTTCTTCATCTTTATCCAATATTTTTAAGTGATTTTCTCACTGTCTAAGATCCAATATGTCTCCCGCACAATCCAGGCATCCACATGAACTCCATTAATTCCATTTCAATTCGATCGGGTAAGCTCTCGATTCTCAATTTTCTTTCTTTATATGTATATACGTAGTCTATGTATATATATGTAGTCTATATATATATATATGTAGTATATATATATATATGTATGTATATATATGGGAAATAATCTAGTGCATGCGACTGCACCGTGCAGTCCATGCACTGTGGGCCATACCTGATCATAAATGGAAACTAACTGGGTGCCTTGTCTTTTGCTTTTCTAAAACAAAAAGTTTTCTATGTTCGCATTATTGAATATGTATGGAAATTAATTCAAAGATAATTATATTACCATTTTAAAATAAAATTGTAATTATCGCTTGAATAATTAAGCTAGGTAGTAAAGTAAATCAAAGGAAAAAGACAGTTTTGATCGATACGCATGCTGTTTCGAAACTCTGAAATAATATATTCATCAGTGAATTATTCAATCTTGTTTAATTTATGGTATGCTTGCTTCGATTGACACAAAAACAGCTAGCAACAGATCAAGGGATGAAATTAGTTCAAGGGATAATTATTTTATCCTTTAAAAATGAATTTCTAATTATCGACTGAGTAATTAAGCTAGCTAGAGAATTCAATTAAAGGAAAAGACAATTCTAATGGATAATTGATTAGATGCTCCTTCAAGAAAACTCTGAAAAACACCAACCGAGGCTAGCTCGGTTGGTGGCCGACTGCGGCGCAGAAACGTGTGCGCGCAGTCGGTCGAGAGTTCGAATCCGCGGGCGTGCGGATTTCGATAGATATATGCGTGGGAGCAAGTAGGTCTCCCGGATGGATGTAGTATGGGAGCGGGTGGTCTCCCAGGTGGTTGTTTGGAAGCTGTGTCTTCCTTATTCTTTCGTGGAGCTGTGTCTCCAGACTTCTTTGGGAAAGATGTATCCCTTATATTTGTAAGAATGTCTCAGATCTTCAAGTATGATATGTGTTGAGATATGTACTTGTACCAATCAAAAAAAAAAAAAAAAGAAAACTCTGAAAAACATTCATCGGTGGATTATTGGATGGATCGTGTTTAATATATGGTATGCTTGCTTTGATTGAAACAGAAATGGCTAGCAACAGATCGAGAGGGATGAGTATAGTTTAAGGTATACTAGCAGGGAACCAATCAAGCAAGGAAGTAAAATTAAGATGGACGTGGACATGGAGCAAAAGAAAGGCTCATTATCATCATCATCTTTATCAACAGCATTATTTAGTAACCTAGAAGTGGAGGATTTGGTGGTCTCCTGGAAATTCCAGCAATCTTCACAGTTCGGAAACAACAACAACAGCAACAGCAACTACTACAGTGATCTCTCCTTGATCGATTTTGTACTTTCTTGGTCAATCCAAAACATTCTAGATCAAAAGCTATATGCACAAAAGGTATAAATGTACAATTTAAATGCCCATTCTACTTTTTTTTTTTGCTTTACTTTCCTTTCTTTAATTTCCTCCACACTACTGTTCATGAAGTCCAATAGCGTGACCAGAAGATGTTGGGATGAAAAAATAATATTAATTTTATATTGGGATGTGAGAAATTGTATTGTAAATGAAAAAAATAAATATTGAAATTGAAAATTTTGGGTTGTTATGCAGTGATAAATTTAATATAAAGCGATACTTTGATCGACCGAAGGATTTTTTTTTGCGAAATGGAGCCATGTAATTAACGGTATATTTACATTTGAGTCAAAATTGGCTGTCTGCATGTTTGTGATTTTCAACTAGAAAAAAATTCATAACCTATTGTGGGGGCGCTTTTAGCATTTTAGAGAAATTTATAATAATAAATATTTTTTGCACTACTCACATATATCATCAACTGTGGGATTTATCTTGCATAGTTTTGAAACTTATACGGTCTGTTTTGCAAAGTGCCAAAATAAACATGCCAAAGTAATTTAATTATGACATGTGCTTAACTTGATTAATAAATTGTGCCCGTTAAGCTAGGCTTATCTTAACTCCAGTATAATACCAATCCTTTTTCTAAAACTTAAATCTCTATTTTTTTTTTTTGTAGTGTCACAAGATCCATAGCTCTGGACCAAGATTTTATAGAGCTTTGAGCCCCAGATCTTATAAACTCAGAACCAAATGTGCTATCACTAGGTGAAAGCCATCACATCTAAACCTCAATTTTAACCCTACTTTTATTTATAAAATTTAAATTCTGACCCTATTTATATAAATCAAGTTTGATTTGATATTGAAGTTGGAATTCTTGTTCGATAGTTTAAATTTGAGTTAAAAACAGTAGATTTATAATTTTATGTAAATATAAAATAATTAGCAGGTCAAGTAAGTAATATCATATACCCTAACTAGGTTTTAGAAAATATGATAATGTAATATATTTTTAGAAGAAAATTTACTTTTTCATAATAAGGTAAATGAAACAATAATAAATGTAGAATTAAATAGTATGAACATAAACGTAATCAAGATGATATTATTTACCTGTAATATAATCTTAATATGACAAACATATATTTGAAAATGAACAAAAATAATATAAAATACATAAATATAAAGAAATGTTGTTTATTTATGTATCTAATACATTTTAATATATTTTATATTGGATATAAATAAAGACAAATTTGGTTGAGATTTGCTTGAGCTCTAATCCTAATTATATTTGCAAATTAGGTATCTTGAGTTTAGGACTTTTTTATACCAAGGGTTTCAAAAGCAAGCCCACCAACCGAGGCTAGCTCGGTTGGTGGCCGACTGCGGCGCAGAAACGCGTGCGCGCAGTCGGTCGAGAGTTCGAATCCGCGGGCGTGCGGATTTCGATAGATATATGAGTGGGAGCAAGTAGGTCTCCCGAATGGATGTAGTGTGGGAGCGGGTGGTCTCCGAGGTGGTTGTTTGGAAGCTGTGTTTTCCTTATTCTTTCGTGGAGCTGTGTCTCCAGACTTCTTTGGGAAAGATGTATCCCTTATATTTGTAAGAATGTCTCAGATCTTCAAGTATGATATGTGTTGAGATATGTACTTGTACCAATCAAAAAAAAAAAAAAAAAGCAAGCCCAAACATTTATACCAAGGGTTTAGGATTTCAAAAGCACGGCCAAACACTGATTTTTTTTGGGATTATGCGTGATAGGTTAGGCTCTTCCCTGTTCAAGTTGGACCTCTAAATCTTTATCAAAAAAAAAAAAAAAAAAGTTGCACCCCTAAATGAAGATTTATTTTACAATAGTTCCAGATAACCAATCCAAGCTTTGCAAAAAAAGAAGAATATGAAGCTTGTTGATCTTCTTCATATTTTGGCTATTAAGAAATAGTTTCTCTTTCAGTCATTGATACGTAGAATAGAACTTCAGAAGTCTCTTATCCGACTGATAATGGAAGGTGTTGGTAGTTGTCCCTTTGTTGTTGACTGATTAGATATACTAGGGATTGGTAATTCGAAGCAAATGGCAATGAGCAAGTTAATTTGGTGAATTGATACATCAAGGTGGATATCGATAGAAGCTGATCATGGTCTCACCTCTGATCTCAATTTCTTCATAGTCCTGTTATCATTTGTTTGGACTGTTTGTTTGAATAGTTGAAATCTTCATCTTTTGGTAAAATACAAGATATGTCCCTTAGTTCTCTGCAGTCTACCATTACTTGAGGGTTTGTTATCTATAATGTCTCATCTCCTCTTCTTTCTTTGTAGATAAAGATTATACCAGAAACGTTTGTTTCATTGGAGGATTATGCTGAAGCATATATCTTCTCTCTTCTAGAAGAGACGCGGGCTGAATTGTGTTCCAGTTTGGAAGCCGTTTCTGCTGCACCTTTTGCAGAAATAATTGCAATAAACGAATCCAAAAATGATTCAAAATTGTGTTACTTTATTGATGTTGGTCAATGGAAGAGACAATCAGGTATTGGAATCCCAGAACCATCTCCAGGGGATCTACTTGTGCTTTCTACCATCATTCCCATGGCTGCAGAGGATCTTCAGAACAGTCAAACTTACCTTGCTGCAGTTACCGATGTTAGTTTGTTGTCTACATTCCCCAAGCGTCTCACAATTGAAGTCTCAAAGAGCGTTAAAGCTGTAGAAGGAATTGCGAAGCCCCTCTACGCTATATTTCTTTCAAGCTCAACTGCAAATGATCGAATACGGAATGCCCTGTGCTTCAGAGCTAATTTGGATAACAATAATCTTAACATGATCGAAGAAGCATTGCATGCAAAGCCCTTGGTATGCACAACTAAATCTTGATCACAATTTATAAATTTTAAATGTCATTAAATTCTTGATCACCTTGCATACATACTACAAGGAGCTGTAAAACATTGGAACTTGCATACCTACATATACACACAAACCCCATTAATAATGTTGTCTGAATTGCAACAACTGACAAGGATAAGTGCAACAATTTACCTTCGTCGCTGTTTCTACTAAACCACCTGTACTGAATCCTTTGATTGTTGTGCCATGAATTTTTCTTCTCTGTTCTTATCAGCTTGATTTATACAATATCTGTAAATATTGATAGGGCTCAATTTTGTGGTTAGGGAAAGGGCACTTGCAGCACTTATTGTTTTGATGGGATGGAAGCTCCAAATTTCTGCAGGGAATCAATCTTTCTGACTTTGAATAAGTCACAAAAAGGTGCTATTGTGAATGCGTTGACAAATATACAATCCCATCGTCCATATTCTTTCAATCTTATCTGGAGCCCGCCAGGGACTGGAAGGACCAAAACCGTCTGTGTTTTGTTGTGGTTGCTATTGGATATGGGACGCAGAACAGTTTGTGTATCTAGGAACATTGCAGTGGTTAAGATATGTTCACATCTCCTAAGCATAGTGAAAGATTACCGAGGACAAGATAATGGGAGCATTGTTTCTAGCTGTTCTTTAGGTGACATAGTATTATTTGGAGTCAAGGATCAAGTGTTGATAGATGGAGATATTCACCTTCAAGAAATATGTTTGGAACATCGAGTCAAGAAGCTTGCTAAATGCTTTTCACCATCATCCGGATGGATGCATCTGGTGCTTTCATTGATTTCTTTGCTTGAAAATTGTGTCCCTATGTATCGTTCTTATTTGGAAGATCCAAAGACACAAGAGGGCATGAGTTTGAAGGAATTTGTTAGGAAGAGCTTGAACGCCATTGTACAACCTCTTCGTGGCTGCATGAGGCTTTTGTCTGTGCATTTAACTAAAGCTTACATTTCTGAACGTGTTTTGGGAAGCATGGTCGCCCTTTTAAGTTTGCTTAACAACTTCAACTGTATGTTATGCACTGAGGATGTCTCAGATAAAGAATTGGAGGAGCTCTTTTCGCAGGAAGTTACAGGAGGTGAATGTCTTTTGCACACAGGAGTATTTCATGGTCCTTGTTCTGCCTTTGAGAATATTGCAAGGCTATCTTTGGACAAAACTAGGAGTGAATGCCTTCGTGTTCTTAGAGCTCTTAAAGATTCTCCTGATTTACCTCATGCTGTAAGCAAAGACCGAATCAAAGAACTCTGCTTAAGGAATGCCACTCTCATTTTATGTAGTGCTTCTGATTCTTCCGCATTGCAATATTATGGGTTGGAACCATTTGAAGTGTTAGTCATTGATGAAGCTTCAAGCTTAAAAGAAAGCGAATCAGTGATTTCACTTCGTGTTGAAGGCATTCGGCATGCTATTCTAATTGGAGATGAGCACCAAGTGCTGCCCGCCGTCAAGAGCAAGGTATGGTTCTTTCTGTTTTGAGTTGGCATAATCATTTAGTGTTTATCTTTACATTTGTTTAATCTACTACTACATTTTGTTTTAGGTTTCCGATGCAGCTAGATTTGGAAGAAGCCTCTTTGAAAGATTGCTTCTCTTAGGGCATGAGAAGTATCTCCTGGATACGCAGTACTCAATGCACCCTGAGATTAGTAAATTCCCAATTTCGATGTTTTATGATGGCCTACTAGTGGATAGTCCAAAAGTTAGGCACGCAACCTATGAATGGCATTATCTCGAAGGACCTATGTATGGTCCTTATTCATTTATAAACATCATCGATGGTAGAGAGGAGAGGGATGAAGTAAGTAGCAGTTGGAAAAATATGGTGGAGGTTGCAGTTGTAATCAAAATTATCAGAAGTCTTTTCAAATGTATGGTTACCATTGTCCTTTTCGATGATCTATGATTAATCTGTGAATATTTCATTTTTTTTTTTTTTGCAATCATTTCCTTTTCTGATTGTTTGATATTTTTGACATCTTTAATGTTATACTGCTGTTATAAAATTTATCTTCATGCTGACTTTACTATTATAAATTTTTTTCTATTATATCCATTCTCTTTATAAATTACTTTTCCTCTCTGATATAAATTTGTAAATGAAAGATGCCATACTGTACTCGCTCAACAAAAAAAAAGAAAAAGAAATATTCCATACTGACCATATTTGTGATAATTCTACACAGACCATTCAAACCTTTCATGTGCTTTATCAATTTGATACTGTTACAGGGTACTCCCTGAAAAAAATCATTCCAGCAAAGGTTTAAGGGTGTTTGTGAGAGTTTATATGAAGAACAAAAATACGCTATAAGTCAGTCTAATGGTAACATAAAGTAGATTTCAGCAGCTATTCATAGTTAAAATTCTCTTTCTACAATCTTTGTGTTACTATGTAATTTCTTTCTTTAGTGTGGGTAGCAGTCTTTTAGAAGTGTGTAATTGCTCATGCTCGAATATTCTTTCTATTATGTTATATACATTTATTTTATCGACATTGGAGTTTTTGTAAGCTACTGAATTTTAAGTTCCTCTTGTCATGCTCTGTTTTATTTCTTTCTTTTCATTTTATGAGTTGTCTTCTATTGGATGATAAATTGAACTTCAGATCTAAAAAAACTAACTCAATATGCTCATGCAGATTAGTAGAATTCACATTTGAAGAAATTATAGTTTCCGACTCATCTATTCACTAAGCCTTGTACCAAATTCTGCTAATGTTTATTACAGCAATAAGTTTTGTTAAAGATATATCAGAGATTTGAAACTTGAACCTGTGTTAGTGGATGCATTGCATCTTCATTTGATTTCATTTCGTATTTAACTGAGATCTTTCACATGGTTGTCAAGGTAAGGAAATAATTGAAATGCAAACCATGATCAGTGTTGGAATAAAAGATAGAACATTTTTGAAGAACCAAAAGCAGGGGCTACAACAGAAAATGTCTTCTTGGATTCCTGGATAAGGATATTATTAGTTGATGACAACTTTGTGGGAAAGTTAGTTGTGTGGTAATGATCGTCACAGCATGTGCATTACGTCATTCGTTAGACAATTGTTATGTTATTTTAGAGTCCCCAATACTGACATTTTCTTTAACATTTTTTTTTCAATAGTGATATATACACTAGAATCTAATTAAATTATTTAATATTTACTTTTCAATTTTCTTTTATGTTCTTATTATATTTTGTTATCTTTTTGTAGCCTGGACCAGTAAAGAAGAAAGCCTTAGTATAGGAATCATGTCCCCTTACACTGCTCAAATCAATGCTATTCAGATGAGAATTGCAAATGAATATAAGGAGTTTAATGGATTTGACCTCGAGGTGAAATCCATCGATGAGTTTCGAGGAAGTAAGATGGATATAATCATAATTTCAACTGTAAGGTGCAATGACAAGGGAAAAGTTGGGTTACTCTCCAACTTAAACCGGACAAATGTGGCATTGACTAGGGCCAGGTACTTTTCAATCCAACCTTATTAATCTCATCTCTGAGTGTCTCAAAGTGAGCCAGATACAGTCTTTAGAAGTTGAATTGAGTAGTTGATGTGTTATTTTTAATAGCTTACTTGTTTTCTCTGTAGGCATTGCCTTTGGATTCTGGGTCATGCATCAACATTGCTAAGCAGCAAGTCTATTTGGAGAGAAGTAATATCTGACATTAAGAAGAGAGGGCTAGTCTTTAACGCAGTTGACGACAAGGGATTAGAAAAACCTATTCTGCAAGTTAAAAATGAACTTAAACAGTTGGAAATGATCACACCAGATTCTGTGCTTCTTAGCAAAGCCCTATGGAAGGTATACCATTGCTTCAGAATTACTTGATCTCTAGCGAAATGGAATACTGTAATCAAAATAAAATCCTGATGGAATTTATATTTAACAGACAAATTAAGTTGCGCCGAACATTTAGAAATAAAAAAGTTGGGCCTAACTATCTGATTGTTTAGCATTTAAATGCTAAGCCCAAAACAAAAAATCTTTAGTCAATCTTAAATATGTACAAAAAAAAAACATTATATCCATCAAAAGGTTGACAGGTTACATACAAAAATCAGCTTCAATGGCAGTGTGTGTGCATATATATATATATATATCTATATATCTATATAGAAAACGATCTAGTGCATGTGACTGTACCATACAGTCCATGCACTGTTGGCCCCACTTGATCATAAATGAAAAATTTACCCCACCCATTCTATTTATAAATGTTCACTTTATTCTCTTATCAATTTTCATCTAAATCCAATATGCGTATGGTCCCTATTTAAAAATAGTACAAAATTAATGTAATAAAATAGTTTAATGTAAATATCAAGTTTAAAATGGTATTTTTAACATCTAAACTGTCTAAAGTATGATTTTTATTTGGATAAATGATTGTATAAAGTTTTATCGCATTTTGATAAGTGTGAGGCCCATTTTACAACGGACTGTGCCGTAATTGAATGGTTCTCCCTCTCTATATGTAGACTCTAAAAATAAAAAATTTCAATTGTGAATATGAAGTAATTAAAATTTAGCTAAAGGGTAACTTAGAAACTTTGATTGGGCTGAAAGACAACAATTAAGAGATGCTGAGTTGCCACATTGAATATGTAAATTGTTGTCTACCAAAGAGGAACATTTCATTTACTTGCACTATATTCGTTTGCATGAAAATCCTTAAAGACTGTGTATTAGTGAAAAGTTAAAAATGTTGATAGGGTATTATATTTTATCACGGACTTCAATTTATAACATGTAAAATTTATTGATTTTGAACTAAATTTGCAGCATGAAAACCATTTAAGATAGTACATTAGTGGAAAGCTAAAAATGTTGATAGGTTAGCTTATTTTATCCTAAACTTTGACTTAGAACATATAAATTTCACTCATTTCATGTGTTTTTTATTTAATCTTTTCTATTTTCATCTCATCTTACTTTTTTCACCATCTAAACGCTCTCTAGTGTGCTTGTGGAAATCTTTACCTGGATGTTTAGAAGTATGAAGTATGTGTTGTAGTTGAGTCTGTGATCTCTTTAGCTGGATGTTTAGAACTATGAGTTACAGTGTAATATATGGTCTCCTAATGCAAGTTTCTTGTGTGCACAGGTTTCACTGAGCAATGATTTCCTCCAATCATTTGCAAAGTTAAAGTATCTGCAAACCAAACAGATGGTTGTTAAATTGTTATTGAAGCTTTCTGAAGGATGGCACCCTAAGAGGAAAGGTCTTGATCTTTCTGACTCTCTTGGGCTGGTAAAACAGTGCCGTGTTAGCGATCTGTATGTGATATGGACAGTGGATATTGAAATGGATGAAAATTATATCCAGGTGCTGAAAGTGTGGGACATCGTGCCTGGCACAAAAATTCCTTCATTGGTCAAACGGCTTGATGAAATCATTGCAATGTATACTGATGTTTACATTGAGCACTGTAGAAAGAGATGTATTGATGGGTATGTTAGACGTTGTTTCATTTGAAAAGCTCAAAATTCATTCAAAATTATGGCCGCCGCCTGTTCTTCTTGGAAGTTCTTGTCTGCTATTTGTGGTCTACAAATTGGCTACATGACTTGTTTGATATACTTTGTTGTCTTACGTTCTAGTGTTTTACCAGTTATTTTTCTTGAAAATGGATTATACAAGCATACTAAATTTGTTCTTGTAAAATGTTCCTGTAAGCACATTTCTTGTTATTGCCATTTGATATCTATATCTTGGTATTCATTGAAATCATGCACTGTAATTATGTACTTTGAGAATGATTTGTCCTGTCCGGGAAAATTCCAACTATTTAGATTCATGCACAGTTTTGGATATGACTTTGTTTTTGTATGGAAAGTTCAGCCATGTATATTATAGGCCCACCTTATGCGGTCTCTTTCCTTTTTGGAAATCTAGGAGTTATTTTGCCTTTGCCTTATTCTGTTATGAAAGCATCCCTTATTCTATTTGTTCATTCATTTGGCCTTATGCTAGTATTGTTCCCTTCAACGGTTAACAGACAGCTGAACAATGTAGAATGGCTTTTTAGAAGTATCTCAAAGACTAGTTTTCTGAGAAAACTTGAAAATCAGAAAGACTTTCTCCATGGTCTGTCATTTTCTATAGGTATTTAAATTGTCTTTTAAGAAATTTCATGGAGACTAATTAACAGAAACGTCGAATTAAAGGTCAATTGCAGAAGAACATTTTGACACACTTTTTTGTGATTAGCCATATTTTACATTTTATTCTTCCTTTTCGTCATCTTAGTACAGCTCTTGGATTTTTTGCTTGCAATCTATGCTTCTCAATTCATTGCAGTCTGTTGTTTAGGCGAAACAAAATTCATTGAAAGATTTAAATAATATATGTTAATGGTTTCTTTTTTTTTTTCTAGAAAACTTGAAGTGCCCATGTCTTGGAATCCACAAAAAGTTATTAACCGTTACACAGAACAGTGTACACCTGAACATATGGAGAACTGTAAGGTCAAGGAAAGTTTGCTGCTTTTGAAATTCTATTCACTATCCTCAGGAGTGGTTAATCATCTGCTTACTGACAACGAAGGCAAAGAAATTGATGTTCCTTTTGAATTAAGCGACCAAGAAAAAGAAGTTGTTCGTTTCCCAAGGAGTGCTTTTATTCTGGGAAGATCAGGAACAGGCAAAACCACTGCACTCTCAATGAAACTTATTCAGAGGGAACAACATTATCATATGTCTTGGAATGGGTTATATGATGAAAATGCCTATTACTCTGCTCATGTGTCCAAGGAGAATGGGCTTGGCAAGGATCTTGCTTCGAATGAAAATTTTTTGCGCCAAGTTTTTATCACTGTCAACCCTAGACTTTGTGCAGCAATTCGAAACCAAATACAACGACTTCGAAGGTATACTGAATTTATACATTTTTCATGTTATTATTGAAATTCTCTTGTTTTGGGGTGGTTGCCTTTTCACTTTCAAATTTAGGAGTGCTGCTCAGTTTGAGTTCAGTGTGACCCGAGTTCTGTCTTTTGAGTTATAATCTGTGCCCTAACCCTGTTGGTTGCACTTGGGTTGGAATCTTGCACAAAAATTAGATGACTGACAACTTAAGAAAGCTAAGTATTGCCAATAGGTGCCATTTTGTCTATGGAGATTCTGTTTTAGTAGAGGAGTTCCAATATGGCACCCTTATCTTCAAAATAGTTTCTTTTTCCCCCCCTTATAGATGAGGGTACTGGTTAAATAAAATTGGATTCCCATTTTCTTATCGAATTCTATTTGGATCAACTCACTTTTTCTAACTAGAGATGTTTCAAGAGTTAGTTTGACAAGTCTAAACCTCCTTAGTTTATTTTCCCTCATTTTATTATTTATCGTTTGCTCCTTTAGAATATCTTGTATAACTTTATTTTTAATTTTATCTTTTCTTGTTGTACCGCTTATCCACCTTTAAACACTCATTTTTGCTACATCCATTCTATAACATTTGGCCTTGTATAACATAGCTAGTTTAATTGCCACCTAATAAAAATTTTCATTTAATTAAATTGGCACTAGGCAATCACATAAAATTCACATAACATTTGGCCTTGTATAACATAGGCCATTTGTTTCAGTGTGCTTGAATTCTTTTTATGATGCTTTTCTCAATTTCCTCATTCCGTTGGAGTATGAATCCTATCTACCCAAAGTTCATTTTTACAGTTTTTGTGTAATTAATTCTAAAACCATTAAATTCTAAAGCATCTTAACACTTAGTAAGTTTCATCCATTAGCACTATTTCATCAGCAGATAATATATGCCAGGTACTAGTTCTCGTAAATGTCTAGTAAGTTCATTTACAACTAAAGGGAATGTCTAGTAAGTTCATTTACAACTAAAGGGAAAAGGTAATGAACTTATCGCAATCGGAAAATTAATGGTATTTCCATTTATAGTCCTCACATTTGTTGTTAATTTCTTTCTTTTCCATCACTTTTCCATCAATTGTCTATACTTTTCATGTAATTGTCTAAAGTAAGAAAATAATTTCAATAATTGATCTTTTGTAAGTTTATGTTCAATTACTCTTTCTCATAATTGTATGTTACAATTCATTAGTTTTATTCCACAGTATTTTGCAATTTTAAATATCTTCTTTAGTTTTGTAGAATGGTACCGTAGTATTTTTCTCCATTCATTGGATACTACCTTCGTTCTTATGGTCTTTTTAAAAAATGTTTATTATCCAATTTACTATATGTTCTATGCACTTTTATGCTTGCATTGGTATATTATTTGGACCTAATTCTTTTCCTATACTCATATTTTTAAGTTTTTTTTAAACTTCTAATAATTGAAATTTAGGGTCTTATTAAATAGTTATTACGTGCATAATGTTCAATATATTGTCATGAACTCAGCACTAGAAATACTATTTTCTTTTCCAGCCTCTGTTCCAGACAAGGTTCCTATGTTGGTCCAAGTTCAGGTGACATGTATGAAATTGATGACAGTGCCACTGAATTTCGGGATATCCCCAACAGTTTTATTGATATACCTAACAGGCACTATCCTCTTGTTATTACGTTCAAAAAGTTCTTGATGATGCTAGATGGCACAATGCCAAAATCGTTCTTCAGAAAATTTTCATCTTCGCAGAAATTTCCAAAAGATAAGGGAATCATTTCAAACTCTCTCGCCTTTCGAGAATTTCTTCGAAGCAAAGAGGTTACCTATGAGCGGTTTGCTGAATCTTACTGGCATCGCTTTGACTCAAAGCTGACAAAAAACCTTCACCCTTTAACTGTATTTACTGAGATAATTTCTCATATAAAGGGTGGGGTAGATGTTACCAACGCCAATGATGGTAAAGTTGGGCAGGATGAGTACATAAAATTGTCCAATCGCCGGTTGTCTGCATTAGACAGCAAGCAGAGAGAGGGGATATATGAAATATTTCTTCGCTATGAAAAGAGAAAAGTAAAGAAAAATGAATTTGACATGTGTGATATAGTGAATGATCTTCATCAGCAACTCTCCGTCGAAGGGTTTCCAGGAAACAAAGCGGATTTTATATACATCGATGAGGTGCAGGACCTCACAATGCGGCAGATTGCACTTTTCAGACATGTATGCAACAATTTTCAGGAAGGTTTTGCTTTTGCTGGAGACACAGCTCAAACAATTTCAAGAGGCATTAATTTCCGATTTGAGGATATAAGATGCCTCTTTTTCAAGGAATTCCTTTCCGAATCAAGTGTTCGATGTAAAATGGGAATGAATAAGAAGGATGTGCGGCCCTCAGAAATACTTCATCTGAGTCAGAATTTCCGAAGTCATGATGGCGTTCTGATGTTGGCCCAGAGTATTATGGATTTGCTCATTCATTTCTTTCCGTCGTCTGTAGACAAGCTGGGACGAGAAAGTAGTCTGATACATGGAGAAGCACCGGTGATCATTAACAATGAGAATGCGATTGCAACCATTTTTAAAGGTACAAGTTCTGGTGAAATTTCGGGATTTGGAGCTGAGCAGGTGATTTTGGTTCGTGATGATTGTGATAAGAAGGAAATACTAGACAGGATCGGCGGAAAAGCTCTAGTTCTGACAATCCTTGAGTGCAAGGGTCTAGAGTTTCAGGTAGGAGATGATGCCTGGTCGCCTTTTTACTTCGTCCTTTGGCAAAAATTCTTATACGCTACCGGAATATGTCAGCTGTCATTTGTTTAAATATGTTAGGCTAAGAATGTTTGGAATCCTTTTTCTATTTCATTATCTTGTTTGGATTTGTTCCCCCATCGACAAGGAATTGCCAAATGTCTGCACCAATACTCTTGCTTTTATATCGCCCATAAAATCTCCAATACGAACAAGCTGGCTTACATTACATTCTGCATCATGACTAAGATTATTTAATGCTGCTCTCATCGAGCATCATGCATTCATTCCATTTACTTGCCTCCTGTTCTAATGCTCTTTTTCGTTGTTTGTCTAGGATGTCCTTTTGTACAAATTCTTTGATCATTCACCGTTCGGAAGTAACTGGTGCATAGTCTATGAATATAGGCATGAGAATAATATCATAGATTCCAAGTCGTCTTCACGTTTTGATGCTGCCAAGCACAGTCTTCTCTGTTCCGAACTGAAGCAACTATATGTTGCAGTTACTCGTACAAGGCAGAGGCTCTGGATTTGCGATTCTGACGATGAAGTATCAAAGCCAATGTTTGACTATTGGCGTTTGTTAGGTCTTGTACAACTAAGAGAGCTGGATAGCTCATTTGCACACACCATGAAAGCTGAAAGTGGTGCTGAAGTTTGGAGGTCCCGAGGAATCAAGGTTTGTCTTATGTGATTCCATTTTCTATTTGTGCATCTTCAATGGTGTACTGAGATTAATCCAATTGCGTCAAAACTGGATTATGGGAATTCCATGATACCTGGATGAAGCCACAATGGAATTACTGTCGTGGAGGCTAAATTAAATGGAATTGATTTGTCCTATGGAAGCCACAATTAATTGAAATACCTTGCTCATATTGGTGCTAGGACTTGATTTCTGATAGCGTATCTCTGTCTGCATTGTCTTTATCACAGCTCTTCGACGCTGGAAATTTTGATATGGCTACTTTGTGCTTCGAGCATGCTGGGGATGAGCTCTGGCAAGGATGGGCAAGGGCAGCTGCATATCAATCTGCTGGTGAGCGTATGTTGTTCAAAAATCTTAAGCAGGCGAGGGAAGCACTGGAACAAGCCGCTAAGATTTATCAGTCCCTCGGGAAGACGAAAGCTGCTGCAAATTGTTTTGTAATTCTGAAGGAGTACAAAAGAGCAGGTTGGGATTCTTGGCTCATCTACTATTTTCTCTATGCTTTCTTCTACTTGCTAAAGTAATTTACTATTGCTTGTTTTGCCTCTTCTCGCATATGTGGAATAGGAGAAATGTATTTGGATATTTCTAGTTTCGTGGAGGCAGGGGAGTGCTTTGATATGGCCGGATTTTGGAACCTCGCTGCTGACGTGTATGCTCGAGGAAAATATCTGTCCAAGTGCTTGTCTGTTTGCATCGAAAGACGGCTTTTTAGTTTGGGTCTTCAATTCCTTGCAAAATGGAAGCAAGATTCAACCTTGGCCGCTGTCTATAACAGTGAAGAAGTCGATTGCTTGAGAACATCATTTCTGATGAGGTGTGCGTGCAGCTACTTAAAACTTGGAACCACAGATCGCAAGCTCTTTGTGGGAGCTTTCCAGTCTATGGATGTAATCCGAAAATTCTTGAATACAAGAAATTTAATTGATATCCTGCTTGAGGTCGAGTTTGATTCCGGAAACTATGTTGAGGCCGCTGAGATTGCAAGAAGTAGAGGACATCTTCTACGTGAGGCTGATGCATTTGTGAAACTGGGAGAATTTCGTGAGGCATCACGATTAATAATCCTCCATGTTATCATGAACTCCTTATGGGCACATGGAAGCAAGGGTTGGCCCTTGAAGCAGTTCCCACAGAAATTGGACCTCCTGATGAAGGCCAAATCACTGGCAGCGAAAGTTTCAGATGACTTCTACCAGTCGGTTTGTGATGAGGTAATCATATTATCAGATGACACAGAGACCTCTTTGTCAAGCGTTTTGCTTCAGAGGAGTGGGGCTCAGAGAGTTCAGAATAATCGATTAGAATTATTCGCTGCTCGTAGACTTCTTGACATTCATCTGAAGTTAGATCCTTCAGAATTTCATTATGATTATGAGACAGGCCAAGAATTCAGCAAGCAGACAGAGGAAATGTTGTTCTTTAAACGCACATCTGTTGAAACGTTAATATGCACTTGGGATTTGTGGAAGAAAAGGATTATGAACGTGTTGTCTTACCTTCAATTGCGCAGAAGAAATAGACGAACTGAGAGTTCCTTGGATGCAGATTTTTGTATGACATATTTTGGAGTGAGGAGATTGGGTAAAGAAAATACCTTCACAGTGCTTAATTCCAAAGCGTATTGGTGCAAAGTAACAGATGGTAATTCTCTAAAACAGCCCCAGAACATGGTTCAAATGAATATCCATCAATTTGCATCTCGTGCACGAAACTTCTGTTCCAAGGAACTGATCTCCGTTGGCATAAGGCTTCTCAATAAACTTTATTCCCTGCATGAATTTTGTTACATTGACTCACTGCCATTATCCTGCCATGGGCAGGTCCTCATTCATATTTTTAATGTTGCAAGATTTCTCAAGGAATCTAAATTTCTTGACATGAAAGATCCTGCTGAGAGAGAAATTACAAGTTCTGCAGAGAGAGGAATTAGAAGTTTTCTTGCTTTTGTAGAGAGAGGATTTAGAAGTTTTCTTGCTTTGTTAGTTTTCCCCATTGAATTTGACGAAGGGACAAGAAAAATTATGGTAGCAATGCGTGAGAATGAGATCAGCAAAGATACCCTGGAAGCAATCCTGGGAAATGATCTCAACCAGATGAATCACTGTTTGACACATGATCTGATTGGTTGGATTGTGATGCTTCTTTTTGTATCTGGAAGGCCAAAAGATAATTTCTATGAGAAGATCGAAGTTCGTTTGAATCAGATGCTACCATGGAAATCATTCATTGAACAGCTTAAGACTTGCTTGGATTCCGGTTTTGAGCGAAGAGCTCTAGTCTGCAAATTCAAGGAGGCTCTAGAAAGTACTTACCAAGATGTCTGGAGAAAATGTGGTTATATGTCCCCTCACTGTTTTATGTATCTTTTTGAGTGTCTTGTCTTTTTGGCATCATCCTGTCTGCAGCGTGGAAGCTTTTATACAACAAAATCAACTCTCTTTGAAATGGCTACATGTGATGTTTGGAATAGTTCTTTCATTTTCCATTTGGCTGATCCCCACGCAGATGGAGAAAGTGTGAAACTGATTACAGAAGGAGAATGGAATGCCTTCTTTGTCATCAATTCAGTGCTTACAACTTGGTCGAATAAAGAAAATGATGAAATTTTGCCAAAACGAAAGGTATTTGAAGGAAACCACACTGAATGCGGAGAAATTGATGGAGGATCTGACACGCAGCGACAATCCCAAGAAGAAGAAATTGCTGACCAAGTTGTGGACGGAAAAGGTTTGGATACCATTATTGCTGAAGTCAAAGCGAAAATTGCTGGGGTTTTGGCAGAAGTAACTGAGGGTGAATCCCCTGAAAACAGAGACGATGATGAACAAGTACCTAAGGAGCGACAACCTCAACTTAAATTTTGTCATATGGAATACAAGAATCCAAAAATGGCACATGAAGAATCAAGTACTAGGACAGAATATCAGTTTAACGTGAATGAAGTATTCCAATTCTTGTCAAAAACTGCTTGGGAGCTTCTGATTAAGAAAGAGATTACAAAGGAGTGGGCAGAGACAATGCCTTCGGTAGCCACAACATCCTTCTACCCTTTATTCCTGTCTAGATTAGTTGTGGCAATCAGTTTGGTACACCTTAACTGGGGAAGGGATCTTTCCCAAATCGTAAAATTGCTCTGTAGTAATGAAGTTCTTCAGGACTTGCCAAAGGAATTCTCGGAAAGGTTACGGATGTTGGAGCCTGATGCAATGAGAATTGGAGGTCAATTTTTGAGAGTGGTTGCAGAAGCATCAAATGCAGTTGGGCATTCTTTGATGTTGGTGAAAGAAGTGAAACAGAAGCCAGAGCAGACAAGGAGAGATGATTCTGATATCCCTACAAACAATCCTCAGAAAGTTGGTCTTTCTTCAGAAACTAAAAATGTGTAGGATAACAGTGAGTTTGAATTTGTAAGTTCTAGTCCTACCATATGTGCGCATAACGCCAATGCAGTTGAGGTACTAAGAATATACCTTTTTTTTTCTCTCTCTCTCCATATATTTATGTATGTATCTCTATCTCTATTGTTATCTCATGAGGTTATTTTGTTTTGTTGAACATGGAAACCCCAATCTTCACTTCGGGTGCCCTGTTTCGTCAGTTCAGAATTGACATCTTCATAGAAAGCTGGTGATGGAAATTAAAACCATTCAAAAAATTGAAAGAGACACAAGGTAAGTGGAGTTGTTTCTGTGATTATGCAAGTAGCTTTCATTAATAGGTGACAAGATGGTTAAAAGATTTTGAGTTAGAAATCGATTGTCGAACTGTTTTTGGATCTGTAATGAATGTTCTGCATGTTGGTCTCTCTCTCTCTCTCTTGTTTGGTTCCTTGTCAACCAAGCTTAAATTTCTCCATACTTTCCCGCTCATTTTTTTCCTGCTTGGTTTCAGTAGGTTCAATTTCATTTTTTTTCTTTTTTCTATTACTTGGATTTGGAAGTGTTGCCTGTCAGATGATCTCTAGTTGCCTCATGGGCCATCAATACGTAGATTTTGGTTAATTTGTCAAAATAGCGGCCACAAAGCCTGATTGACTGATAATTCAATCAGGCATTTCATGTTTTAGCAGTTGTATTAATTGTCACAAGTCAGTGAGATGGTAGTTTTTAACTTGTATCTTTGTATTGAATTGGTTATTCTATGTTTTGTTGATTTGGCATGAATAACAGTAGATGGTTGGATCATTTCAGTTTCAAAGGCAAGGAGCAGGAGAACAAGATTCGAACTGTGAAAATGTTTTGGGAGAAATGAAGGGAGCGTAGGCCAAGGCGTCTTTCTTGGGTTATATTGTTTGCCAGTTGAGGAAAGTGCCTAATCTCCCTTTTTGTTTGTCTGAATCATCACTGGCAAAGAAACAATTCAGAGCGTGGAGAAAATACCTCTTTACTTTTTTTTTTCCTTTTTTTGTGAAAGAAATACCCACTCACTTGAGTAAGTAACCATGTCAATGTCAGTGACGTTAACAACAAATTATAGGGATAAATGGGTACTTCATTGGTTGGTCTTCTCTCTGTTTGTTGAAATGCTTCCATGTAGACAGAATTAATTTAAAAAAAAATGCCAAATTGTTTTGTTAATTTTTTATCATAATAATCATTATTTTTACGGTTTGTTTGAGAAGTATAAAACTTTTAAAAATTTTTGTATAAAAGTTTCTGAAATGGGAGAATGATATCTTGTAGCAGTGGTAATGATGAAGGGTAAAAAAATAATATTTTTTTTATGGGTCAAAATAATGTTAAATAGATAAGTTAGTTGTATGAGTAGTTATATAGATATAATTAAGAAATAAGGTAGTTGTATAAAAAGATGTGAAGAAATGATTTTAAAAGTTGATAGTTGTAGAGGGTAACAAATTTTAGATTGAAAAATTTGGTTTGAAATAAATTTTATATATAGCCAAAAATGCTGTTTTATTGTTTGTACTTTTGTTTTTTCCAATTTATACAATCAAGTCGACTTTAGATAGTTCATGGACAGTGATTTTTTGCAAGTTCTTAGCAGTCTTCCGATGTGCACTGAGCTAGGGGATGTGAATATCTAAAGAAATTGAGAGGGGAGGAAGGAACAATAGAGACTGGCAGTTACTGATGTTCTTTTAAAAGCAAGGATTTGGGTAAATTATTTATTTCAAATGACAAATGAAGTTGAGGTTGTATTTTTGAAACTCTAAAGACATTGAGAGGGGTGGAAGGGGCAGTGGAGACTGAAGTTGTCGATGTTCTCTTGATGGATGGTTTCAAAGCATGGATTTGGTTAAATTACTTATTTCTCACACCTAACAGAGTTGAGTTTGTATTTTTAAATCTCTGAGAAATTGAGAGGGATGGAAGGTACTTGTATGGCCACCTCCGTGCTTCAAGGTTAGATAAAATGAGTTCGAAGTAGGCAAATAATAATTATGAAAACTTTGTTGCTAGAAGAAACCTTGTATTTAACCATGCTTGTGTGGAGCAAGAGCTGAAAAATGTTGAGCAACAAGAAAATGTTATGCATTTTGCAACAAGAAAAAGAATGCGTGAGGAACAAAGAAATATTGAGCAAAAGGAGAACTTTTGTCATGCACTTTGCAATGGAAAAAAGTTGTCTAAAATAACCACTATGAAAGCCTGATGCAAGAGGAAGCCTTATATTCTCCTTTTTGGCCTTTCGAGGGACAGCTGTGTTGTTCTTGTATTGAGCAAAAGAGGGAAATGTTTAGTAAAAAGAGAACCGTCATACATTTTATGGCGAGAAAAAAGTTTGTGTGAAGGAAGAGAGGGAAATGTTAAGCAAAAAGAGAACTTCTATCATGCATTTCACAATGGAAAAAAGTTGTCTAATAATGATTATGAAAGCCTGTTGCAAGTAAAACTTATATTTAATTTTTTGGCTCTTTGAGAGACAGCACAATGTGCTTGCGTGGAGTAAGAGAGAAATTTTAAGTAAAAAGAGAACTCATATATGATGTCTTAATTAGACAAGTCTTCCAAACTTCTTCCCTATTTACTCCTATATCTCCTGGATCATCTTAATGAGACAAATTTTTAAAAAATGTCATTCCAAAATTCCCTTCTCTTCATAATCTTCATATTGTAGCGCCCCCGACCCGTGGGCGCGTTACCCGCTTAGTCGCGGTACCTTACTCCAGGATCTTTTCAGGTGGTGAAACTCGTGAATGAAACCGAAGTTTCATTGCTTACATGTGCGGAAGCTTTTCCTAATTTGTCGAGAAATAAGCTTCAATTTTTCTTTTCTTTTCTTCTGAACCTACATTGATTCTATTTTCTTAACTAAAATCAGGCAGCATGCCGTCTACAATTAAGACATTTGGACGATTACAAAACCTGATAGACATTACATAATCTAACATTCTCTATTACATTCATTCACAACTACTTAATTTCATTGAATCTCTCACTTATAAAATCATACTTCACATAGGAAGCTAATTATTATATTTTACATCCATATAAAACAATTCAAATATAATACACTCAAATTTATAATAATTACAATACCATGAATCCAAATTCGTCAAAAACATTAAAAATCATACATTCACTGCTCAGCTAGCAGTAAAGGCCCTTCCATCAAATCTGCATCATGTGCACTCACTGATTAGTTGAAAACAATGAGTATAAAATACTCAGTAAGCAAGCATTTAAAAATTCGTACTGTTCAAAACCTGTGGCATTAACCAAAATCATAAAACTCTTAAAATCTCGTTATGCATGTGTGATGATGAGATGAATGCACACACATGCATCTTTTCATGACTTATCCATCGTTTGGCTGATGACACTTATCAAGTGATCACCCGCCCCATACATCGGACGCACTGACCAGGCAACGCCAAGGACGGACTACCTGTCCAATTACAACCTTGACAAAGCCTCATGCATGAGTTCCATTCACACGTGCATCATATGCATTTATGACATGAATTGAGTTTCGCCAACTCAACATGATAGCAGGGTTTGTACATGAAAATCACATTGAAAACAAATCTTTCAAGTACACATTATTGTTGTAAAACCTATGCACAAGGTAATGGTCATCCCTAAGTACCTTTTCAATGCATGTCACTTTAAAGAAACATTTAAATAAAACATACTCACTTGAAATAAAAAGGCAAGAATAGATTTTTCTTATCATAAAATTCTTTTGAACAAAAAGAATTTTGAAGAGCTTGCTTACCTCTTCCCTTTAGCATTCCTCCATTTTTCTTTTTTACTTTCCTTCATCTTTTCTTTACCCCTTCCTATTATAGCCAACAAAGAATACATCTAAGCATTATTTTACCCGTCACAAATACTTATTCCATGATTAATTATGCATCTAACTACATTTTTTTTTCAAGACTTTTGGACATGGAATTCAAATATTCATGAACTTGAAATCTCCTTATCCAAAGTTCCTAACTCCTTTTTACTTTAACCACACTTTCAAATTGGATGACCCATAACCTTACAAGTTAATTACCCTTGAAATACCCTTTACACCTAAACTTGAACCGAATCTGAAATTTCTTACTTTCCAAGCTATTTAAACCTTCATACCATCCCAAATTTAACACGCATTTGAATAAGCTTATAAATTGCATTAGCTTTGCATTTAATACTTAACTAATAATTGTAATTCAAATTTTCAATTTATACATAACACAATATATAAGCTCAGTATAGCTTCTACCACTATTTATACAACTTAAAAGTCAGTATATTCCATTTTCATTTTATTTCCATAAAACTCATATCATCAAACAGTAATTTCATCTACTGCAACTTAAATCTCATTTTCCAAACTTCTTCCCTATTTACTCTTTCTATATCTCCTGGATCATCTTAATTAGACAAATTTTTAAAAAATGTCATTCCAAAATTCCCTTCTCTTCTTAATCTTCATATAGACCATCATTGTCAGTTTCAAATTCAATATTTCTATTATGTTTCTTCTCCTTCTGTTTAACACCGCTCTATGGAAATATGATGTATTCTTTTCTCCACTTTGTAGCCAATTTACTTTAGACTTCTGTTTCCACGTAAGTTTTTCATCCTCTAGTAAAGAATTAGTTTTTATTTCCCGACTTCTTATTTCCTCATTGTGATCATTTGATAAATCTAGAAATTTTAGTTGTTCTAAGTCAAATTGTTGAGCTTGAATTGCTAGTCTCAAATTGCTTCTAGTTTTAGCATTCCGTTTCAAGAACTCATTTCCATACTTCCAAAGTTCCCACATAATTTGTAAAAATGGAGAAGCTAAATGACTTATTGAAGACCTCCATATTTTCTGCATTGTAAAAAATTTCATTTTCTAACTACCTCGGAGGTAACCTTCTCCATTTCTTAGAATCTAGATGAAGACAATTAGATAGTTGTCAACAATTGTGAATAAATGATAGACTTTTATAAAAAAAAATATGTCCAACCAATCCGTGGAAGCTAGCACTCTATCCAAGCTTAGTTATACTTTTTCAATCCACTTCTTATTATTAAGCCATGTCATTGGTGGCCTGAAAACCCAAATCCTACAAGTCATAGGCATCAATTGGCTCTCTGAAGTTTGTCATCTAATTCTTCATGTCTGAAATTACTACTAAAGAAAATCGAAGCTCCTACTACTTCATTGAAATCACTAGCTATTACCCACATGAACTAATTTTGATTTTTAAGATATCTTACTAATTCCCAACTTTCCCATCTTCTCGACATCTACAGATAGTCATAAAAATTCGTAAACCTCCACCAATTTGAATATGACTAAGATACTTTAGTATCCTCCTGCCAGAGGAGGGCCAATCTTTCTCTTTCGCCCTCATAGTCAATTGCCAAACAAGAGTCTTGGATTTAATTTCCTCCTAATAACTTTCATTTCTTACTTCCTTCTTTTTATCTCCATCAAAAAATTACATTACAATCTTTCTTCTTGATAGGGTCAAGTAAATTACTGGTTGCACATAGGTTCCCAAGCCCATGAAAACTCTAACATAATACCCTCATTTCTCTTAGTAGGTCGAGTAATCCTCCCTAGCCTTCAATGTAAACCTCTCATCTAGTTTTATCACCTCATCACTTCACTTCTCTTGTGCAAAGTATCTCTCCCTACCCCCTTCATGCTATCCTCATCTGTTTGTTTTCATTTTCTTTGCTCCCTAATAAGCGCCTCTCCTTTAAGTTCTTCCTCAAAGTAACCTATGCTCTCGTCTCTCTCTTACGTTTCCTCCCTTGAATTTGCCGTTCCCTCAAACCTATTTTCCTTGAAATATTGGTCTCTCCAATATGACCCCATGATACAAACTTGCCATGGAAGTAGGCAAGGCTCTAGTTTCCGGCATCCACTTTTTACCAAGATAGCTCATTCTCTCGTCTTTTTTGTACTGTCCATCTGAACTTATGATTCCTATTGTGGTGAAGATCGTAAATAAAACTAAAGTTTCATGCTTACATGAATGGAAGCTTTTCTAATGCGCTCGGAAATCAGCCTAAATTTTTTTCTTTTCTTTTGGAACCCATTTTGGTTCCATTTTCTTGACTAAAATTTGGTAGCATCTCATTTTTATTTAAGGCGTTTTACCTGTTAATCCTTACATAGTATGAAATTTCCTACTAAATTCATTCACATCTATTTTAAATTCATCAAATCTCTTACTTATACAATCATACTTCACACAAGAAGTTAACTACTATATTTAACAATAACATAAAATATTTAAATATAATATACATTCACAATTATACTAATTAAATCCTGATGACCCCAATTGTTTAGAAATATTGAAAATCATACATTTATTGCTTTACTAACAGTGAAGGCTCTTCTATCAAATCTGCATCATCTGCACTCACTGATTAGTTGAAAATAATAAGTATAAAATACTCGGTAAGCAAGCATTTAGAAATACATAATTTTCAAAATCTGTGGCATTAGCTGAAATCATAAAATTCTCAAGTTCCCGTTATGCATGTGTGATAATGAGATGAGTGTACACACATGCATCATTAAATAACATTATTCCCATGGGATGATGATACTTACCAAGTAATCATCCATCCATAAAAACCATTTTACTGAAAGGCGTCAAGCGCACCGACTGGGCTACATCAAGGGCGGACAACTTGTCCTCTTCTAACTTTGACAAAGCCTTCTTAATTCACTTTCTATGCATGAGTTACATTCACATGTGCATCATATGCATTTATGTTATGAGTTGAGTTTTGACAACTCAACATGATAACAGGGTCTATACACAAAAATCAAGTTATGAAACATATTTTAAAGCACACATTTTTTTTAAAAAAAAAAAATGCATTGGGCAATGGTCATCCCCAAGTACCTTTTCAATGCATGTTAATTGAAAGAAGCATTTACATAACATAAACTCATTAGAAAATAACCTTTCTTGAAATAAAAAAGTAAAATATAGATTTTCTTATCACACCATTCTTTTGAAATGAAACTTGAAGGACTTTCTTATCTTTTTCCTTTAGCTTTCCTCCATCTTTCCGTTATCACTCCTTAGCATAACTAATATGAAATATTATCTAAACATATCATTCTCATCATCAAGCATGCCAAGCTGCATGCCTACTTCTTTCTTCCTCATTTTTCATTGGCTTTAGTAAGAAATTCAAGCATTTCTTTGTTTGAAAAATCTCATTTAAATAATTTTTATCCTACACTTGAACAAACCTCCTATTCACACTCTAGACTTCCAAATATGGAATTCAACCCAGTGACATCATAAAATTAAGTTAATCTTAATCTTAAAAAATCTTACATACTTAGAATTTATAAATTTAATCTGTATCATATCTTAAATTTCATATATGCATAAATTTTTGTTTGATACATGAATTAACACATATGGAATAACACACCTTTCACACGATATATAAATAATCTTTTCATATTATAAAGGTCATTTGAACTAAACACAGCCTTCACGACCTATTTTAACAATTTAAAGCCAAATAGATTGCCTACCTATTTCATTCCATCATATTCTTATATTTCTAAAACATCAAGATAGGCTTTTCATTACCATTTTCAGCTATATTTAATTATTTAGTCTCAAAAACCCATTGGAAAATAGCTTAAATAACTTGATGTTTTAAACTATAATAACATTTTACCCAACATGTTTTTTTCGATTTTGTAATTTATTTCATTTTACTCTTAGCTAACTCTCTTACTTGCTTAAAACGCATCATTCATTTAGTTTCATATTTCTTCCCTTTCTACATCAAACTTATGAGTTAATCTAATAATTTATTTTCATGGTTGAACAACTTGTTAACTAGGCTATTTCACTTAAATCTCAACACTCATGGCTTAACATAAAATATCTCATCATCTAATCATCAAACTAATCATAATTATACAAATACAATAATTAAACACCAATAATTAATATCCAAGCTCATAAATTCAATTTAATACTCGAGTTTTCCCCAACTTCCCTTTACTTTCGTTTATCTAGCTTATAATTTATCATTCCATCATCGTTCATAAGTAATATATACATATACATTTTTTTTATAATTACAAATTTTCTTAACCACCCATTTATCACCAATGAACATACATCATGCTTCTAAAATTATAATTAAATTATTTAGGAGCCATCTTTAAATCCAAATTCATCACTTATATACTTTCAACTCTAGTCATTTAAATGATGAGTATTAAGCTTAAAAATTTAGGAATTTTACTCCCTTTCATTTTCACATAATATAAATTCAGCAAATTTAATATTTTAAATTCATTCAAATAACCACCAACCATCCATATACATGTCATATAACTGCTACCTTTTTTTCACATCTATTTAATACCAAGATTATATAAAATCCACCTCATATACATTTAATTAGAAGAAATCTCATAACCTCCATTTAAATTTCCTAACTACCCAATTTCATTCACCAATTTCCTAACTACCCTATTTAATTAGAAGACTTCTATTTACATATTGTGCACTCTAATTATCATCATACATACGAATATATTAAAACCCCATCATTTCGCCCATGATTTGGGATAGTAGATCAAAACCCTAGCTTTCCCTTAACTTTGTGGTTTCAATCCATAGCATAGAATTGCATTTCTACCCAAAATATTTATGATTTCTTAAAGATCTACAAGAATCAACAAAAAGCCCTATGCTTCAACATGTTTTGGGGAAGAAATTTTAAAAACTCACAAAAACCCTTTTTTCTCTCTCTTACCTCCAGTCACCGGCAACGGGTGGAGGACAGTGGCGGCAGTGACGATGACGATGACATGGGCGGAAAACATTGGTAGCCATCCTCCCTTCTCCTTCTCTTTTTTTTTTTTCCCCTCTCTCTCTCTCTTCTTTGTCCCCCCCAACCTCTCTGTTTGCTCGGACAAACTGAAAGGGGGCTCTCTTTTGTGGTCCCCTATTTGAATAGTTAGCACATACACAAGTATGGTTACCCCTTGTGTATTTTTTTTTATATATGTCCATATATATATTTATAAGTCATGAATCATAAAATTTTAAATTTTATAACTTAAACCCAATGGTAAGCATTTAAGCCATTAAATCATGGCCATTCTTAAATCAATTAATTATTTAATTAAAACCATTTAACCACAATAATTAATATAACTTTCCATTTTTCCAATCAATAATAGCATTTCAACTCATCATTACTTATTTGTTATTTACCTCTTCTTTTGTTTTTATAATTTTAAGTCATTTATTTATATTCGATCTCATTAATTCCTTGGCCCAAAGTTTACACACATATATATGTTGTATGTTGAAAGTTGCAATTTAAAAATTATGGTTACTACAATACTACACTCTCTTATTTTTCTAAATTTTCATTGTAAATTTTTCTCCATTTTTTTACACCTAAAAAATGAACCCTTATTTGTTATTCTATTAAAAGGTTTTTCTAATTTATCTTTATTGGCTTATTGTTAATCCTTTTCTTAAGTGTAAAATATGATTTTTAGAAGAGTAGCTAATAGATTAACTTCCGATATGATTTCCGTGCCACTGTAATCGAGATATCAATTTTCTAAATAATTTGAGAAAATGAAATTGAATATAAGGAGAACAACATATGCTTGTCACTACTTATGATTGCACTGCCAGGACCAATGTATGTGACATCCTTTTACGTTCTATTAATTTTAAAATTTTTAATATATAATTTTACCATATATATGCAAATTAAAAAAGAAAAGAAAAGAAAAGAAAAGAAAAGAATGCAGCAGGTAGTGCACCGTCGATCACTTCTTTGTTATTCACGCCTGACTTATATAGTCTATCGCCATCCTCGGAATTCACGCGCCTCGACGTGTCAGTGCATGCAAACCCCTTAGCATGTATAAATCTCTCAGGCTCTCAGCTTTGGTTCCTATCGCAGCTGCTTTCTGAGAGAGCTCGGCAATCGCTGTAGCAACGTCAGCCAGCTGCGGAGAGATGGAAGGTGCCGCATGGATCCCACCATTAGGGGTTGCCTACTCCCACCACGCATCAGGCCTCTTCCTTCACTCGCACCACCTGCCCAACACCGAAGGGCTTGTGTTCTATCCGATGCGGATGGTCAGCGGCCATTCGTCATCGGGCCTCCTTGCCGCTGATGCTGATCAAGTCTGATCAGGCAGGCAGGCATGCAGGCGGCCATGAAAGTGCTTTTGTCTTCTCCACTACTAGCGCTGCCACTTCCACTACTACTAAGATAAAAGGACGTACATCGCTATCTATCTATCTATCTATCTATCTATAGATGACCATCTTCTCATGTCTCGTGTGTATGTGTGTTTGTTGTATCGTTGTTCGTTTCCATTAAATAAATGAAGCTAGACAGGTGGTCATTGCTTTTTCTTTTATCTCCCTCTCTTTCTATCCATGAATTGAACGCCTCTATTATCTATGTATATATGGACGATGATCCATATATAAATTTTATAACAAATAATTTACATATTAAAAACTATTTAAAGTTGTTATTTATATTAAAATATTTTATTACGTTGAATTCATACCATTTTCAGATGGGGTCCATACACATATCTAATTTCTAATTTGTATGGTAACAACATACATCGTTCTAAGATTATATTATAATTTTATGATCATGTAGGGCCCGTTTTGACATGATGCAGTTGCGTGCACTTGAATAACTCATATATGTGCACTTGAATAACTCATATATGCATAGTCATGATACTATACAATATATTATTTATTAGCTTGTCGTATAATAGTTAATTTTTTCATTTTATTTTTATTTTTTTTGATTTTTTTCTTCGTAAACATGTTTTCTTATTTGTATTTAGTTTATATACTAAAATTTTCCATTTTATAAAACTTTTACATTTTTATTTTTATTTTTAAAAATCACGTATTTTAAGGAAAAAACATGATTTTTATGCCCCTGATTTTTAAAAATAAAAAAATAAACATCTAAAAGTATTATAAAGACAATAATGATGATTAAAGATAATAAAGTTAAAATAAATATATTTTAATCTCCTATGGTGGGCTGCGTAAGGGAAGTTTTATCTTCCTTACGTAGGTGGGAGCTTAAGTCTCATGTGAGTTTATGAGGAAATGTTTTAAAACACTATTTTTTTATATATTTTTTTGAACTCTTTTCATACAAATATTTAACTAGGTATATTTAACATGTGTATCAATTTTTACTTTTTTTGGAGTTTTTTAGATTTTTTGGATTTTTAAAAACCAATGACATTTTAGTAATTTTAAATTACTAAAATGCCATTGATTTTTAAAATTTCAAAAAAATTAAAAATCTTCAAAAATAGTAAAAATTGATACATATGTTAAATATACTTAGGTTAACAGTTTCACGAATTTTTTTTTAAAAAAATATAAAATGTTGCTGTATCAAAATATTTCCCGAGTTTATGTAAGAGCTTGTAGTTTCCTAGATGAAAGTATTTAATTGTAATATCATATATCTGTTTGTACAATACCAATAAAAAATAGAAATGTTAGTTACACGATAGTTTTATAAAAATGATTGAAAAATATTATAAGGGTATAAAAAGTGTAAAGAAAAATAGGATAGTCGTGAATATTAAAAAGTTTTAAATTAAAAAATTTTAGTTAAAAATTTTTAGTGTGACCATAAATATTCATAGATTAATAATTTTATAAAAAACTAAATGTGTTTGGGAAATAATAAGATTTTTAGACAAAAATTCCTTTTCTTATCTACAAATTTTCTTCCTTGTATTTTACTGTCTAAACTCTACATTTAATACACACATCTTCCGAATGACGGAGATGGAGATTCACGGGCTTTTACGGCCATCCGGAGGTTCGGCGAAGGACGGAAAGTTGGAACATTCTTTCTTCTCTCCACGCTCAATCCCATACACCATGGCTTCTCATGGGAGATTTTAATGAGGTGACCAGCCCTTCCGAATACAGAAGCGGCAGATACAGATCGGAAAATCAAATGGATTCTTTTCGCCATGTTATGGATTCTTGTGAGTTGATTGATTTGGGTTTCGTTGGTCCCCCTATGACTTGGCGGAACAATAGACGGGGAATGCAGATAGTTGAGGCGCGACTGGATCGAGGACTGGCATCACCACAGTGGTTAGCGATGTTCCCGTTTGCAAAGCTCTACCACTTATCGTCGGCATCGTCTGATCACCGCCCTATTATCCTTCTTCCCAACTCTCAACATTTGATATGGAAACCCAAACGGGATTTTAAGTATGAGTTGTTCTGGGGCAGAGATAAAGACACACATGACATTATCAGACACAATTGGTCAACAACCTTCCCAACTGTTGCCTCCCCTTGTGAAAACCTTTTAAGAAATATCCAGAGATGCCGTTCTGCCCTATCTTCATGGAACAAGAACAAAAGGGGAAGCCTTCGTAAGCGTATTCATCTAAAGCAGGAGGAGTTACATTCTCTGAACGCCCAAAGACCTTCTGATTGCAGAGATGTGGAGATCCAACGTGTCCAACAACAAATCCACTTCCTTCTGGAAGATGAGGAGCTTTTATGGAAGCAGAGAGCCAAAGTGCATTGGCTTCAACATGGTGACAGCAACACCTCCTTCTTCCACCGTGCCGCATCAAATCGCCGAAGACACAATTTTATTGAAACTCTTGTGGATGAAGGGGGAGTTAGGATCTCCGACCCTCGTGGGTTGCTTGATCTTACACTATCACACTTTCAGGGAGTTTTCTCTACTTCAAATCCTTCTGACCTCCACAGAATCACGGATCTAGTCACAAGGAAGGTATCAACTGTTTCCCGTGAAAACCTTATCAGGCCTCTATCACCAACGGAAGTGCTAAAAGCCCTTACATCTATGAACCCGTCAAAATCTCCGGGGCCTGACGGTTTCTCTGCTGGCTTTTTCCAAACACATTGGAATATTGTCGGGCGCGACGTCTTTGCTATGTGTAAAGCTTTTATGGATGGCCGATCAGGGCAGAATCACAATCGTTTTCTCCAGGAACTCAACTACACCAACATTGTCCTCATCCCAAAGAAACCGGGGGCGGAGAAACTTAGGGATTTTCGTCCTATTAGCCTATGCAATGTCGCCTATAAAATTCTCGCCAAGGTCTTAGCTAATCGCCTCAAATGCTGTCTCAATGATGTTATTTCTCCTCAGTAGAGCGCGTTTGTCCCGGGACGCCTCATCACTGATAACATGCTAGTTGCGTACGAAGTTATTCACTCATTTCGTCGAAGAAGGAAGGGGCGGAAGCATGATTTGGCCATTAAGCTGGACATGTCAAAAGCTTATGATCGGGTCGAATGGGACTTTCTGAGTCAAATGATGGAAGCCATGGATTTTGGTCCCGTGTGGATCACATGGATTCGAAGATGTGTTCAGTCGGTTCGCTACCGGATAGTAGTGAATGGACACAAAACTCCCCTCCTCACTCCTCAGCGGGGGCTGCGCCAGGGTTATCCGCTTTCTCCCTACCTTTTCCTGATTTGTGCAGAGGGACTCTCCATTCTTCTAGGTCAGGCTCTGCTACAGCAGTCGCTCCACGGAATCAAGCTATGCCCTCGGGGACCCATGTTATCTCATCTTTTCTTTGCAGATGATGCCCTAATCTTCATTAAGGCGACTGATGTACATGCAAGGCTACTCCTTTCCATTCTCCGATTATATGGTGAATGCTCGGGACAAGTCATAAACATCCATAAGACCGCTCTCTTTTTCAGTTCCAACACCAACCAGGATGTCAGAAGCTCTATTATTGAGGTGTTTGGATCGTGCTCTTCGGACTTCAAATCTTATTTGGGATTGCCGGTATGGTTAGGACGATCAAAGAAAGCCTTGTTCAGAGAGCTGAAGGAACGTGTATGGCGGAAAATCCAGGGATGGAAGGAACGTTTATTGTCGTGGGGTAGTAAGGAAATTCTTATAAAAGCGGTTGCTCAGGCCATTCCTATTTACTCCATGAGTATTTTTCTCCTTCCCAAAAGTTTTTGTAATGAAATTGCGAGTATGTTGAGCAAATTTTGGTGGGGTGAAAATGGGGGGAAACGTAAAATGAGCTGGGTAGCGTGGAAGGATATGTGCAAGACTAAGGCAGCTGGGGGTTTGGGTTTCCGTGATCTGTTCTCATTCAACAAAGCGCTTCTCGCAAAACAGGTATGGCGGCTGATATCCAACACTGACTCTCTATGTTCCTCTGTTCTTCGGGCTAAATATTTTTGTCATGGAAACATCTGGGCTTCAAAGCCGAGGCCATCAGATTCATTTACTTGGAGGAGCATTCTGAACGGTAGAGACGCAATCCTTGGTGGGTGTCGGTGGAGGCTCGGATCTGGGGATCGGGTGAATTTTTTCCATGATAGGTGGCTTTCGATTCCGCTATCCAAGGCAGGGCCCTTACCAGAACACATTCCCGACGACGCGAAGGTCAGTTTTTTCCGGAATGAACAAGACGGTCTATGGGAGGAAACACTTGTCTTGCAAGCGGCTGGGGAAGTGGGGTGTGACATCATTTTTTCTTCCTCTCCTCCATCTGGGGGTGAGGAGGACCTTTGCTACTGGGACCCCGAACCCGATGGACACTTTTCAGTTAAGTCTGCATATAGGCTCCTCACATTGGAGGTGGATGGTGATGCCGATGGTGATCAAGTCCGGGGGATCTTCCAATTTATATGGCGCATTAAACTCCCAAGCAAGATACTTATCTTCTGCTGGAGGTTGTTTCTTGATGCTCTCCCCACCCTTCTAAATCTGCAGCGCCGAGGGATCAATGTTGACACTACATGCCTCTTTTGTAAGCAGCATGTAGAAGACTCTTCTCACCTCTTCACCAACTGTTCTGCCACGCAGTTGATTTATCTTACGGTCATGGGTGATCTTATTTCTCTGATTCAGGGTTCATCCATGAGGCATATCTTTCGGGCCTTAACCAATGCCAACCACATGGATTCTTTTACCCTATTCCTCCTTTATTGTTGGCGCATTTGGCATCTCCGGAACAAACTCCGGGCAGAGGGTATAACACCGGTGTTCTCCACGGTTATGGAATGGTGTTTAACTTTTAGAGACCAGTTTCGGTCGGCAATGGATTATAGGAGGACCACTTTTTTTGAGAAACCTCTGGTTGCCCGATGGATTAAACCTTGTAATGGAAAATTCAAAGTAAATATTGATGGGCGACGGAATTGTCGGACCAATGGTACGGGGTTTGCGGCAGTTATTAGGGACTCCAGTGGGTCCTTTATGGCGGCCAAGGGATAGTATCGATGCGAACTTCTGGAACCGCTTATTATGGAAGCTACTGCTGTATGACTTGGGTTAAAATGGGCCTTGGAGGCACATTTCGTCAATCTACAGGTGGAATCTGACTCCCTTATCCTTATTGAGTTGTTGACTGCTGATCGCACTATTAGGGCGCCGGTGGGCACCTTTGTTTCAATAATACGTCATGTCGCTCAATCGGCTCATTCTTTGTCATTTCACCATGTGCTTAGACAGGGGAACTCTGTGGCCCATCTTCTTGCTGATTTTGTTTCTTCAAATTTTTTGCCTGAACAAGAATGGTGGGACAATCCACCTTTTTTTCTTCAGGAAAAACTCTGTATAGACAATTTTTTGGCTTTGTTAAGCAATGATTTTCCTTCCCCTTCCACCTCTGATCCTCCTTTCTATCAGAGGCGGACGGGATAGGAGTTAATCTTTTAATCAAAAAAAAAATACACACATCTTCTTAACAAAATTCACAATTATGCAAATAATCCATAACCAAATCCTCTTTCTAAATTCTTCTAAAGAAAATACAATTAAATCTATTCAATCCTAAATAACGGTACAAGCTAACATAAAGTAACAAATTTTCAATTTCATTAATTTCATAATTATTAAATCCACCCGTTAGACTACTTTAAACAACCGAAGTTAAAATATCCATATAATGTTCTCTAATACAATTCATATAGCCGTTAACCACAAATACATGCCTGGATGTTAGAATATTAATATTTTAAAATAAATGAGTAATTGCATTAATTGAATATGCATCAGTAATATATATATGTACAATATTGTTATTTCAAACTAGTTTGGGTGGACGTTCCATGCATGTCTACCCGTCTCCTTATATATATATATGTATATGTATTTAAAATTGAAATTGAAACATCATATCCCGTATATATATAACATGGAAACCCCTGGATATCATGCATCCCCCAGACATCATGCATCCACCCCTCTTATATATAATTGAAATTAAAACTTCATATGCCGTATATATATATGATTTAAAATCATATCAATTAGTATATAGCATGGAAACCCCCAGACATCATGCATCCATTTATATATACATTACAACCCGTTCAATATCCAATCAGGCATCTAATAATTTTTTTTCTCCATCGTTAAAAATCCAACCAAATAAAATATTATTCTCATATATATCTAGTCATCCATATGGCAAAAACAAAATACCTACATTAATCACATCATTTCTAAAGCTCTAAAATTTAACCAATAGCAATCTTATTAGGCTAACCGTAACTCAATCACAATAATAAAATACTTGTTTCTTGTACTATATTAAAATATTTTTTTTCAGATATCCAGTTTATTTTCATTTATCTTATTTCATACCAATTCATTTATAAAATAATTAGAATTTATTCTAAAGTCATCTTTCACAAATAAATTGATAAAGACCATCTTCAATTCTGCTTACTTACAATTATGCACAAATAACGGGTTGGTCTTATAAAAATATATCATTATATTGATAAACATACAATTAGTATTAACCCATAGTAATTGCCCAAATATATATATATTTCTATTATTATTATTATCATCATCATTTAATCAACCTCCCATGTATTTTGATATGTAGTAGAAATTATATAATCGTACTCTATCATATATTCAGATTGTCCAGATAATTATCGTTTTTTTATATAATATACAAAATAAATGGTCGGTCCACTTTGTTGTTGTTGATATACCTTTGTAAAAATACATATATATGCAATAACATATTAAATGAACGTCCGGTCCATTATTGTCTGCTTTTGGTTTATATATTGACATATATATCATATACTTTATATTAACTATTATTAAATAATTTGTATATTTAAATAACTTCCCGTACAAATCAGAAGAAAAATAATAATAATAATAATTAAACGTACCTTAGCTCCAAATCTCGCTGCCCACAAACTCTCCTTTTCTTTGTATTTTTTTTTTTTTTATTATTATTATTATTATTATTATTATTTATAAAATCTTTTATCAATCACTAATGACATGCAACAATTATATTTCCAATATGATTCTCCGATTTTTATTTGTAACATCATTCTAAAGAAATTATATAACCATAGCTACCTAGTGATATACATCCCGTTGAGTCATACCCATATCGTTTAATCACCCATTTTATGCAAAGCTCAATGAATTCAAATTCAAAATTTAAATTCAAGAAATCCTCACATACCTGTTTACGTGAGACAGAAAACAAAAATCCAAGGCTTCCTCAATCCTCTCCACGCCACATCATCTATTGGTTGGGAATCCAATTGTCCACCCCAAAATTTTTTTTAAAATACGAAACCGAATGCTAACATTCATTGCATTTTATATACTCCATGTTTAAATTCTATCCTAATCCACTTTCCATTAATTGCACCTTATTATTAGAAAATTTTCAAAGAAAGCAAACGTTTTAGATAGCATTAAGTACCGTATTCTTTATTACCTATGCTTTCCATTCCGTGTAGCAATGATCCTATTCCCGTTTAAGAGCTATCCATGAACCTAAATTAAATAGGTGGGTGGAATTATCAATGTGCGTTAATTAATCCTATGAAACAGCTAGATAATGCTTATCGATAAAATTTGTTCCCGTGTGGATCCCATCTTTATATTTTTCAGCTTATATGTCATACATATATACCTTGTATATATTTAGTTCCCATAAAATTATTATTGAATCATTTAAATAATATCACTCTATTTATTCACTTACTTTTGTTTTAAGATCACATAACCTTAATTTGCATTTTAATTAACATGCTAATAGTAAATTAAAATTCATAAAGTAAGTTAGGAGTTTACACATTCTCTTGTTCAAGGCAATATGTTAGTCAAAGAGTATGATCTTCAATTTCGATCTTTGTCTCGATTTGTGGCATGGACGAAGACGGATCCATTGGAGAAGGCGCACAAATTTCACGAAGGACTGAAGCCTTCGATTTGAACTAACATATCTATGATTCGGACTAATGATTACAAAGTGATTTTAGAAATGGCTGGTAGTGTGGAGCAAGAAGAAATAGAATGGGGAAAATCTTGGATCAAGAAGAGAAGTGCTAAGTAAAATAAGCAAGGCAGATTCGAATGCAATAAGAAGCCTCACCTTGAAGCCTAGCTTGTGAAAACTACCTTGAAACCACCTAAGACGATCAAGTATTTTGGTTGTTGCGAGGTTGGCCATATAAAGTCTCGATGCCCTCATGCCAATACATTTTGTCATCATTGTGGACAATAAGGACATCTTCGGCCTATGTGTCTATAGCTTCAAAGAGGTGTGCCTTAGATAGCAAATGTACGAGTATAACAACAGCAGCGACAACTGAATAGGCCAATACATGCACCTATTGCTATGTGTAGTGCGGGTCAGAGAAGACGACCTAATCAAATACCACAATATCAACCCCCATAATAGCCACTTCACATTGAACAAAGGCCACAAGCCACAGGTCGTATCCAGGCTACTCCAATTAAGGAGGTGCAAATTGCTCAAGAGGTAGTGACAAGTAATCCTTTAAATTAAGAAAATTACTACTTATCCATATACACCGTTAAAAATGCATTCCTTATTCCATGAATTAAAAAAATTAGATGAACTATCAATTTGTGGACAATTAGCAAATGTTTTATTTGATCCTAGCACTACTCATTCATTTGTTTCAAATGCATTTGCAATGAGAGCATAACTATATTTAGTAAATATGGAGTCAACCATGAGAGTATCTACACCTTTGTGGGCAATGTGTGTACTGCAACACAAATATGTTTCAACTGTCCAGTAATTATAGAAGGTAGGTCTTTTCTTGCTAATTTAATCATATTAGACGCTTTTAAATTGGATGTGATACTTGACTTGGATTGGCTAAGTAAAAGGAGTGCAATAGTCTATTACAAAGAGAAGCAAGTTGTCATATGGGACTGCCGGTGACAGCCGCATATCTTCGTATGGGGGGTTTGTGTCTTTCTAAGAGAAGATGAGACTAAGGGGAGGAATGATGACAATTTGATTCCTGTTGGGAGTGTGAGAGGGAAGGGGAGGGTGAGACTGGAAAGGGTGGTGGAGGCAGCAATGCTGGCGGTGAACGAGCAGTCATTTCAACTTTGAAGTAGTTTATTACCCCGTTCCCCTTGCGCTAGCACTCTTGAGTTTTGCGTGAAGGCCTTGTCTGTGAGGGTGGGCTATGAGAATCCAATGGTGCTCATGAATGAGGTTTAGGATGGCTTTCGAGACGGAGGATTCTTCTCGAATTCTTAGCAGTTGTGTAAATAGTTTGTCTAACGGTAATCCAAAGAAGATAGCAAACCTATCTTCATCTGCCGGGCCCGTAGAGAGTTCATCTTGTGAAGGGTTTTCATAGTATCGGGTTATCTAGCAAGTGATCTTGGCACGCAAACAGGTCATTGCAAGGTGTTTATGGTATCAGAGGATGTGGGCAAGATGGTGTGGTTGGTGCGGAGAAAATGCGAGTCGACTGCGAGCAGGGGAAGTAATGACATCTTCAAATCTAGTTGGTACACAATCATCCAAAGGCTGCCATTAATTCCTGCATATGGCTTGCAATCCTCATGAGATAATCATCCAAAGGCTGCCATTAATTCCTGCATATGGCTTGCAATCCTCATGAGATGTGTTGTCGGGGCAATCTAGGTATTTGGAAAGTTTTATATTATTAAAAAATCGGGCTTACCTAATGGTGGCCGACTGCTTGGGCATACGTGGAAATATGATGAAAATTCATGGGTAAGAGAGGTATTTTTGAAAATTCATGGGTATGAGTGGAATTATGGGTCAAATTCGTAGGCATAAAATGAATTCGCCAAAATTAATTTATAGATTATGTCCATCTAACATAATTTTTGACGAAATTAAGAAAAATTAAAAAAGGGTATTTCTATCTAGTTGGACATAACCCCATTTTCCATAGTTGTAGAAAGTTGGAATCTTTAGAAGTAGATAGATTTCTTTATTAAATATAGTTACCTACAATATTTGATTTATATATATATATATATATATATATCAAAATACATTTACTACGATGTACACTTAAAATTTTTCATCTTCGCAGATATTTATTTTTAATTATTTTTTCATATTTTCTTATATAATTATTCTTTTTTCAATTATTTCTCCATAACTTTTTGTATAACTATTTCATCTATTTTAATTTTCTTTACTTTACTCATGATCATTACTTCTATCACATCATATTACTTCGCTTAAGGCACGTGTGAGCACGTTTCAAAAGTAGCTATTTACTTCGTCAATCATTATATTTTTTTCATTTTTATCCTCACATTCCAGTCATTTTTCCTGTCAATAGTCTTGATCATTCTAACTTTACCTCCATCATTTCCTATTAATTACATAAATTTTAAAATATTCTATTTTCCACTTCTAACACCAACTTACAGTACCACAAAAAATATTAAATTCCTTATGAGGCATGCCATGCATTGGATGCCTACCGCGATGCAAGTCCTTGTGCTGCATATAATATATAGATGCCACACTACTACGTACTAAGTTACGTATATAAGGACGCACATCGCTAACATATAATAGGTGGCCATCTTATATGTACTCTGTATTATATATGGAGAGATATTCCGGGGCAGCATCGCTGAAATGGGCCCCACATGATCATGAAATTATGATCTACTTAACCCATTGTATTTAGAATAATGTATTTTATTACCATATCAATTTTCATCCCAATCAGATATGTATATGACCCCCATCTGAAAATGGTATAAATCCAATGTAATAAAATAGTTTGATGTAAATAACAACTTTAAAGTATCTGATTGGGATGAAAATTGCTAAGATAATAGAATACATTATTCTAAATACAATAGGTGGAGTAGATCACGATTTCATGATCATGTGGGGCCCATTTTTGGGCAACTGCATCGCTGTTCCGGTGCAGTGACACTGCACCGGAATAGCTCACATATATATATATTCAACTTTTAAAGTGATATTTTCAACTTTTAAACCATTTAAAGTATGATTTATATATGGATAAATTATTATATAAAGTTTCATTATATTTTAATACGCGTGAGGCCCATTTTTTGGGCAACTGCACTACTGTTCCGGTGCAATGGCGCTGCACTGGAATAACTCATATATATTTAGGGAAATAATCCAGTGCATGCGACTGCACCGTGCAGTCCATGCACTGTGGGCCCCACTTGATCATAAATAGAAAATCCACCCCACCAATTGTATTTAGAATTGTTTACTTTATTAGCATACCAATTTTCATCCAAATCCAACATGTGTGTAGTCCCCATTTTAAAATGGTGCAAAATCAACGTAATAAAATAGTTTAATATAAATATCAAGTTTAAAATGGTTTTTTCAACATCTAAACCGTCTAAAGTATAATTTATATATGGATAAATGAGTGTATAAAGTTTCATTACAATCTAATATGTGTGTGGTCCATTTTACAGCGGATTGCACCATAATTACGGTGCAGTCCGACTGCACAGGATAGGATCTCATATATATACATATACATACATATATATATATATAATGTTTTTTAATTACTTCGTGAGAAGTGTTCTTGTTAGTTCGTTTAGTCCATCTCAAAAAATTCTTTTGCAATATTTTTTTACTTTTTTCTTTATACGCTTACACTTATTTATCTAAGTGTATTTAACATATAAACTAAGTTTTATTTTTTTTGGTTATTTACATGTATATATTGCAATTTTAAAAAATCAATGTGTATATATGTATTCGAAAACTCCCCTATCTTCCATAAAAAATATTCATATATTTAAAAATCTCAAAAAATATATACATAAATCAAAAAATGATAACACTTAGTTTATATATTAAATACACTTAGTTTATATATTAAATATACTTAAATAAGTAAGTCTACAAAAAAAAGTTATAAATAAATTTTTTGAAATGGGCTAAGTGACACATTCACTTTAGCCTGCGCTAACAGGATTATTTCGCTTGGTTTTTTTATGGGCATCATTCTTCTTAATTGAATATGTGAATCTTTGGATTGTTGCTGCAAAGAAAAGAACAGCAGATGCAGCAAACGATAATTGGCTGCATTAATTTACCCGCAAGGAGGGAAAAATGGCTGCTGATTCTTCTGCCTAAGATTCTCAAAGTTTGCTGCTTACTTAGAATAACATATGCAGCCAAAACATTGAGCTTATAAGCTGCCAAGATTTTGCTGCGTTTTGCTCATAAGTTGCCAAAGGTATACATTTTCGAAAAGTTTTTGGTGGCACATGCTATATAATTCCTGATGCCCAAAGAATTGACTATTTTTGTTATAAGACTGCTGAAAAAACAGCCGTAACGGCTAACATAATTTGCTATATTTATGGGGCTCGTCATCTACGTAATTAGGTCATGTATCTCAAGTTGTTGTACGTAGCCCCCAACATTTTCAAAATATTAGTAAGTAATACAAAATTTAATCTATTAATTATATTTGCAGGTTTCATCTAAATTAAAAATGTGCCTGGGTCACATTTATTTAAAAATATATATTCATGTCTAAATTAGAAAAATACTTATATCTATTAACATATGTATTAGAATAAAATAATATTTCATGAAATCATTTATTCATATAGTAATAATTTTTCGATGCTTTACTTGTTGAAGATACGATTTTAAAATTGCTATTTAATATTAAATAGTTTAATTATGTTGATTTTGTAAATTTATTAATGAGACCTCATGCTGATTTTATATATTTATAGATAGGACCATGCACAATGATCCTGGATAAACAAAAAGATTTCTACGATTATATAAATGATGCTACATACATAAATAATATTAAATATAATAAATCGAGTAAATTCTTATTAATTATCAAGATATTAAATATGAAGAGATCACATACAAAAAAGGCTTCATAGAAACACTATCAATATTTATATATTTCCAAGAATTTTATCAAGAATATCATCAATAACTATACATTAAACAAGAAATATAAATATGCCTGTGATCCATGAACGTCATAATAAAACTTTCAATCGAAATAAGTGTTTGTAAGGAAAAAAAATCAAGAAAGCCGCTTAGAGATCTTTTTCATTTTTATCCTTGGATTTTAATATTTTTATAAAAATATCCTATTTATTTTCACTTTATTTATATTATGTCAAATTACTCTTATAGTTTACGAAAATATTTAGTTTCCCACTTCCTCACTTCCCTCCCTCTCAAACTTTAGGACATTCATCCATACAAAGTTGTACATATGACCATGTACAACGATGTAAATACGACCATATTACGTTTGTACTGGTCATGCGAGAATTATATCTAAAAAATAAAAAAGAAAAAAAGAAAAAAAATTTTATCATAAAATTTTAATAATATAATTAATTTTTTGCATCTAAAAATATTTTATGCTCTAAAAAACATACTTCATAAAAAATTTTCATTAATTTTACACTTTAATTATTCATTTGAAATAGTTTTTTCCTAAATGATTAAAACCTTATACGTTAGCTTAATATTTGTATTCGAAAATTAATTTAGAATCTACAATGATGTACACTTTTGTAGATATTTAATAATATAATTAATAATGTGTGCATCTTAAAATATTTTTAGGCTCTACAATACCATACCTATAAAAATTTATTAATTTTTAAACTTTGATAATTAATTTGTAATAATTTTACCTCCATTACGGGTGGGAATCGGGGCGGGTTGACCCGCGACCTGCCGTGCCCTGACCCTATTTAATATGGCGGGCCGGGTCGGGGTGGACCTACTTGATGACCCGTTTTCTTATCTCTCACATTAAAAGAAATCTCATTCAATGCTAATATTCATATTTTATTTAATTATTTATATTTTACTTTGACTGATTAGTAATAGATTTAAGCATATAGTAGTTAAATTTAATGTAAATTTGTCTTTATACTTGATATGTTCATAAATTTTTAAAAACTTCTTACTTGACCCGCAGTTTTTACTCGATCCGTTGACCCAATACCGACCCGAATTTTGTCCCGAGACCTAGTAGAAAAAAGTAAGGATCAAATCGACCTTATCGTGACCTGATATAAAAATAAGGGTCAAACAAGATTTTTAAAAAGTAGGGTCAGGGTTGGGCACACCTTAACCCTCCCCGATTCCCACCCCTAACCTCCATGATTAAATAAAACAAGTTTGGAAGTTGGAGTGCAAATTTTGTATATATTTAATATATGCATATCAAAACTCATTCAATAGTTTTTTAAAAATATAAAAATATTGAAAGAAAGGGAGCATGATTGTATACATCATGAAGCATGATCGTATACATCATGATGTATTTTAAGTTAAAATACAATATTCATTTATTTATACTATCAGTCATATTTTTTATTTTTCTTCATAAACTTATTTTCCTTAACCGTATTCAATTTATAACTAAAGTTTTGTCATTTTACAATATTTTTACATATTTTTTAAAAATCATCAATTTCAAGGGTATTTAAGCCATTTTTCATCCTTTTTATTTTTTAAAAATTCAAAAATAAATATGTAAAAATATTCTAAATTGAAAAACTTTGTTTACGAATTAAATGCATTTAGATAAATTTATTTTAGGTCATTTATTTATAATTTTATTTTTATAATTTTAGGTCATTTAGTTTCTATTCAATCTTATTAATTCCTTGGCCCAAAATTCACACACACATATATATTGTATGTTGAAAGTTGCAATTTAAAAATTGTGGTTATTACAATGTTACACTCTCTCTTATTTTTCTAAATTTTCATTGTAAATTTTTCTCCACTTTTTTACACCTAACAAATGAACCTTCGTTTTTCTCCTTTTATTAGGTGTAAAATACGATTTTTAGAGGAGTAGCTAATAGATTAACTTCAAATATGATTTCCTTGCCACTGTAATCGAGATATCAATTTTCTAAATAATTCCAGACAATGAAATTGAGTATAAGGAGAACATATGCTTGTCGCTACTTATGACTGCACTACCAGGGCCAATATATGTGACATCCTTTTACTCTCTATTTATTTTAAAATTTTTAATATATAATTTTACCCTATATATGCGAATTAAAAAAAAACAAAACAAAACGAAACAAAACAAAACAATGCAGCGGGCAGTGCACCGTCGATCACTCCTAAGTTATTCACGCCTTAAATAGTCCATCGCCATTGTCGTTACGCGTCCACCGCATGCAAACCCCTCTGCACGTATAAATCTCTCAGCCTCTCAGCTTTGGTTCCTGTTGTAGCAGCTGCTTTCTGAGAGAGCTAAGCAATCGCGGTTGGCAGATAAGATTTTTATAATTTTAGGTCATTTATATATATAATCCATCTCATTAATTCCATATATATATATATATATATATATATTATAGGTTAAAAGTTGCAATTTAAAAATTGCGGTTACTACAATATTACACTCTCTCTTATTTTTCTAGATTTTCATTATAAGTTTTTCCTCCTCTTTTTTAACCAAACAAATGAACCCTTATTTGTTATTCTATTAAAAAACTTTTCTAATTTATCTTTATTAGCTTATTGTTAATCTTTTCTTAGGCGTAAAATATGATTTTTAGAGGAGCAGCTAATAGATTAATTTCAAATATGATTTTTAGTGGAGTAGTTAATAGATTAACTTCAAATATGATTTTTAAAGGAGTTTCTATTAACTTCAAAAAAAAAAAAAAAAAAAAGAAAGAAAGAAAAGAATGCAGCGAGCACTGATCACTTCTTTGTTATTCACGCCCTATATCGTCTATCGCCATCCTCGGTATTCTCGCATGCGCCTGACTTTTTCACGTTACGTGTCCACTGCATGCAAACCCCTCAGCACGTATAAATCTCTCAGCCTCTCAGCTTTGGTTCCTGTAGCAGCTGCTTCCCGAGAGAGCTAAGTAATCGCGGTTGGTAGATAAGATACAGAGATAGGGATATGGAGGGCCCGATTCCTACTACACCATCGGTTTCTCACCACCACCACCAAGCATCAGGCCTCTTCCTTCACACGCAGCAGCTGCCCAACAGCGAAGGATGGTTACATTCTCCGGTGCCGTTGGTCAGCGGCCGTGGGCACCTCGTTTCCGTCGATCCCTGTCATGTCTGATGAGGAATAAGGACGCGATCGATGGAAGTCCTTGTCTAGTTAATATTGTCTTAGTGCTACTATATTACTAAGATAAGGACGTCTATATATCGCCGTAAAGCCCTTGAGATGACCATCTCCTCCTCCTACTTCAATTCACACTTGTCATGTCTTAGCCATGTCTTGTGTACGTTGTTGTCTTCTTTCCTTTTGTTTTGAATAAACGAAGCTAGGTGGTGGTCATCTCATTCTCTATTTGTCACTCTTGTCTCTCTGTTACTTTCTACCCGTAAAGAAATAAACTTATTGTGTATGTATGTCGACCGTGTCTTCCATCCTCCGTAAACCTTCTTTCTTTGTTTCTTTTTTACTAGCTTAATATATGCGTGCATGTTCATCTTAATTTGCATGGATGGTTCCGGATTTATTTGGCTTTCTTTGATTAATAATCTATATTTCATTCTTAATTAAATATATATAGATATATAAATAGGTATAGAAAAAATAAAAATATCGTAGCAAAAATTGGACAAGGCGTTCCCCCAAAAGTTACTATCTTACTCTATATTCCATATAGATAATAGCAAGAAGTTGCAATCTCTCCTCAAAATTACACGAGTGATTCAAATTTCGAAAATTCAAAAACAAAAATTATGTAAAATTACCGTCACTTCTTTTCCTATTATTCACCGGCTTCATATCCTTAATTTTGCACGTAGGAAATTACATATGTTTTATAAAAAAAAAAAAATATCATGGACAAGACGTACGGCAGGTGGATCGATGAGGGTTTTCTTATTGATTTTTTATACAACATGATAATTTGATATTACAATGGGTCAGATTTACAACCCTCACACATGGAGGGATTTAGGTATTTTAGAAAATTTTACCTGAGATTAAAAAAACAGCCGACAAGTTAGTTACCATATATTTTGGATATATGTCAAACACAGTGGGTGTGTTGAAGACAACTCAAGGTTAGCTGTTTTTCAAGAATGGTAATTTTACTAACAGATAAATTAATTCTTACTACTAAAAAAGATAAATTTTACTAACAAGTCTCTCAATTAGAAATGTCCAGATGAAACAAAATTATTTCTAGCGTATACCAAATTTCCATCTTTGCCGTCAAGATAACTCCAAAAATATTCCGGTAATATTCTCAACTACCATTAGCTAGCTGTAAATGCATTACAAAAACTTTTATTAATAAAAATGGTTTAAAATTTTAAAAATAAACTAATCAAACTTGTTAGTTTTTGAGCATAATAGCTCATCCAGTTCTTTAAGAACGTAATCGTGTGCGCGTGAGGCTAAACTTAAGTAAGCAAAAGAAAACAAGCCACAGTATATCATACAAGATATACGTTAGACGCAATACGCAGCAGATTCAGGACGACTTCAGTAAGGCTGCTGAAAAATTAGTTATATTTGCTAAATAAAATTGGCTTTATATACTACCAAAAATTAAACATACAATTTTACATCAAAAAATATTAAATATACAATCATTCATTATCATAAACCAAGTGATAGAAAAAGAGAGGGAAATAAACACGGGTGAGATAGAAAAAGAGAGAACCAAGGAGAGACCAAAAGACATGAGGGACACTAGGGTGGAGAGAGAGAAGAAGAAGCTCATCGAAGCAGATGTCATTATGGTATGTTGGAAGGAATTGCTGTAATAACCTGACTTAAAAATGTTGACGGAACGTGGCATACTGATGTGTCACGTTGAATTTTTACCATCTGATGTGTCGGGAAAAATAGCTAACGTGGCCAGTTTGATTTGTCGACTTTGACTTATTGACTAAGTTAGATAATTATAATTTCGGGATTGTTGGTAGTAGGTTCAAATTACATATTAATAGAATTATATAATTTATCTTTTAGCAATTAATCTATGTAGAGCCTACAAAGAGATAAGATTTGATTTTTAAATTTTAAATTTAAAACATTTGATTTTTAAATTTTAAATTTAAAACTAATCATTAGAGAGAATATTGGGAGGCTATGATTAAGCTGAGGATATGGGAAAGTGGAGACTTTTGAATGAAGAGAGGTTTGGGAGAATTTTATTTGTTTTGGGTTATGTGAGAAAAGAATGGATGAACGGAGAAAGGTAGGGAAAGGAAGAACTAGTTGCGATTGGGAGTGGGAAGAAAAGAAATTATTTTATTCAGAAAATCCCTTCGTGGGTTTTACAAAAAGGTAAGTAAAAAAATAATTAAATTCTTTTTATCCACATATATTACGTAGATTAAATTATAATTTTTAAAAATTAATTATCGTAGAAATTTTAAGTAAAGAAATTCTTTGGATTGAAAATACATTTACGGAGAGTGGTACATATTTGGTAAAATTGATTTCATTTTTGAAGATCAAGTGGTGTAAAAATAAGTTTATTCATGTAAAAATAAGTTTATTCATGGTGACTGTTTTTGTTAGAATTTAATATTGATTTGTAAAGGATGGGAGAAAGTAGGATCCTGAATGCGTATGGTTCAGATGACAAAGTGTGTATGATATTATAATATATGTTTGATGGATTGTTATGAGCATATAGAATTTAATATACTTGCTTGGTTGAATAAATTTGCTTTTGATGGGAACCATTGCTGGGACAATAAGTATAACATAATTTTATATTTGTTTCGAAAGGTTTAAAACCGTCAAAATTAGAACCCGCACTTTATAGATATATACAATATCATACGCATGTTCGATGGAATAAAAAAAACTGTCAACTTCCATGTTATAATAATATATATTATATATGAATAAATGAAAGTTAAAACCTAAAGAGGCGGCTATTTATAATATGTTGCATACGTATGTGTGTGTATATATATATATATATATATATATATATATATATATATTGACGGAACTGGGTCGGATTGTTTATAATAGACAAATTTTTAATTGATAGAAACAATTATAACACAAGCTGGGTTGGTTCTATTTGTAATACTTATTATATATATTGACCGGAATTTAAGATCTTACAAGCTGGGTTGGTTCTATTTGTAATACTTATTATATATATTGATCGGAATTTAAGATCTTACAAGACCTGGTTTCGGTTATCTAAGATATAAATATATATTAATATATCTTTATATATAATATGCTTAAGGAAGGATTAAAGCCTTGTACCAGTGCCTTATCATATAATACAATATATTATATTTATTGAAAATGTTTAGAAACCCGTGCTTTATGTTATAATATATATATAGGGATTTGTTCCAGTGCATGCGACTGCACTGTGCAGTCCATGCATCATGGGCCCCACATGATCATGAATGGGAAATCCTTCCCACCCATTGTATTTAGAATTTTCCACTTTATTAGCATACCAATTTTCATCTAAATCCAACATATGTGTATGCCCCATCTTAAAATGGTGCAAAATCAATGTAATAAAATAGTTTAATGTAAATATTAAGTTTAAAGTAGTATTTTCAACATCTAAACCGTCTAAAGTATGATTTTTATATGGATAAATGATTGTATAAAGTTTCATTATGATCTAATATGTGTGGGGCCCATTTTACAGCGGACTGCATTGGATCATATCCCATATATATATATATTATGAACAGATGGACTTTAAACCTAAAGAGATGGATATTTATTATATGTTGCATGCATGCATATATACATACATACATACATATATATATATATATATATATATTATGGAACTGGTTGGTTATTTATTACATACATACATATATATATAGGGATTTAATCATGTGCATTCGGACTGCACCCGAATACCCTGCAGACACCCCATCCGCCCGTTCGTTTCAGCGGGAGAAATTTACGCCGTTCGTTCAATTATGCGTGTAGAGAGATGACGAGCCGAACGGAGACGCGCGTACATGCGCGCAAAAATTCGGATAATGCATTTTCCCGCTCGGTGGACTGAAAATCCACAAAAACCCACCCGCTCATCCCTCCCATTTCGAAAACAGAGACCCCACCACTGCCGCTGCTACTGCTGCAGCCGCCGTTGCTGCTCCCAAATCTCCTTCTCCGTCGATTTTGAAGTTCTATGATCGATTATGATTGATTCTGAAGTTCTGTGTCGACAGAACGTATTGTGCGCAGGTCGTCTTCTCCGAAAATCCGCATGCGGATTATAACTGCGCAGCAAACGCGCCTCCCATCTACATCTCTCTGACGCGAAATCCGCATGCGGATTCTAAATCCGAATGTGGAAAACAACACTTATGGGAGGTACGTTTGCTGCAGATTCAGAATCCGCATGCGGATTTTCGCGTAAGAGAGATGCAGATGGGATGCGCGTTTGCTGCGCAGTTATAATCCGTATGCGGATTCTGAATCCGCATGCGGATTTTCGGAGAAGACGATCCGCGCAAATAGGAGACCTTTTGCTGCGCAGTTATAATCCGCATGCGGATTTTCGGAGAAGACGATCAGCGCGAAATCCGTCGAAGCAGAACTTCAGAATTTATTCACAGAACTTCGAAATCGATCGTTTCCGTCGATGCAGAACTTCGGAATCGATCACAGAACTTCGGGGGGTGCCGCGATTTAGGGATTGAGGAGGGACGAGGGACGCTAGAGAGGAGGAGGAGGCGGGATTTCTGTTTTTATTTTTAGCTGCCGAGCGGGAAAATTTTCCCAACATTCACCGCGTGTACGTCCCGCCCAACGCAACACAACACGCGCACCAACTCTCGACGGACAGGATTCATCCCGCCGAAATAGACGGCCGGATGAGCCGTCTGCACGGTAGTTTCCGTGCAGTCCGAATGCACATGATTAAATCCCATATATATATATTATGGAACTGGTTGGTTATTTATTACATATAAAATTTTAATAGAAGGAAATAATTATAATGAAAGTTGGGCTGAATTTATTTATAATGCTTATGATATATAATAGATGACCATCTTCTCTTCTCTTCGTACTTGTTTGTGCTCCTCATGTGTTATGTGTACTTTCTCACGTCTCATGTACGTGTGTTGTATTTAGGGGTGCAACTCGGGCTCATGAAACTCGGGTTCACCTCAACCCTAACCCTAACCCTATTTGTAAAACTTCAACCCTAACCCTAACCCTAACCCTATTTGTAAACCTCAACCCTAACCCTATTTTTGAAATTCGGGCTCGGGTTGAGTTTCGAGTTGACATCTTCTATTAATATGTCTTTGTTACTCATCTTATATATAATTTTTTATCACAAATCTATTATATAAAAAAGTTTTAAAAACAATTTATTGTATGAAATTAAGAAAAATTCAAATACCGCTTAAGAGTAGAAAGAAAGAAACTTGTTTTGAGCATTCTCTTTATATCAAGTAGAATATGGATTATGTGTAAACGTTGTCAATAAAATTGTATTATTAATTATTAATTGTATTTTTTTACTCCTCTATTGTTTTAAGCTTATTTTACAACTATAATTTTAAAGTTCTCATAAATTTTTCTATTGGAAAAAAAGATCTCAAAAAAATTTAATATCTAGTATCATAGGATTTCGTTGGTCAAAAGGCTTCAGTAGAAAAGGCGTGAAGAGTAATTTTTTAAAAAAAAACTGTTGGACCTATATCGTAATGTAAATTGGGAATAGGTATTTTGTTGAAATCACTTAAGATGTTAGATTGTCTCGGCGATGAGCTGTCCATGCCTGCCATGCCGTACTCCTGTTGTCCATCATCCATCCATGAGTAATATGTTATTATTATAATATATTATTATTACAATATATTATTATTACAATATATTATTATTACAATATATTATTATTATAATATATTATTATTATAATATAAATTATATATTTTATATAAATGCAAAATCGGGTTCGGGCTTGCCTGAACCCGAAACCGAGCCCTATTTGAATTCGGGTTCGGGCTCAAAAATCGGGTTCAGGTTGAAAAGCTTAGAGTTTCAACACTGCATATTTTCGGGTTCGGCGGGCCGGGTTCGGGCTGAACCCGGCCCAAGTTGCACCCCTAGTTGTATTGTTCTTCATTTCAATTCCATAGATGAAGCTAGGGGATGTTTGGGAACCGAGAGCGGGAAATGTGGGAGAGAAATTGTGGGGGCACGGATTTCAAAGTATTTTATTGATTAATCAATCATCATATTTTTCCACTTTTACTCTTATATTCTAATTATTTTCCCCGTCAAATACTTTTCAACAAATCTATTTATTCCAACTTTACCCCTAATATTTCATATCAATCACACAATTTTTAAAATATTCTATTCTCTACTCTTACCAAATACCACATTTCCCTCAACTTTTACCTTCCCAAACAGATTCGGTGGTCATCATCTCTCGTTGTCTGTCTCTGTTTCTATATCAGATTTCCATGCACAAATGAATCTAATCTACGTGTGGACGATGTCATCCATCCCCCATCTTTTAATGCCTAAGATGCATCTTCTTTTATTTCTTAATAGTTTTTAAGTTTTCTTCTCATTTTTATGTGGGCCCAATTGCACTTACATCATACACCAAAATTTACTTGTTTCGAAATCTTTTTGATATATATTTTTTTACAAGTCTGTTTTCAATGTAACTTTGAATGCCGATGTTTGATTTTGATGATTCAACCGTCCATTTCTACATTTTAGGATTTTTGAATTTATTGGATGGGTTGCATTATTCATAAGAAGTCTTTATTGCGATTTTTGCGGAGAGATGGAAGGTCTACGATTTGCAGATTTAGGGGTTGCCTACTCCCACCCCCGCATCAAGCCTCTTCCTTCACTCGCACCAGCTGCCCAACAGCGAAATTATTGTGATTTTTGCACCGCCGTCGGTGCTCGGTATCAGCTCCTCGTCGGTGCTCGGCGTCGGCTCCTCGTCGGTCCTCATCGTTGGTCCCTGTTGAATCTGATGAAGCATGTGTACATCTAACAATATTTAACAGTATCTAACAACATCTAACAGTATCTAACGACATCTAGCAGCATCTAACTACATCTAACGACATATAACAACATCTAACGATATTTAACAGCATCTAACTTTTGATATTAATAAGTTAATCTTAATTTAACACCTGTAATATGATCCTAAGTCCCTTATAAGATCATTTATATCTCAATTACAGAATTTAAAACTCAAATAATAGGATTTAATGAAATCTACTTAAATCTAACAGCGTCTAACAACATCTACTGCATCTAACAGCAACTAACAATATCTAGCCATATCTAATGACATTTAACAACATTTAGCTTTTGATATTAATAAGTTAATCTTAATTAAACACTTGTCATATGATCCTAAGCTATTTATAAGGTCATTGATATCTTAATTACAAAATTTAAAACCCAGATAATTAAATTTAATAAAATCCACCTTAATCTAATTACATCTAACAACATCTAACTGCATCTAACAGTATCTAACGACATCTAATAGCATCTAACTTTTGATATTAATAAGTTAATCCTAATTTAACACCAGTAATATTATTCTAAGCCCCTTATAAGGTCATTTATATCTTAATTACAAAATTTAAAACCCAGATAATAAGATTTAATGAAATATAGGTTAATCTAATGACATTTAACAACATCTTACTGTATATAACAGCATCTAACGACATTTAATAAAATCTAACAACATCTAACAGTAACTAATGTAATCTAACGATATCTAACAGCATTTAACTTTTGATATCGATAAGTTAATCATAATTTAACACCTATAATGTGATCTTAAGCCCCTTGGAAGATCATTTATACCTTAATTATAGAATTCAAAATTCAAATAATAAGATTTGATGAAATCCACTTAAATCTAACAGCATCTAACAACATTTAACCATATCTAACAGCATTTAATAGAATCTAACAGTATCTAACAATATCTAACGGGATCTAACAATATCTAACAACATCTAATTTTAATATTTTAAAATATTTTACATAATTTGTGTATTTTGGAAAAGATATACATTTAATAATTTATTTTAGAACTATGCAAGCCTTTAAATAATTTTAAAACTAAATAAATATATAAATTTATAATTAAACATAATAATAATTTAAATTAAACAAAATAGAAATTTATATAAATATATAAAATAATATTATTACAGTTCATATTACAAATTCAACATATTAATATACTAATTGTGATTTATTGTTACTAGAATTAATACATTTAAAAAATAAAAAATATAAACAATATATCCTTAAAATCTTAACAAAGTGGTATGATTTGATGTAAATGAGGGCCATAAAAATTTAATAATTAAAAAATATATATAGGATGTTCCTCGAATTAAATAAAATAGGGTAAAATAATGAAAGTAAAACAAAAATACAAGTGAAAATAATGAAAGTGAAATAAAAATAACTATTAAATTGAATTTAATTAAAAATTAAATTAGTTAATTATATGTCCCAAAATATAATTTAAATTGAAATTATTTTTTAATATTTAAATGTTAAAATTAAGTAATTATTTTATAGGCCTCATCAATATAATCTTTGTAAAAATATAAAATCTTAGTTTTTATTTTAAGTTTAAAACTTAACTACACAACTAGATAAAATTAATTTTCTCTTTCAAAAATATATCAACTATTGAATTTTATTTTTAAAGTAAATTATTATTTTGATTAAATACATATTAAGTCTTTTAAATTTATACAAATATGTAGTGATTAATATTTTAAATTTCTTATTATTAGGTCTTATATATAACATAATTAACTGTAATACTGATTATACGTATGACTTTTTAAAAATAAAACTATAATAAATTATATTTATTTAAATTATACAATTGCAATTTAGATTAAATAATATTATTTCTATATGACTTTTTTGGACTACTTTAATAATGGTTAAACTGTAGTTTATGAATAATGATTAAACCTTGATATTAATAATTTTTTTAATTTATATAAAAATTTTAAAATATATCAACCATTGAATTTTATTTTAAAAATTAATTATAAATTATTATCTCAATTAAATGCATAATTAATTTAAATTGAATGAAATAAAAATTTGAATAGATACATAAAACTATATTAATTATTATATATGACTTTTAAAAATAAAATTGTATAAATTATATTTATTTAAATTATACGTAACTATAATTAAGATTTAATAATATAAATGTATATGAATTTTTGGGACTAGTATAATAATTAAGTATTTTTAGATATTTAATTAAAAATAATGGTTTAAACTAAATACATATATATGAGTTTTAGGAATGTTTTAATTAAATGTACCAAATTATAATTTAAACATTCTCGGAATTTAGATTGGCAGAAAAAATTAATTTAAATAATAATTTAATTAAATGTCCTGAATTCAATAATTAAGAATAATAAAGGTTTAATTATATTTTCCAAAACTGAAATTTAAAGATGACTATAATCCTATTATATTTATGCAGTTAAAACAACTATTGACTAACCTATTGAACTAACAATTTTGCCTCTTAGGGTGACAGGAATTTAGGATTAAATAATATAATTATATATGACTTTTTCGGACTAGTTTAATAATGGTTAAACTGTAGTTTATTAATAATGATTAAACCTTGATATTAGTAATTTTTATAGTTTATATAAATTTTTTAAAACATATCAACCATTGAATTTTATTTTAAAAATTAATTATAAATTATTGTTTCAATTAAATTCATAATTAATTTAAATTGAATGAAATAAAATTTGAATAAATACATAAAACTATATTAATTATTATATATGACTTTTAAAAATAAAATTGTATAAATTATATTTATTTAAATTATATGTAACTATAATTAAGATTTAATCATGTAAATGTATATGATTTTTTGGGATTGATATAATAATTAAGTATTTTTAGATGTTTAATTAAAAATAATTGTTTAAACTAAATAAATATATTTGAGTTTTTAGGAATGATTTAATTATATGTCCCAAAATGTAATTTAAACATTCTTCAAATTTAGATTGGTAGAAAATAATTAATTTAAATTATTATTTAATTATATGTCATGAATTCAATAATTAAGAATAACAAAGGTTTAATTATATTTTCCAAAACCGAAATTTAAAGATGACTCTAATCTTATTATATTTATACAGCTAAAACAACTATTGACTACCCTACTGAACTGATGATTTTGCCTCTTAGGATGACAGGAATTTAGGATGAAAGTATAAAAAAAAATTTTTGAAGCATTGTGGGTATGATAAGAATGTTGGGCAAATACTGTGGATATATGAGAAATTTTTACTTTTTTTAGTTAGTGGACATATATAAATTTAAACATCTTAAGATGCATCATGACTAGCTAAGATATGGAACTTGATGCATGCATGGGTATGCTCAAAGCTTTAATGTATAAAGTTCCATACCTTTTTGTAAGTTTCTATATATGTATATTTGTATTTGTATAGCTTTTATTTTTTTTGACTATTTAAATTTCAAAATAAAAATAGCTCAATTTCATACACTAGCATTATATGGAAGAAAATGTAGATCCCCACTATGTTGGGATGCAGTTGGTGAGGCTACTATCTTGGGACCTCAGATGATTGCAGAGACTGAAGAAAAAGTTGCTAAAATTCGGGAGAAGATCCTGGTGGCTTAGTCACGACAAAAGAGCTATGTAGACACTCGACGTAGACCATTGGAGTTTATGGTGGGCGACAAGGTATTTCTGAGAGTCTCACCAATCAAGGGTGTGGTTCGTTTTGGCATCAAATGAAAGTTAAGTCCTAGGTATATCAGACCTTATGAAATATTGGAAAGAATAGGGAAGGTGGCTTATCGATTGGCACTTCCACCCGTCTTATCAGGGGTACATGATCTTTTTCATGTATCTACCTCGCGAAAGTACGAACCGGACTGTTCTCATATTTTGCAACCCCAGCAAATTAGTATTCAAGAAAATTTACATTATGAGGAGAAGCCTATTCGAATTATTGACAACAAGGTCAAACAGTTAAGGAATAAGTCTATTCGACTAATGAAAGTTCAATGGAGCAACCACACAGAAGCTGAGGCAACGTGGGAATTAGAATCTATTATGAAAGACAAATATCCATATCTCGAGTTCTAGCTAAGTTTCGAGGATGAAACTTTTAATAAGGTGAGTATAAATGTAAACCCCTAATTTACTTTATGAATTTTAATTACTATTAGCATGTTAATTAAAATGCAAATTAAGGTTATGTGATCTTAAAACAAAAGTAAGTGAATAAATAGGGTGATATTATTTAAATGATTGAATAATTATTTTATTATTGGATGAAATTAATATGGGTGGTTAAACCCCTGAACTAAATAGAATTGAACTTGTATTATAATTTAATATGTGAAAAATATCTATCTAGATAAAAAAATAATTTTAATTATTAAATTAATTTTATGAGAATTAAATATATACAAGGTACATATATAGGTATTATATATGGCAAATATATATATAATAAGAAATACAAGTATAAAAAATTTATTGGTTATATTTAAATGATAATAATATAAACACTTAAAGGAATAAATAGAATGCAACTCACATGGACCACCCACTAAAAGAGTTTTAGCGAGGGTGTCAAGTTGTGTGCATTTGTATTAATGCTTTGCTAACATGTTGTGTCATCTTTCCTTGTGAAACAAAGAGATAAGACCGTGTTTAATATTGAGATTTACTTGCATTTAATATGGACTTTATTTTCATCAAAAATATGGACTTTATTAGCATATGCGTTGAGAAAGGAATAGCTCAATAGGAAGCTTTTAAAAAGAACATGAAAAGGCATGAGTGATTGCACAATTGAGGAAAGTAGAAGTGAATCAAGAGAGAATCAGGAAAGTACAACAGAATCATGCGTAGAAAGGAAGAAAAGAGATGTGGATGTCAATGGAAGTATAGGTATGTAAACACTTTTATTTATATATATGTATTTTTTATCTAAAGTATGGTATACGTTAAATGGAAGAGAATATATGAGAATAATATTTTATTTGGTTGGATTTTTAATGATGGAGATAAAAAAAAATTATTAGATGCCTAATTGGATATTGAACGGGTTGTAATGTATATATAAATGGATGCATGATGTTCGGGGGTTTCCATGCTATATACTAATTGATATGATTTAAATCATATGTATATACGGCATATGAAGTTTTAATTTCAATTATATATATAAGAGGGGTGGATGCATGATGTCCGGGGGATGCATGATATCCGGGGGTTTCATGTTATATATATACGAGATATGATGTTTTAATTTCAATTTTACATATATATAAAAAAAAGACAGGCAGACATGCATGGAACGTCCACCTAGACTAGTTTGAAATAACAGTATTGTACATATATATATTACTGATGCATATTCAGTTAATGATATTATTCGTTTATGTTAAAATGATTAATATTCTAACATCCAGGCATGTATTTGTGGTTATATATATATATATAGAGAGAGAGAGAGAGACGGCTGTATGAATTGTATTAGAGAATATTATATGGATATTTTGGGTGTGTTTGGGAATAAATAAAACTTTTGGTGAAAACTTTTAAAGAGTAAAAGTTGTCAAATGATGTGATAAGATAGAGGTAATGATAAGGAGTAAAGAGGATAAAGTTGAAATAGATAGGTTAGTTGTGTGGGTATTTGTGTAGAAATGATTAAAAAGTAGGATAGTTGTATAGGAAAATGTGAAAAAATGATTAAAAATGTAATAGCTGTGGAGAGTGAAAAGTTTTAGATTGAAAAGTTTTGACTTGACATTTTTTAACCATTGCCAAACACACCCTTTAACTTCGGTTGTTTAAAGTAGTCTAGTGGATGGATTTAATAATTATGAAATTAATGAAATTGAAAATTTGTTACTTTATGTTAGCTTGTACTATTATTTAGGATTGAATAGATTTAATTGTATTTTCTTTAGAAGAATTTAGAAAGAGGATTTGGTTATGGATTATTTGCATAATTGTGAATTTTGTTAAGAAGATTTGTGTATTAAATGTAGAGTTTAGACAATAAAATACAAGAAATAAAATTTGTAGATAAGAAAAGGAATGTTTAATTAGGGTGCCAAGGTGAAATTGAGAATAATAATAATAATAATAATAGTAATTTATTTATGTTGTTTAACATTAATTACTATTAGTTTTGGTAATAATATTAATTGTCGTTTATACAATTAAATTATATTACTAAAATATTTTTAAATTATATTATTAAATTATTGCTTTATACTAAGTTGTTATTTGGTTAAACTATAAAATGTCGAGATTTATGTGTTTGTATGATAGGATTTTTGTAATATTATGAACGAGACTAAAATATAAATAACTACAAAGGAATATTAGAAAATATTACCACTTTAGAAATTTTCCTAAGAAACTAGAAGTTCCCTTTATGAGATTAGGATTCGCCACACAGTAATTACTGGATAATAATAATAATAATAATAATAATAATAATAATAATAATAATAATAATAGGCTTCTATATTAACTAGCATTATATGTTTTGAACCAGATCTTGCACATAAACGAGCAGAGGAAGGATAATTTGAAAGTAAAAGAGGTAAGTAGGACTTGTTTTGAACTGAATGAATTATTTTATATTTCTCGGGCATGTATGTTTTGGATGTTGATGATTTGTATCTTTCTTGAGATTGATTTATTGTGATGTTGAATTCGAATTTAATTTATAAATGGTATATGTTAGTATTATATTTTGGACATATGCATGTGTGCATGGTGTGTTAGCATTTCCATGAGCCATGGCTGAAGATGCCGATTGAAAAGTGTTGTTTGTGATCATTGATGACGATCGATGACATACTGCCGACTGTGGACTGGGGTATGGTTTAGCCATTGACGGTTGTGGGCCATGATAAACCATTGGGCCATTGTGATGTGGTATTTGGAGCAACAAATGTGTTCAATTATTTATTGATATTTATTGTGAGACCAGTATGTAGAGACTGGTACTCAGGCACGAGTGTCTGAGTTGAGCCATGGGCGTAAGTTTGTGGCGGGGCCATGGGTGTGTGGAGATCATAGTAGGATATCACATTCGCTTCCTTGTCATTTGACTTGGTATGATGTTTCTCGCATTTGATTTTCTCATGCTTAGCACTGATGTAAGACGGGGCAAGATATCGAACCTCCCCATTGGATTTGACTTATGTGATCAGAAGATCATATGTATGTATTAGAATGATTGATCATGAGCATGCACATGGTATTGATTCGAACATGATTTATGATTTATTTGAAAATATGCATATTGTTTAAAACTCATTTTGTTTAATTTATTTTTTTGGTTATACTTACTGAGTTTGCTCGGACTCACCCTATTTTATCACAATTTAGATGACAGGTATGCGGGTGGAGACCAATATGGGTTCGGTCCACCAGATCAAACTAGGACATGATAAATCCGATGAATTTTTTTTTTTTGAGTTTTAAGAGTGATGTTGGGACAATCTAATTGTCTATATATATTTTGTGAATTTGAGCACTTGGATGCAACTCGATATATATATGTGATGAGATAATTAATTTATATTAGTCTATGAAATATTTGATGTTATACCATAATTTATATTAAATGTATTCTCTCCATTATCACCGATCCTGTCTTATTGGTAGCAACTGTAGACTTAGATATCGGTGCGCTACAGAATCCAAGCCATCAATTTAATTTACAAAGTGAAAATCGCACAAGATCTGATAGCATCAAGATAAAAAAAAATCATATCTTCCTTCAAGATGGTGGCAAGTTCAGCACCACCCCTGGAAATCAACAAACATTTGCGGATTATGAAGCAACGATGTGGGAAATGCAAATTGTGTAGCTAGCAAATTTTCCCTATGGCCAGACGATCACTAAATCCGACATCAATTTAATGTTCAATAGTGGCCATTTTCCTCCATGATGTTGCCATGAAACACACCAGCAATGACGATTTTTTCTCCCTAATTTTCAACATGATTTCCGCCTCAGATTTGCCATGCTCATTTGCTCGAGATGGACGAAGAAAGATGACATGGGAGGAGAGGTGCAAGGAAGACGCGAGAATTTCACACCTCTCTGCCAATTTTTCGAGCTTCCGAAAATATCCAAAGAAATTGTAACCATCCAGCTTAAAGGAACGGTAGATAGGCAGTTTTCCATGAGAAAAACATGGGAAGCGCTTCGCATGGGTTGCTCCAAAACATAATATAATAGATGGCCATCATCTCTTCTCTTCGTACTTGTTTCTACTCCTAATGAGTTATGTGTACTTTCTCGCGTCTCATGTACGTGTGTTGTACTGTTCTTCATTTCAATTGCATAAACGACGCTAGTTTGGTGGTCATCATCTCTCGTTGTCCGTCTCTGTTTCTTTATTGGCTTTCCATCCACGAATAAATCTAATCTACGTGTGGACGATGTCATCCATCCTCCATCTTTTAATGCCTACCATGCATCTTCTTTTATTTCTTAATATTTTTTAAGTTTTCTTTTCATTTTTATATGGGCCGAATTGCACTTACATCATACACCAAAATTTACTTGTTTTGAAAATTTTTTGATCTATATATATATATATATATTACAAATTTGTTTTCAATGTATCTTTGAATGCCGATGTTTATTACAAATTTTTTGATATATATATATATATATATATTACAAGGTTCATGCGCCTTTCTTTCTGATGTGGATGGTCAGCGGCCCAACACTGTCGGCTTCCATGTTATAATAATATATATTATATATGAATAAATCAAAGTTAAGACCTGAAGTGACGGGTATTTCTAATATGTTGCATACGTATGTATGTATGTGTGTGTATATATATATATATTTTGACGAAACTGGATCGATTGTCTATAATAAACAAATTTTTAATTGATAGTAACAATTATAATGGAAGCTGGGTTGGTTCTATTTGTAATACTTATTATATATATTAACCGGAATTTAAGATCTTATAAGACCTAGTTTCGGTTCTCTAAGATATAAATATATATTTATATATCTTTATATATAATATGCCTAAGGAAGGATTAAAGCCCGGTACTGGTGCCTTAATTTATAATATAATATATTATATTTATTGAAAACTTTTAGAAACTCGTGCTTTACGTTATAATAATATTTATTATATATATGAACAGATGGACGTTAAAACATAAAGAGACAGATATTTATTATATGTTGCATACATATATATTTATTTTATGGAACTGGTTGGTTATTTGTTACAAATAAAATTTTAATAGAAGGAAATAATTATAATGAAAGTTGGGTTGAATTTATTTATAATACTTATGAGATATAATACGTGGCCATCTTCTCTTCTCTTGGTACTTGTCTGTGCTCCTCATGTGTTATGGGTACTTTCTCGCGTCTCATGTACGTGTGCTGTACTGTTTTTCATTTCGATTCCATAAACGAAGCTAGTTTGGTGGTCATCATCTCTCGTTGTCTGTCTCTGTGTCTATGTTGGCTTTCCACGCACGAATGAATCTAATCTACGTGTGGACGATGTCATCCATCCCCCATCTTTTAATGCCTACGATGCATCTTCTTTTATTTCTTACTATTTTTAAGTTTTCTTCTCATTTTTATATGGGCCCAATTGTAGTTACATCATACACCAAAATTTACCTGTTTTGAAATCTTTTTGATATATTTTTTTTACAAATTTGTTTTCAATATAGCTTTGAAGGCCGATGTTTGATTTCGATGATTGAACCGTCCATTTCTACATTTTAGGATTTTTGAATTTATTGGGTGGGTTGCATTATTCATAAGAAATCTTTATTCAAATTTATTGATGAGAAGGTGTGAATGGTTGAGATTTTTCACTTGATTATGGTTCATTAAGATGGTAATAGATGTTCCAAAATATTAAACTTGGCTTTAAAATTAGTTCCAACTAAGATAAAGTGCTAAAAATCGATAAAGGTAGGTTTGTTGGTATCCAGATGATCATTTGCCATTATATATTGGGCAACAGAATATTATATTACGAATAAAAAATATTAAAAGTAGAAAGAGTAGAGTCGTTCTTCAGTATCTAACTAGATCTCTTATTGACAACATTACTTCTGCCATATCTAACTAGATCTCTTATTTTCTTGTACATAATAATTTATTGTTCTCATTTCTGAAATGATTTCTTATACTTAACTATTTATTAATTTCATTTCTCTTTTTTTTTTTAATTTTTCTTATACATAATACCAAACCACCTGGACTAATTCATCAATTAAAATCATTCAACTTACACTCCAAAATATTTTACGATAGTATATTTTTTAAAAAATAGAACCACTGGGTCATTCATTGAATTGAACCTTATATAATAATATTTGATATAATTAAAGAAGTAAGAGCTTGAACGAATATCAATGGATTTTATGGACATCCTTCTTAATACATGACTTGACCTCCTGTTACCTCCAATCCACATGCTATTTTACAAAACTCAAAACATGAAGTATGACCATATTATGGATCCAATGTACAACTTTTCAACCGACCCGTGAACTGGGAAGAAATGATGTATTGGGATGTGTGGCTCTAGATAAGGCATATGCGGCGTAGAATCATCGCTGAAAAGATAAGACTGAGGGCCTCAGGGAAATTAGTACGTTAATGAATGCTCCGGCCCTCCCTCCACGTATGTGTATATATATGTGCTCATGCAGCCTCGTTCATAGCATAGCTTGGATTGAGAGTGTGAGTTATAAGACAGAATATAATCAAGCAATGTCAGCCAGCTGCGGAGAGATGGAAGGTCGCCCATGGAATCTAGCAGGGGTTGCCTACTCCCACCACGCATCAGGCCTCTTCCTTCACTCGCACCACCTGCCCAACACCGAACAGTTTGGATTTGGCTTTCCGATGTGGACAGTCAACGGCCGTTCGCCATCGGGCCTCCTTGCCGCTGATGCTGATCAAGTCTGATCAGGCAGGCAGGCAGGCATGCGGCGATGAAAGTCCTTTTGTCTTCTCCACTACTAGCGCGGCCGCTTCCAGACCATCTTCTCTTCGTATCTTACTTCCGACTCCTCATGTCTCATGTGTTTGTTGTACCGTTGTTAGTTTCTATTAAATAAATGAAGATAGGCAGGTGGTCATCGGCCTCTGGTTCAATGCACCCTAGCATATTTTATCCATTTTTTTTTGGTTCAATGCACCCGGGCATATTTTATTCATTTTTTTTTGAAAAACTTTTTATGTAACTGTTAATCTAATCTAAGTGTATTTAACATGTGTACAAATTTTTATCATTTTTGGAGATTTTTAGATTTTTTTTGAATTTTTTAAAATCAGAAAAAAATATCTAAAGATCTTCGAAAATAGTAAAAATTTATATACGTATTAAATACACTTAAATTAACATTTTCATGAAAAATTGTTTTAAAAAATAAAAAAAAAGGTGAAGTACACCCGACATCTCGCTTTGTCCTTTATCTGCCTCTCTGTCCATATTACTATTGCTTTCTATCCAGCCTCTCTTTCTATATTACTATTGCTCTCTATCTAGGTATATATGGACAATGATGCCATCCATACACATACGCCTCCCTCCACGTATGTGTATATATATGCTCATGCAGCCTGGTTCATAGCATAGCTTGTGTTGAGAGTGTGAGTTATAAGACAGAATATAATCAAGCAACGTAAGCCAGCTGCGGAGAGATGGAACTTGGTTACGCATCAGGCCTCTTCCTTCACTCGCACCAGCTGCCCACCAGCGAATTTACTCTTTTTGTCAGTCTACCGCCGTCGATGCTTGGCGTCGGCTCCTCATCGGTCCTCGTCGTCCATCCCTTTCAAATCTGACGAGGCATGCATGCATGCCGCGATGGAAGGCCTTGTCTTGTCGTGCATAGATGGATGCCACCGCTTCCAGACTACTAGCACTACTAAGATAAGGACGACACATCGTTGGCTGGCTATAAACATAGGATGTGTTTGGTTGGAGGTAAAACTTTTGATGAAAAGTTTTAGAGGTAGAAGTTGTCAAATTGATAGAAAATGATGTGATATAATATGGGTAATGATGAGGAGTAAAAAGAATAAAGTTAAAATAGATAGGTTAGTTGTATGGGTAGTTGTGTAGAAATGATTGAAAAGTAGGGTAGTTTGTATAGAAAAATGTGAAAAAATAATTAAAAAATAGAATAGTTATGAAGAGTGAAAAGTTTTGTGTTGAAAAGTTTTAATTGACAAGTTTTGGCCCCAAACAAACACACTCATAATATAATAGATGGCCATCTTCTCTTCTCTTCGCTCCTGTTTCTACTCTTCGTGTGTTATGTGTACTTTCTCATGTGTTATGTGTTCTTTCTCGCGTCTCATGTACGCGTGTGTGTTTTACTGTTCTTCATTTCAATTCAATAAACGAAGCTAGCTAGGTGGTCATCATCTCACGTTGTCTGTCTCTGTTTCTATGTTGCTTTCCATCCACGAATAAATCTAATCTACGTGCGCCATATCATAGTCCTAGGTCTTTGTTGGCAAGTACAACAGGGTCATGGTGTAAGTGGGAAATGCCAGGCTATAGCTTTTTTGAGAACTTCTTTTCTGCCCCATAACAAAAATATGCTCTTCTATCTATTGTAAATTTCACATTTTTTATGTAAATGAGTTATATAATAAAGACTTCTTATAAATCTCATTTTATTATGGAGTGGATATGTAATGGTTTATGTGGATGACTTGGAAAAATTTTAAATAAATTTATTTCGTTTAACTTTTATATTTTATGTTATGTATTATAATGGATAGTATGATATGAGAACATATGTACAGGGTGATTTCATCTAATCCCTCAGCCTCATGATTTTGGGGACATGCTACCGAAATTTTCGTTGAAATATAACGACCTTTGGCTAAGTTAGGTTAGCCATTAGGGCATTACACATATCAAGTGTAGATTGACTGCACCATAATTATGGTACAATTTGTTGTAAAATAGGTTCTATATGTATTGAAATATAACAATATTTTATGTAATTATTTTTTTTGACGATTACTTTATACAATTATTTATTTATATAAAAACATATTTTTAATGATTTAGATGTCAAAAATACAACCTTAAAATTGATATTTATATCAAACTATTTTATTATGTTGATTTTATATCATTTTAAGATGGGGCCCATACACATGTTTGATTTATATGAAAATTTGTATGCTACTAAAGTAAATAATTCTAACTACAATTAGTGGGGTTGTTAAGTCACTTTTATACTATTTATTTTGGATAATAATTCCATTAGAATTAGAGTGTTTAAGGTGGTTTGAATCATATTTTGATTAGTTAAGCTTAGCTTGCATAAACACTCACTAATTGATGCAATTCATGCAAAGGAAGAGAAGTATATGCAATTTGGTGTAAACAAGGTCAAATTAACAAGACTCAATGAAAGCAAGTGTAAATTATAAATTCAAGACTCATTCTGAGGAATAACTACATTTAAAGCAACACACTATTTATACGAAATCATTGTTCTTATGCAGTTACTATTCATGTGCAAATTGCTATTCATGCATACTATTTGTGCACTGTTCACGTTATTATTCATGTGCACTATTCACGTTAACGTTCACCTCTATATAAACACTTGTGGATAACATCCTAAGGCATCTCAGATCATCTCGGGAGCTTGGGTTGAGATCCGAAAAGCGAGAGAAGGTCTATAACACGAGGTAAGGAGTGAAGCGACACATTATTTGGAGTTATCAAGACACCATTGGAGCGTCCAATCAATAAATTTTTCTTTTCTTCTATTCTTTTGATTATATTGTCATGTTTATGATAGGTGTGAAATACACTTTTATTTTATATTTGGATTTAATTATAAACATACTTGGCTAAACCTTTAATCTAAGATTTAGAACGTATCATGCATATAATATAGCAGATATGGTGGTTTTGCTTATATTATGAAAGATATTGTTGTTAATTTAATATATTGTAATTTAATATTTGTCTGGTGTTTGAGCTCCTACTTTGGCAATGATTTTCATATATTAGATAAAGGAACGGAAAGATAAAAGTCTAATATATATTAATTTATATCATTATATCTATTATGAAGCACGCAATAATATTGATCACACTATAATCAAATTTATTACATGTGGTGATCTTTTCGCACCCAAATTCTCAATCTTATGTATTAAATTTTCATATTTTCAATATATTTGAATTTATTTATTTGATGAGTATTTTTTATAATTTTCTATCATAACCTAATAACATTAATACTTAAAATAATTCATAAATGTGAATTAATAAAATTTAAAAGGCATTTTAATATTTCTTGCTTCGGACGAAGAAGAGATTGTGACGGAAAGATATAGCGTGCGTGGGTCATGGCGTACGGTGAGATTCCGATAGTGGCATTAATTGCTGAAAAGATGAGTCTGACAGCCTGGTGACTCCGCTGCAGTGGACGGCTGAATAACTTGTCCCCACCCATACATTGGTAGACAATGTATATGTATGCATGCGTGTATATATCTCATGCAGCCTGGTTCATAGCATAGCTTGTGTTGAGAGAGTGATAGAAGTCCTTGTCGTGCATAGCTCGATGCCATCACTTCTACATTACTAGCACTACTAAGATAAAGACGCACACAGCTGACTATGAACATATATACAATAGATGACCATCTTCTCTTCGTAGATTTGAGTGTAGCTTGCTCTTCTAGCTAAATAATTAATATAAATATAACGAATAGATTAAAATTTTTATGCACAGACGGAGAGTGTTTGATAGGTGAAATTTTCTTTATTTTTAAATTTTTAAAAAACTATATATGTAAAAAAAATTTTAATCGTAAATTTTCGGATATGAACTAAATGCCCTATTATATTGCCCCGTTTAAAAATTCCATCCAATTATTTTAATATGGCTAAATTAAAGCAAGTAACGTGAATTGGAAAAAGTTTCGTATTTCTTTCTTAAAATTGGAATAAAGATATGAATAAATTAAAGAGAATAAATAAAGAAAAAGCTTAAGCATAATTGAAAAACCTAAACTTTGTAGAAAATTTTAGAGGAGAAATTCCTATAAAGAACATTACAAAGTACTCCCTCAACTAGTCAAGAAATTCTATAAGAAAAGTTTCAAAAAAATTTTATGAAAGCTACTAAGGATGAAATATTTTGCAAAAATAGGTTTTATTAGCTAGAAATTGACAAAATAGTCTCTAAAAATATTTTAGACAAGAACTCTTATCCCAAACACGGGAGAATATCTAAGTTGAAGATCTTTGGTAGCATATAAATATCCTCTTCAAGAATAATAAAACATGCTAAGTGTGATAGGATAATATGGAAAGTGATGGACTATAATAATAATAATAATAATAATAATAATAATAAATAGAAACATTAGGATTTTGATCAAATAAAATTATGACAAAAGTTTGAGAGGTCATAAGTGAATTTTTTCAATAATATTTATAAGGAATAATGATTAGTAATGGATATGTTGTGATTAAAATAAGGGAAAGAGACTTCGAGCTAATTCAAGAGTTTAAAAAGGATTTTTAAAGCTTACTTCGAAGTAAGTAAAATTTTACCCAAAGTATGATTTTGAAAATATCGCATTAATTATTATGAATTGTCTTATACTAAGATTCTATGAAGTGTAATTATTTATTAAGTTTGGAGCTTTCTTTCAAGTTTATATGATGCGACGAAGTTAATACGAAGAACATATAAATTTTTATATATTTTCAAAGTTTTTTTTATTTAGTTTTTAAAAATTTTGTGGTATGTTTTTCTAAAATATTTTTCTATTACAACGTAATGCCATCAAGACGAAAATTGAAAATTTATAAAATCCAAATGACATTTTAATATTCCTTGCCTACATGAAAGTTAAGAGAAAAAAAATATAATAATGTGATTTTGCCCCTGAATTAAGAAGTGATTCTGGTTTTGGAATAAGTCATCTTGACTCAGGGTGCACCGTGAGATTGCGATAATGCATATGTGGCTTGGTTGGCATCTCAAAAAAAGACTAGTCTAGATGCCCCACGGTAAATTAATGTGTCTCACTAACTCGTTTACGCCATGCAAGTGGAGTCATGTAACCTGTTATTAATTTTAAGACTTCAATAATTAATAAAAAATTCAATCCATTCAATATATTTAACATAATTTGTTTAGTTAAGAAATTAAGTTTTATTCAAATACAATATGTGCATAGGTCACATTTGCTCAAAAATATATATTCATATATAAATTATAAAAACACTTTGATCCATTTACACATGCATTAGAATGTAATAATACTTTATAAAATCATTGATTCACATAGAAATTATATTTAAACGGTTTACATGTTGAAAACACTACTTTAATTTAAAATGATATTTTGGTATTAAACCATTTTATTATGTTGTTGTTACACATTTGTAGATGGGGTCTATATACAGTGATACTAAATAAATGAGAGAGTTTCTATGATAATACGAATGATGCTAAATACAATGAATAAATTAAATTTTAATCAACTATGAAGATTATAAATGCGAGGTTTCATAGAAAAGAGCCTATTTGTAAGTTTTAGGTATATTTGGCTCAAAACGAGTTTTATATCCACTCAAACATATTAATACTTTATAAATCATTTATCCATATATAAATTACATTTTATATAGTTTATATTGTTAAAAAGCAATTTAAAATTTATTACTTATACGAAACTATTTTATTATATTGATTTTATACCCTTTTTAGATGGGGCCTATACACACATCCAATTTAGATGAAAAATTGTATATCAATAAAATAAATAATTTTAAATACAATGAATGGAATAAATTATAATTTTATAATTACGTAGGGTCCATTATGAACTAAACATATTATAATAAGCAACATATATTGAAATATAAATAATCATATCCTATATATACGGAAAATATTTGAGTACAAACGGCTTACACTATAATTACATATAGTTCGCTGCAAATCCCACATGATTAAGAGGCTAATATTTACTTTACTTATTATATTTAGAATTATTTACTTTAATAGCATACCAATTTTTTTCTACATCAGCTGTGTATGAGCCAGAAAATGGTACAAAACTAATGTATCAAAATAGTTTGCGATAGATATTAATTAAAGTTGTATTTTTAATATCTAAATAATAAAAATATTTTTTCATATAGGTAAATAATTGTATATAGTATTGTTATATTTTAATATATATATATAGGAGCACCATAAATATGATGTGTGCCATTTGCATTATATACGTTAATATATATGAGAAATATTGAGGTGCAGCTTCACTGCACCACAATTATGGTGCAATTATCTCAAAATGGGGCCCACATGATCATAAAATTATAATCTACTCCACCCCTTGTGTTTAGAATTATGTATTTTATTACCATACTAATTTTCATCTCAATTAGATATGTGTATAGATCCCATTTGAAAACGGTATAAATTCAATGTAATAAAATGGTTTAATGTAAATAACAACATTAAAGTTGTTTTTTCAACATGTAAATTATTTGCTATAAAATTTATATATTGATAAATAATTGTACAATATCAATATATTTAAGTATATATGAGGCCCAATTCCCTGTTGGATCGATATTTTATTTATTACAATCTACGACCCATGCATTTACGGAGAAATTGCCAGCAAGGGTAGATGTTTCATTTTCATATTTTTTGATATTTTCGAGTTTTTGCTTTATTTATTTGATGAGTATTTTTTATAATTTTCTATCATAACCTAATAACATTAATATTTAAAATAATTCATAAATGTGAATTAATAAAATTTAAATGGCATTTTAATATTTCTTGGGTTGGACGAAGAAGAGATTGTGAGGGAAAGACAAAGGGGTAGCTCATGGCGTACGGTGTACGGTGAGATTCCGATAGTGACATTAATTGGTGAAAAGATGAGTTTGACAGCTGTAGGAATTATTGTGTCGGGGAAATTATTGTCTGGTGACATGACTTTAATGCCCACTGCCGTGGAAAGGCTGAATAACTTGTCTCCACCCATACATTGGTAGACAATCTATGCAGGTTCCGTTTCCCGTCCGTGTATATGTATGTATGCGTATATGTATCTCATGCAGCCTGGTTCATAGCATAGCTTGTGGTGAGAGAGTGAGTTATAAGATATTATGGGTGTGTTTGGTTACACACAAAATATGTCAATGGAAATTTTTCAATCAAAAACTTTTCACTCCCCATAACTATCTTATTTTTTAATTATTTTTTCACATTTTCCTATATAAACAACCCTACTTTTCAATCATTTCCACACAAATACCCATACAACTACCCTATCTATTTTAACTTTATTCTCTTTACACCTCATTATTACCCCTATCACAGCACATCATTTTCTATCAACTTGACAACTTCTACTCTGAAAAATTTTCATCAAAAAGTTTTACCTCAAACCAAACACACTCTATATAATCAAGCTTGTGTTGAGAGAGTGAGGCATTGGTCGGCTACCGCTCGTCATCGGGCCTCCTTGTTTTCGTCGAGTAAATAAAAAAAGAACCAAGTGATGAGTAAATTAACGAGAGTAAATTAACGAGAGTAAATAAAGAATTAAAAAAAAGCATACTCATTTAGTTATCTTGTAATTCATGGATAAATTTTATATTTTTAGATATTTTTGAATTTTTGTTTTATTTATTGGATGAGCGTTTCTTATAATCTTCTTTCATAACCTAATAACATTAATACGTAAAATAATTCGAATTAATAAAATCTAAAAGACATTTTAATATTGCAGAAAGCTTTTCATCAAAAAAAAAATAAAAAAAATTGCAGAAAGCTTGGAGGAACCCGTGGATGGAGAGGAGACTGTGACAGTGGGATAAAGCGTGTGTGACTCACAGCATCGGTAAAATTGCAATAATTGCGGAAAAGATGATGAGTGTGACGGCCTCGGGGAAATTATTGAGTCTCGTGATGTACTTTTAATGCCAGCTGCAGGGGAAATTATTGAGTCTCGTGAGACATGCATCATAGAGAATTTGGTAGACAATGAATGAATGCTCCGGCCCTCCCTCCACGTATGTGTATATATATGTGCTCATGCAGCCTTATTCATTGCACAGCTTGCGTTGAGAGTGTGAGTTATAAGACAGAATATAATCAAGCAATGTCAGCCTGGTGCGGAGAGATGGAAGGTCGCCCATGGAATCTAGCAGGGGTTTCCTACTCCCACCACGCATCAGGCCTCTTCCTTCACTCGCACCAGCTGCCCAACACCGAAGGGTTTGGCTTTGGCTTTGCACCGCCGTCAGTGCTCGGCGTCAGCTCCTCTTCGGTCCTCCTCGTCGATCTCTCTCGAATCTGATGAGGCATGCGTGCATGCCTCGATGAAAGCTCTTGTCTTGTCGTGCATAGATGGATGCCACCACTTTGCTTCAAGACTACTAGCACTACTAATATAAGGACGACACATCGCTCGTTGGCTACAAAAATAATATAATAGATGACCTTCTTCTCTTCTCTTCGTACCTGTTTCTACTCCTCATGTGTTATGTGTGCTTTCTCGCGTCTCATGTACGTTTGTTGTACTGTTCTTCATTTCAATTCAATCAACCAAGCTAGCTAGGTGGTCATCATCTCTCGTTGTCTGTCTCTGTTTCTATGCTGCACTAAATCTAATCTACGTGTGGACGATGTGCTCCATCCTCCATATTTTAATGCCTACGATGCATCTTCTTTTATTTCTTAACATTTTTTAAGTTTTCTTCTCATTTTTATATGGGCCCAATTGCACTTGTTTACCTGTTTTGAAATCTTTTTTATCTTTTTTTTTTTTTTTTACAAATTTTCAAAATCAAAAAAAAAAAAAAAAAAAAAAACTTTCCCTTTTTATGTGCAGCTGGGGAGCGTGGGAATGGCAAAAATTTCTTTATTTTTGAATTTTTTCACTCGCACCAAATTATTTTAACACGGCCAAATTAAAGCAAAAACATGCGTTGGCAAAACTTTCATATTTCTCTCTTAAAAAAGAATAAAGTGATGAATAAATTAACAACAGTAAATAAAGAATTAAAAAGCATAATCATTGAGTTATCTTCATGGTTAAGGAAAGAGCAATGGCATAAAAGACATATTTTCTTCAGCAACTAAAATGGAATCCGAACGTTTTATTTAGAAAGTAACAAAGAATAGGAAAGGCAGCACCCTATCGGACCTCAAAATATAATTATATATGGTCTTCAATTCTCATCAATATTATATTAATCTGTACCCGGCTAATGATCAAATAATGGAAATTAGATTTTTGATATTTTATATATATCATGATATCTTGATGCTACAACAAAGCACATTTACATCCTCATATTATGAAGGGAACTTTTTCTAAACCTCCACTACAAAGGGGAAACTGTAAATCCCCACAATGGGACTAAGCCGTTGTAAAATATCACCTATCATACGTCAGGCCCAAAATGAGATAGGCATGGTTACATTATAGATATGTTTGGTTAGAGATAAGACTTTTTTATGAAAAATTTTCAGGGTAAAAGTTGTCAAGTTAATAGAAAATTGTGTGATGTGATAGGGGTAATGATGAGGTATAAAGAGAATAAAGTCATAATAGACAGGGGATGTTTGGTAATGGATAAAATTGTAGAATTATGGGAAATTGTGAGAAATAGAAAAGAAAATATTTTGAGAAATGTGTGCTTGATAAGATATGATAGAGGTGTAGTTGGAATAGATAGATTTGTTGTATATAGTTGGTAGTGAAAATGATTTGAATGTAAGGATAAAGTAGAAAAAATATGTAATTGATGGAGCAATGATTGACCTTAGAAAATAAAATCCTATGGTTTTTCCGTGGTTTCTACACTCAAACGTTAACAAACGTCCTCATAGGTTAATTGTATGGATAGTTGTGCAGAAATAATTAAAAAGTAGATTTGTTTGTATAAAAAGATGAAAAAATTAATTGTTGAAAAGATGAGTCCGACAGCCTCGTGGAAATTATTGTCTGGTGACATACGCTTAATGCCCACTGCAGTAGACGGCTAACTAACTTGTCCCCGCCTGTACTTTGGTAGACAATCTATCCAATTTGGATAAAAATTAATACTATAATTAAATATTTTTAAATTTAATTAGTGACATAGATTATAATTTTATGATGACATGGGACTTTTTGAGCCAAATGTATTGCAAATTACGGTACATGCAAATGTACATGATCGAAATTCAATATATACAAATACGATCATATATATTTACATATACCATGAGTTATGGTGTATTTAGCTCAAAATGAGCTTTACATTCACTTAAATGTATTAATAATTTATACAATTATTTATGCGTATATATAAGAGCTTATCTAGTATAGTTAACTGTACCATGACTTATAATATAGTTAGCTTAAAATGAGCTTTGCATGCACTTATGTATATTAGTACTTTATACGACTATTTATCTATTTATAATTTACATCTTAGATAGTTTATATGTTGAAAAAATAACTTTAAAATTGTTATTTTATTATTTTGAATTTTTACCATTTTCAAATGGGACACATGCACATATCCAATGTAGATGAAAATTAGTATGCTATTAAAAAAGACGATTCTAAATATAATGGATAAAGGAGATAATTATTTTATAAATGTGGGGTCCATTTCATGCCACTGTACTTGAATATTTTGCTACACATATATAACCAGGTCCACGACAGCTTGAGAGAGTTACGAGATAATCGAGCAATCTCAACTCCGAGGGAGATGGTGATGGATGGACATTTTGTTTCAGGTCCATTCGAGGATTCTTACCATGCATTAGAGATCTTCCTTCACATGCGCCGGCAGCCCAAAACGAGAATTTAGTTGGCGTGGTCGCGTTGGTTAGCACCCTTTTGCCATTGGGCCTCCTCTTTTCCGTCGATTGCTGTGAACAAGGGTGTTGATTGATTGGATTGTACGAATTAAAATTTAATTGTAATTCTAATTTATTTTTAAAAATCTTAATCCTTATTTATTAATTAATCTATTTAAAATTTTAAACCTTAATTCATTTATGATCTATTTAATAATGAATTAGCAAATTATTAATGGATTGTGTAAGGATGTGTAACAGGTGAAAGGAATAAGGAAAGAGGGAAGGAGAGAAATCGGAGGAAGAGAGAAACAAGGGATGGTGAGATAGAGGAGAAAATAAGTAAAGCCCAAGAAAAAAGGATGGCAAAATAGAGAAAAAAAAAAGAAAGAAGGATAGAGATATTGGCAGAGAGAAAGCTTATCCATGACAACATTTATTTATCAATTCATAAGTAGATTTTGGGCACACTCATCATTTCACATAAGAGAATAGATATGTTTAGAACTTGGACAGAATACTATTTGAAATTTTTGAAAGTCAGTGAGTATAAGCTGAATTAGAGATAAAATTTGTGGATATATGTAAAATTTAGCATTTTAAAAATTATTTCAATAGATAATAGATATCGCTTTTGGAAATGCTTATATATTTTTAGAAGTTCAAATGTAGGGCTATTTTAGTGATTTTAACCCTTGAAATGATAAAAATATCTTATATTTGAAATTCTAGAAAAAACATTTATATTTCTAAAAATAATTAAATTTTATATACACCTAAGATACCTTTTTTTAAAAAAAATAAGAAAATTAAAAGGATTGTATTTTTAGTTGGTGGGAAATAATCCAATTTCTCAAGATCGTAGAAGGTTAGACACCTTTCAAGTAGATATATTTCTTTAACAACTCTAATTATCCTCAACAAACAAAGTCGTAGCCCTACTGGTAGCGGTGTTGTCTGCCAGGTTGCAAACATGGGTTGAATCCACCGAGGGTGTTGATAAGAGATGTCTCTTCCTCCACTTTCGTTTGGTGGAAGTTTGCTCTCGCCAGTTGATAGACGAAGTTTGTTGTCTCCAAGAATAATATTTGGAAAAATATAGTCTCCTTCTTTTAATTCATAAGAATGTTCTTCATTAGAATAAAAATTGAGATGAATATAAATACATATTAATACAAATCTATAGTTCTCATCAACATCTAATTAAGATATTTACACGTATATAATTGCGATCTATTATGAAGTAGGCAAAATGTTTATTAATTTAAAATTTTTGATTTATAATTTTATAATAAATAATACAAAAATTAATTTTTTGCATTATAAAATACAAAATAAATGCAAAAAATCTAAAATAAAAGTAAGAGTATTCCTCAAAGTGCAACCAAATTCATTAAAGTTGGTTATCTTTTTGCAACTAAATTTTCAATCCTATATTAATTGGGTTAGAATCAATGTTTTAAAAATCAAACCGTGAATCAAACCATTTTTGTATCCGGTTCAGGTTTGACCGGTTCAACCCTGTTTCAAACCGTTTTGAACCGTGATATCAGCATTACATAATTACGACATAATAATTATATTTAATTTATTTTAATTATTTAAAAACTAAAATAAAATATAAATTTTATATAATACAAAAAAATTACACATGACATAAATAATACATTCAAGACCATCTGATACAGAACTGGAAAGTGGTGGACTAGCCAGTGAGATTACTTCTTGTAATCTTCCTCCATATGGCAATATCAAATTGTGTGCTCATTTGGATCTATAAGACGGTTGAGAGACATTGTGTTGTGCACGGTCTACGGGTAGGGTCAAAGTTGGCAGGGTTGTTATGCTATTAGGGTGATAACAGGGGAATAACAAAATATAAATAGCGTAAATAGTTTGTTAGAAAGGTGTGAATTGATTTCTGTAAATGTGGTGGACATTTCCACTAGGATAGTATTCTCTCCTTAAGAAGAATCATGTTAGATCATTCGTCAATATACTCATGAATACATTCCTTTGAATTTCTTTGTGGTGTTTGTCAACTTTGTGGAGTTTTCGTCCACATCAGTGGTATCAGAGATCAGATGTTGAACTAGCTTGACGAAGAAAGAGAAGAACGATGCAATTAGAGATCATAGCTGTAAACCCCTAATTTACTTTATGAATTTTAATTTACTATTAGCATGTTAATTAAAATGCAAATTAAGGTTATGGAATTTAATTAAAATTGTGAAAGTGCAATACTATAATTAAATACTTATTTATTATTGTGTGAAATTAAAATGGATAACTAAAGCTTGAACTCAATAAAAATAAAACTTTTGCTATAAATTAATCTGCAAAAATTTTCAAATTAAATTAAATAAAGTTATGGGAATTAAATATATACAAGGTATATATGTATGACATATAGGTTCAAAAATATAAATAATAAAAAGATGGGGTCCACACGGGAACAAATTTTATCGATAAGCATTATCTAGCTGTTTCATAAGATTAATTAACGCACATTGATAATTCCACCCACCTATTTAATTTAGGTGCATGAATAGCACTTAAATAGGAATAGGATTATTACTACACGGATTAGAAAGCATAGGTATTAAAGAATACAGTACTTAATGCTATCTAAAACTTTTGCTTTCGTTGAAAATTTTCTAATAATAAGGTGCAATTAATGGAAAGTGGATTAGGAAAGAATTTAAACATGGAGTATCTAAAATGCGATGAATGTTAGCATTCGGTTTCGTATTTAAAAAAAAAAATTTGGGGTGGACAATTGGATTCCCAACCAATAGATGATGTGGCGTGGAGAGGATTGAGGAAGCTTTGGATTTTTGTTTTCTGTCTCACGTAAACAGGTATGTGAGGATTACTTGAATTTAAATTTTGAATTTGAATTCATTGAGCTTTGCATAAAATGGGTGATTAAACGATATGGGTATGACTCAACTGGATGTATATCACTTGCTAGCTATGGTTATATAATTTCTTTAGAATGATGTTACAAATAAAAATCGGAGGATCACATTGGAAATATAATTGTTGTATGTCATTAGTGATTGATAAAAGATTTTATAACAAAATAATAATAAAAAAAATACAAAGAAAACAAGAGTTCGTGGGTAGCGAGATTTGGAGCTAAGGCACATTTAATTTTTATTATTATTATTTTTTTTCGTTCTGATTTGTACGGGAAGTTATTTAAATATACAAATTATTTAATAATAGTTAATATATAGTATATGATATATATGTCAATACATAAAACAAAAGCAGACAATAATGGACCGGACGTTCATTTAATATGTTATTGCATATATATATATGTATTTTTATAAAGGTACATCAACAACAACAAAGTGGACTGACCATTTATTTTGTATATTATATATTAAAAAATGATAATTATCTGGACCATCTGAATATATGATAGAGTACGATTATATAATTTCTACTACATATAAAAATACATGGGAGGTTGATTAAATGATGATAATAATAATAATAATAGAAATATATATATATTTGGGCAATTACTATGGGTTAATACTAATTGTATGTTTATTAATATAATGGTATATTTTTATAAGCCCAACCCGTTATTTATACATAATTGTAAGTAAGCAGAATTTAAGATGGTCTTTATCAATTTATTTGTGAAAGATGACTTTAGAATAAATTCTAATTATTTTACAAATGAATTGGTATGAAATAAGATAAATGAAAATAAATTGGATATCTGAAAAAACAAATGTGTGTAGAATTTCTGAAACGGCAATTTTACAATAACACAGTATAACATATATATATATATATATATATATATATATATTGAATTTTTAGGAAAAGGATATACTGATATTTGTATATACTAAGATGTATATAGGCCATGTTGAGCGATCCAAGTACGTGAAATCTATATAATATATTAAGATATCTATTATATAAATAGTCAAAGGTATAAACAGTGGCTGGCTATTAGTATAAACATGGTCCGGTTGGAATATGAAGTCCAGAAGCTTTGTACTTGAGGTCAACAGTTTATAATTGCATGTAGCCATCCCTGAATTACTATGTTCATATTGATGATAGTAATTATATATTAATATATTACTCGTAGATTAAATTTAAAATAGAAAAAAAAGAAGAGAGAGAATTTATGTAAATCCGAGTACAATGGACCCATATATGTTCAGTTATATCTGGAAAATAGAATTAATATATTTAATATATATAATATGGGTGTGAAGAAATAAATATAGAATATAATATATTCAAAAAAATATTTTAATATAGTACAAGAAATAAGTATTTTATTATTGTGATTGAGTTACGGTTAGCCTAATAAGATTGCTATTCGTTAAATTTTAGAGCTTTAGAAATGATGTGATTAATGTAGGTATTTTGTTTTTTTGCCATATGGATGACTAGATATATATGGGAAGTAAATCCATCATGATAAAATTATGATTAGGAATACCACATAGTGATAATTGGAAAAGTATGGTTAGCAATTAGAGATTTGTGTTGACAAGAGTTGTATGCTTTGAACCAGATTTTGCATGAAAAAGGGTAAAGGAATAGTAACTTGAAGATAAAAGAGGTAAGTAGGACTTGTTTTGAACTGAATGAATTATTTTATATTTCTCGGGCATGTATGTTTTGGATGTGGATGATTCGTATCTTTCTTGAAATGATTAGATTTGATTGAGATTGATTTATTGTGATGTCGAATTTGAACTTGATTTATAAATGGTATATGTTATCATTATATTTTGGACATATGCATGTGTGCATGGCGTGTTAGTATTTCCATGAGCCATGGCTGAAGATGCCGATTGAAAAGTGTTGTTTGTAATCATCGATGACGATCGATGACATACCGCCGATTGGGGACCGGGGTATGATTTAGCCATTGATGGTTGTGGGCCATGATAAACCATCGGGCCATTGTGATGTGGTGTTTGGAACGACAAATGTGTTAATTATTTTTTTTTTGGTATTTATTGTGGGACCAGTATAGAGACTGGTGCTCAGGCACGAGTGTTTGAGTTGAGCCATGGGCGTAAGTTTGTGGCGGGGCCATGGGTGTGTGGAGATCGTGGCAGGATATCACATCCAGTTCCTTGTCATTTGACTTGGTATGGTGTTTCCCTCATTTGATTTTCTCGTGCTTAGCACTTATGTAAGACGAGGCAAGATATCAAACCTCCCCATTGGATTTGACTTATGTGATTAGAAGATCATGTGTATGTATTGGAATGATTGATCATGAGCATGCACATGGTATTGATTCGAACATGATTTATGATTTATTTGAAAATATGCATATTGTTTAAAACTCCTTTTCTTTAATTTATGTTTTGGTTCTACTTACTGAGTTTGCCCGAACTCACCCTATTTTATCCTAATTTAGATGACAGGTACGTAGGTGGAGACCAACATAGGGTTGTTACACCATATCAAACTAGGACATGATGAATCCGAATTTTAATTATTTATTTTGAGTTTTAAGAGTGATGTAGGGACAACCTAATTATCTATATATTTTATGAATTTGAGCACTTGGATGCAACTCGATATATATGTGATGAGATAATTAATTTATATTAGTCTGTGAAACATTTGATATTATACCATAATTTTATATTAAATGTGTTCTCCCCATTATCATCGATCCAGTCTTATTGGTAGCGACTGTTGACTTAGCCATCGGGGCACTACAATAGCACAACCCACCAATTCTCAAGTCCTTGATGAGCTATTCCCTAATGCTGGAGACCAGCGGCAACATAGTTCTGGGACCACAGCTGGTGGTTCATCAAATCCGTGAGTTCTCTTCATAGAAAATGCCATGCAAGCTCAAATCGAGCGATCACAAGGGTTGGAGAAGGAGTTCGCTGCCATGAATCACACTTTAAAAAATATCCAGACAAGTATGGAATCTTTTAATTCTTTCACGTGTTCCTTTAAGCAACATGAGAGAAGGGATGACAGTAGGAGACCTTGTCTGGTAGTGGATCTAGATGCCCCGTTTACCCGTTTCGAAGGAATTCTATAGGGAATGAGACAGAAAATGAGACAGAAAGTAGGGGTCATCATAATGTGCTCGCTAATTCTTTTCAGCAAGGGGGATGGGAAAATCTCTTCCGGAGATCCAACTTCATGGTTGTTGAGGGCGCAGATTTACTTCGGTCTTACAAATACTACAGAAGAATTGAAGGTTTAAGGGTGTGTTTGGCATTTTAGAAAAGTGGTCAAGTTAAAACTTTTCAATGTAAAATTTGTCACTTTTCATAACTATTATTTTTTAAATTATTTTTTACACATTTTTCTATACAACAATCCTACTTTTCAATCATTTCTACACAACTACCAATACAACTAACCTATTTATTTTAAATTTATTCTCTTTACTCCTCATCATTACCCCTACAACATCACATCATTTTCTACTAATTTGACAAGTTTTACATATAAAACTTTTCATCAAAAGTTTTACAACTTCCCAAACATACCCTAAATTGCTTCGTATCATCTTGAGGGTAATTCAATTCATTGGTATTATTGGGCCCTTCGTCATAAGAAAGTGGAAACCTATGAAGCATTTTCAAGAGGCCTCAAGAGCAGATTTAGTGATGCCATGCAATTGTCAGTGAATGAGGAGATCCCTTGAGTAATGCAAAAAAATTGATTGGATGATTATTTGCATGAGTTTGAGAAACTCACTAACATGACTAAAGATTGGAGTGAGGAGGCTCTGGTGGGAACATTTATTTCGGGCCTAAAACATGAGCTAGCTGAAGAGGAGAGGCTGTTGGAGCCCACGACATTGGCGGAGGCCATGGAGCGGTCTAGGAAGATCAATAGCAAGATAATTCGGACTAGACTTTTGCAAAGAACTAACACTGACAGGTAATGGCAGAAAGAGATCAATCAAGGAGGATACAATGAAAAATCATTACCGAGAGTGGAGAAAACAATAGACCGAACTGCTATTCCAGTTAGGAAATTGTCTTGGGGGCAAATGCAAGATCGTCGGAATCGTAAACTATGTTACACATGTGATGAAAATTTTTCCAGGGGGCATGTATGTCAGAATAAGCAATTATTCGTATTGCAGGATGAAATTTTAGACATGGATGATGTGGAAGAGGAGGCTAAAATTGTTGATAATGGTGGCCAGGAACAGACAGTTCTACATGATAAATTACAGCTACTCAAAATTTCATTATGTGCAATGGAGGAAATCAAACCCGCTTATTGTTTAAGAGTACATGGCAGAATTGGTAGTCACAAGGTAGTGGTATTGATTGATAGCAGGGCTACACATAGTTTCATCAATTACCCTTTGGTTCATAAATTGGGTTTGGTCATTCGACCCACTAAGAACTTTGGGGTAGAAAGAGGGGACGGATGTCACTCGGGTGGACATGGAATCTGCAAAGCAATGCTAAGTTGATTTGCTTCCTATCCAGCTGGGATGGATAGATGTCATTTTAGGAGTATCTTGGCTACGTCGGTTGGGAAAAATCTATTGTGATTGGGAAAACTTAACTATGCAATTTCAGTCCGAGGGTAAACAACATGAATTAAAGGGCATACGTCCTACATAATTGCACATGGCATCTGACAAAGATTTAAGGAAATTGCATTTGGGATCTAACCAATTTTTTTTGCTACAAGCACAAACAAATGGATTGAAATTACCCGGTGAAGTGGTAGGATCAGTTGAGCAAGAGCAATTGTTGGACAGATTTCAAGATGTCTTTCAGGAACCGACAGACTTACCACCATTTAGAGACATCAATCACCATATTGAGCTGCTTCCTAATGTCCCTCCTGTAGCAAGCAAGCCTAACCGATATCCACATTCCCAAAAGAAAGAAATTGAAAATCAAGTATAAGAGATGTTGGAAAAAGGGTGGATCTAGCATCGTGTTAGTCCGTTTCTTGCGCTAATGTTCCTTGTCAAGAAGAAAGACAATTCATGGCACCTTTGTGTTGATTATCATGCTTTAAACACTATTACAGTTAAGGACAAATTTTCGATTCTGGTGAGGAATTATTGGATGAAATTGTTGGTGCCTTTATTTTTTCTAAGTTGGATTTGCGATCTAGGTATCATCAGATTCGTGTGCATGAACATGATATTCCAAAGACAGCTTTCCGGACTCATTATGGGTAGTTTGAGTATTGGGTCATGCACTTTGGCCTGACTAATGCACCTACCGCTTTCCAAAGTCTCATGAACAAGGTGTTTGCACCTTTTTTGAGGCATTTTGTCCTAGTCTTTTTCAATGATATCCACATATACAGTTCTTCCATGGAGGTTCATCCATATCATTTGGAATTAGCTTTGACAACTATGCAAAGGCATCAATTGCATGCAAATCACAAGAAGTGCAGTTTTTGTAAATCTCAATTGCAGTATCTCGGCCATATTATTTCTCAGCGGGGTGTTGAAGTAGATCCCGAGAATCTTGCTAGCATTCAAAATTGACCTCTGCCTAAGAACATAAAACAACTCAGGGAGTTTCTTGGACTTTCAGGGTATTACTTCGTTTCATTAAGCATTATGGTATTATTGCTCACTCGTTCACCAATCTCCTTAAAAAGAATCTTTTAAATGGTCTGTAGAAATGATGCTTTCCGACGTTTGAAAGATGTCATGTGTCAGTCACAGATTTGAAACCTCCAGACTTTACAAAATTATTTGTGGTTGAATGTTGTCACAGGAGGGTCATCCAATAGCTTTTTTTAGTAAAGCATTATCTTTTCAAGCTCATGGAACTAGAGCTAAAGGAATTGTGTTAACTGTCAAGAAATGGCGACCTTATCTTTTAGGCCATAAATTCATCATCAAGACTGATCATGATAGTCTCAAACACCTGCTACAGCAGAGGATTTAGTGGTTTCAATCCATAGCATAGAATTGAATTTCTACCCAAAATATTTATGATTTCTTAAAGATCTACAAGAATTAATAAAAAGCTCTATGTTTTAACAGGTTTTGGGGATGAAATTTAAACAACTCACAAAAACGCATCTTTCTCTCTCTTACCTCCGATCAACGGCGACGAGTGGAGGGTGGTGGCAGTGACATGGGCGGCAAACTCTGGTAGCCCCCCCCCCCCCCCCCCCTCTTCTCTCCTCTATTTGCTCAGACAAACTGAAAGGGGGCTCTCTTTTGTGGTTCCACACTTGGGTCTCTATTTGCTCAGACAAACTGAAAGGGGGCTCTCTCTATTTGCTCAGACAAACTGAAAGGGGGCTCTCTTTTGTGGTTCCACACTTGGGTAGTCGGCACATACACATGTATAGTTGCCCCTCATGTATTTTTTTATATATGTCCATATATATTTATATGTCGTGAATCATAAAATTTTAAATTTTATAACTTAAACCCATTCGTATGCATTTAAGCCATTAAATCATGGTCATTCATTAATTTAAATCAATTAATTGTTTAATTAAACCAATTTAACCACAATAATTAATATAATTTTTCATTTTTTCCATTCAATAATAGCATTTCGACTCATCGCTACTTATTTATTATTTACCTCTTCTTTTATTTTTATAATTTTAGGTCGTTTATTTATATTCAATCACGTTAATTCCTTGGCCCAAAATTTACACACACACACATATATATATATATTATATATTAAAAGTTGCAATTTAAAAATTGTGGTTACTACAATATTACACTGTCTATTATTTTTCTAAATTTTCATCGTAAATTTTTCTCCACTTTTTTACACCTAAAAAATGAACACTTATTTGTTATTCTATTAAAAAGCTTCTCTAATTTATCTTTATTAGCTTATTGTTAAGACTTTTCTTAGGTGTAAAATATGATTTTTAGAGGAGTAGCTAATAGATTAACTTCAAATATGATTTCCGTGCCATTGTAATCGAGATATCAATTTTCTAAATAATTTGAGAAAATGAAATTGAATATAAGGAGAACATATACTAAAATGTTTATCTATTATTTTAAAATTTTTAATATATGTCCATATATATTTATATGTCATGAATCATATAATTTTAAAACTTACAACTTAAACGCAATGGTAGACATTTAAGCCATTAAATCATGGTCATTCATTAATTTAAATAATTTAAATCAATTAATTATTTAATTAAAACCATTTAACCACAATTAATTAATATAACTTCCCATTTTTTCCATTACATAATAGCATTTCAACTCATCATTACTTATTTATTATTTACCTCTTCTTTTATTTTACAATTTTAGGTCATTTATTTATATTCAATCACAATAATTTATATGTCTAATAATTTTAAAATTTTTAATATATAATTTTAAAAATTTTAATATATAATATATAAGATAAAGAGATAGGGATACGGAGGGCCTGTATCCTATTCCACCATCGGTTTCTTACCACTACCAAGCATCAGGCCTCTTCCTTCACACGCAACAGCTGCCCAACAGCGAAGGATCGACCGATGGAAGTCCTTGTCTAATTAATATTGTCTTCTTCTACTATATTACTAAGATAAGGACGTCTATACATCGCCATAAAGCCACTAAGATGACCATCTTCTCTTCCTACTTCAATTCGTACTTGTCATGTCTTAGCCATGTCGTGTTGTCTTTTGTTTTGAATAAACGAAGCTAGGTGGTGGTCATCTCATTCTCTACTTGTCACTCTCATCTGTATGTTACTTTCTGCCCATAAATAAATCTGTTATGTTTGTGGACCGTGTCTCTAACGCCTGCTGGCCCAATCAAGGATTGATAATAATGAAAAGAACACATAGGTGCAGTAACATCAATAATGATAATGATACAACATTAATAATGATATAATAAAATATATCATCCAACTGATCAGCGACCGGAGGTAAGAGAGAAAGATTTGGATTTTTTTTTTTTTGTTGATTTTCGAAATTTTCTTTCCAAGCTTATGAAAATCATTTGTTCAATATAGGTAGATATATAAGAATGGAGAAGCAAATTATAGAAAGGGGATGAAAATTCAAATTCGTGGTTAGGGAGAGTTAGGGTTTCGGTTTTCCATCCCAAATCATGGTAGAAATTAGGGGATTTTAATAGATTTGTACGAAATACGAGGATGGAAGTTTAAAGCTTATAAATAGAAAACCAAAATTGATCCTATACATGAATCCAGGATTCCAAGATTTGAAAAGCTTTACTATTTTTTTACCCCAAATCACTATATAAGGTATTTAAATGATGTTGGGATGTATTATATGCAAAATTATATGTATAATCTTGGGTAAGAAGGGAAACTCAAGATTTCCATCATACCTTGAATATGGAGAAGCCCTAAAAATGTGGTTTATGCATAGGGCATTTTGCACCCAACTTGTGTTAAATGAATTATAAATAATTATAAAATAAATGTCGCGAATAATTATGCATTGCTGAAATATATATACATACAATTATATATATGATGCTTATTATTTAAGTCGGGTGCCCACTTAAATATAAAATAATAGTAAGAAGAAGAAGAAGAACAACAACAATAATAATAATAAAATACATAAGACTGCGCTTAGATGAAAATAAGGTTGGGAGTAGAAATTTAATTTAATAAATGTGACGAAAATGTGATATACCATATACTATTATAATTATTAATGCATTTGTAAAAATGCATGGACCAATATGATGATCATGTAATTTTCAAATGGGGTCACAACTAGGTAATTAAATAAGTTAGCATGATAAAATAAGTAGGCGCTAAGAAGGTTATGAGAATATTTTTAAATTGTTTGTATAACTAATGAGGTAAATCCACTTCCATGAAGAAGAATTCAAATTCGTTATGTAAAAATAGGGTGGGCTCACGATTCATAGTTTGACATTTAATATTGCTGCTATATTTTACTCTTCTAATAATAGCGAAGATAAGCCAAAATTAAATTAGTAAATGAGGCCATTTAACTAGCTGATGGGGGAGAGCATCTTTTGGGGAGACGATTAAAATTTCAAAATATGCAAAGAAAAGGAGACCTAGTGGACAGTGAAATATTGAACTAAGGTACGGTTATTTTCTTCTTCCTTTTGATTTGTATGTGTAGATGGGAAGTTATTTAAAGAAACACATTATTTGATGATTATAATTAATATATAATATCTGCTATATATGCCAATATATATATATATACACACCAAATGCAGACGATGGTGGATTGGGCGTTCATTTAATATATTAATGCACCATATTTATATTGACGCATGATCTTTTCATGATTTCCGACCGGTCCAAAAATATATTTTTTTAATTTTTTTTTTGAAAAATAATTTTATAAACTTGTTAATCTAGTTATATTTATTTTATAAACCAAGTTTTATCATTTTTGGATATATCTATATATTTATTTTGGATTTTTAAAAACAGGGGTATTTAAGTCATTTTAAGAATATTTAAAATGACTTAAATACCCCTGTTTTTAAAAATCCAAAATAAATATATATACATATCTAAAAATGATAAAACTTGGTTTATAAATTAAATATAACTAGATTAACAAGTTTATAAAATTATTTTTCAAAAAAAAATAAAAAAAATAAATTTTTGGACCGGTCGGAAATCACCGGATTTCCGACCGGTCTGAAAAGATCGGTCCTCATTTATATTTTACAAAGGTATATTAATAACAATAAAGTGGAACGACCATTTATTTTGTATATTATATACTATTATGAAAAACAGATGATACTTATCTGGAACAGCTAAATATAAGATAGAGTATAATTATATACATTCTACTATAGATCAGATCAAAATGCATGGGAGGTCGGTTATATGATCCTAGGGCCCTTATAAGGTCATTTATATCTTAACAACCAAATTTGAAACTTAAATAATATGATTTAATAAAATCATCATAATCTAACTGTGTCTAACTGCGTCTAACCGGATCTAACCAAGTCTAACCGTGTCTAATTTTTGAAATTAATAATTTAATCCTAATTTAACACCTGTAATATGATCCTAGGGCTCATATAAGGCCATTATATCTTAACAACCAAATTTGAAACCCAAATAATACGATTTAATGAAATTAAATTAATCTAACCGCGTCTAACCATGTCTAACCGTGTCTAACCGCGTCTAACAGCATCTAATTTTTCTATAATTTATGATTTTTTTACCTAATCTATGTATTTTGCAAAATATATATACTTAAATATTTATTTGAGGTCTAAATAATTTTAGAACTAAATAAATATATAAAGTTATAATTAAAAATATTAACTCCGCTTGATTAAATGAAATAGAAATTTACGTAAAGATATAAAACAGTAAAAAAATATTATATATATGACGTTGTAGAACCAAAATTTTGATAAATTATACATACATACGTTGCTGCAATAGAAAAGGTGTACATGCATATATGAATATTCTAATAGCATGATTCTAAAACATTCTTATTCCTTGTGCGTGATTCTAAAATATTTATAGATTATTTTAATACTTTTTATTTAAAAATTCAACTAATTATAAGTGCTTTTATTTTTAAAATATTTTGAGTGAATGCTTACCACATGTTAGTTGATTTGCAGTTGAATCTAAATAAGTAATAATATTTATTATATATTTATTTAAGATTTGTAAAATCACGTATTGGAGAATGGCCACTTTTAATAATAGAACACCAATTAAACAAAAACAAGTACAACAACCACATCAATTATCAAATAATTAATAACATGAGAAGAAGAAACTGAAATCGAATAATGAAATGTTCGTCCAGGGCATTGTGGATAGCCTCGTTTCTTTAATTGATAAAATTGTCATTTCTTGGCCCGCCATTATAGACTTGCCTTCATTCGTGGTGGGCATGGTAATGAAATAGATCACCAATAAAATAAAATAGGTAAAACAACTACAGCAACAATCGAAGTTCATATACAGGCTGAAAAAAGGCACAGACATAGTATCGTGGCTACAAATCTCATAAGGATAGAATGAAACTTCGTAAATTTTTTTTATATATAAATTTGTTAGTCTAATTGTATTTAATACATACACCGAAATTTACTATTGTGAAAATATGCATAGCTAAAATATACTTTTTTAAAAAAAAAATTCCCAAAAATATACAATTTCAAAAATGATTAAGCTTGATTTTTCAATTAAATATACCTAAATTAATAGTTTTATAAAAGAGTAAAAAAATAAAAATAAATTTTTTTTCTCTAGGCAAACAAGATCATGTCTTATATTTAAGAGGGCTGATTTTACGCAATTAATCATGCGCAACTTTGCATATAATATTTAATTTTCTCCACAAATATGTTTTCCTAAGTGTATTTAAGTTTTACCTCATGTACAAAGGTTACCATTTTACAATATTTGTACATATTTATTTTTTATTTTAAAAATCATCAATTTGGGTATTTTAGTCAATTTTACCTCTTAAAAACTTATTCTAGAAAAATAAAAAATAAATATATAAAAATACTATAAAATGATAAACTCCATATATAAGTTAATACACTTAGGAAAATATATTTATGAAGAAAAAAATAAAAAATAAATGTTGTATGGAGGGTTGACATGCAACTAATTACACGCAAATAACATTGCATATTTAAAACAAGCAAAGTCTTTGGTATCATTGGTGCAATTGATGTTTTTGGTTTTGTTGCCATATCTTGACCTACTTTAATGATTAAATCAAAATTCAATTTATTCATTTTATTTAAAACATTTATTTATCATAGTACTATAAATTTTTTTATCAATATTTTGAATAGGCAATGCCAATTTAAAATATTTATAATCATATGTAAAATATGAAAAACATGCATAACTACCCTAAAAATATTAGTAATATATATAACATTATACATATATATATACACACTTTTTGTGCCAATTATAACTACTACTTAAAAATACATATAGAAATTTCATACTATCATATTCCTACTTTATATTTTATATACGCATAACTGAAAATTTTATGGTCAAATAAATGGCTCATTGAAGTTACTTAATATCAAGATATAACATGTAATAGTGAAAATTAAATATAATGCTGAGTTCGTGAGTTAGCATAATACAAGATTAATAATTAGTTCATTGGGAAGATACAAAGTGTTATGAAAAAATAATGCAATAACTTAGGAAGTAAACAACAATAAAATTAAAATGGAGTCATCACTAATCAAACAATATGAAGAGTTTTATTGCAATGTATTGATCAAATGAAAATTTCGGGTAGATTTTTCATAAAATAAATAAAAATATTAATAATTCGTTTCATAACTATGAAAACCTTTAAATAATTTTAAAACTAAATAAATATATGAATTTATAATTAAAAATATTAAATAATTTAAATTAAATAAAATCAAAATTTACGTAAAGATATAAAATTGTAAAAATTAATATATATGACACTGTAAAACTAAAATTGTAATAAATTATATATAACTGTAATTTAAATTTAATATAGAAATATATGTTACTTTTTGGGATTGGTTAAATAATCAATTTAGTAAATAACTACATTTAATAGAAATTTTATAATAAAATTTAATAGAAATTTAATATAATTTCAACATATAAACATGCATTCAAACATAAAAATAAATAATATAAAATAAAATAATTGCTTTTTTGAAAAATGAAGAAATGCAAAATATAAAATGAACTATTCCATTATTATTTTTATTACTTAACTTTTATTTATTCATTTTAGTATAACAAGTGTGAATTGAAATGATGGGTAGTCACAAAAAAGGTATCAATTATTGTCATTTCTGTTAAATGAAAACTTTACAAAAATTCACCCAATATTATCTCTAATTTTGTTGAATTAAATTAATTTAAATTGAATCTCCATGAAAAATGAATTAATCAAATAATCCAACTTACTTTTAGAACAAAGTTATGGTACAAATATTTGACAAATATGTATTTCAACACCACCAATGGCCAATAATGAAGCCCAAGATAAATAATTCAAAAAATCATTTTTAATATGAAAAATAAATAAAAATTCGTCAATTAATTTGAAATGAAGATTATAAAAATACAAAAATATTAAGTATTTTAAATTAAGTATGCTCATTATTCATTTCGGAGCACTCCGGTTGTGGGTGCTTTGGTATTACTCAAATATAGACATGGAATGTTATGAGGAAAAATGATAAAATTAATTAGGTTTGAAATAAATTATAATTTAAAATTTAAAATAAATATTGATTTAAGTTAAATTATAATAAAAAGATCAAATTAAATTTATAAAAATTGATTACAAATGGATCTGTATGATTAGATTTCTTTAACCTAAGATATACAAGTATATGGTTAGGTTTTTCTAATATGAAGAATACATGTTGGAGGGTTACTTTTTGTAAAAAAAAAAAAAAAAAAAAAAAACTTTGATTTTAAGCAAAGAGGAGTGAGAGTATTCAAAAATAATCTATGAAAATAGGGGAAGTGAAATGAATTTGATTTTTTTCATTTTAGAATGGGATCAATTTCTTTATTTTAAAAATTTATACTAATCTATTTCACGGTAATAACCCTCCGTGTTAGATTTGTAAACCTTCATAAACTTAAGGGTCAAATTACTAAAATTTAAACCTCGATTTCATTAAGCTAATTATTTCACCCGTTTAATTTTAAAATTTTCATCTTATGAAGATTTTATATGAAAACTTTTTTATAATTATATTTATATAAAACCTTTCAAATGAATACATCTGTCAATTGAATAATTTGACATCTACACAATTTAACAAATTCCAGTCATATAAAAGATTTATTTTTACAATTTTATTTTATGAATATTTAAATAAAAAATTTATAAAAATACATCGTTTTGTAGTTATTTTATATAATTTTCAGACCATTTTAAGAGAAATTACATTGAAATTAAAGTTTTGATGCAATAATTAGTGATATTTACATTTTTTACACAAAATTTATATTTATATAATTTGGTGGATTCTATTAGATTATTGAAATTTTTTTCTAAAATTATTTTGAATGCTCTATATTACAAATAACAATATGCATGTGCATGCATTCAGGTGGTCCGCTGGACCACCAGAAAATTTTACTCCACTCCTCCGTAGCTCGCTCATGGTTGTCGGCTTCCATCGAAGAAAACCCATCGTCAGTTTCCCCTCCTTCAAAGTCACCTAAATCGAGTGAAAAGAGAACACAGCAGACAGATTTTTCTGATTACATTCATCTCCTTCAATTCTAGGTAGCAAGCAGCCATGAAAAACCCATCTTCGGCGACCCATATCTTTTCAGATCCAGCCATATGAGCCGTTAGATTGCTGATCAAATCTGGTCAATCAAAAGCAAGTGCAAATCCCCTATATCCGGTAGCCATCATAACCGTTACTTCCTCCGCTCACTGTGAATGATTTGTTAGGATCGATGAGACGTATGAGGAGGTGCTGTGTGTTGAATTGACGCTGCTTTCTTAGAATCTCTCCTTAGGAGGAGGTGCGGGAGAGGTGGGAGAAAAAACCTAAAGAGGAAAAGGGGGGAGATGAGGCCGTCAACGAAGAGGGGGAGAGAGGTGGCGTAGGAGAGACGGGAGGATGGAACCGACTAGGGCAGAGGGGTAAACTGTGCGTGTGAGAGAGCGATTTCGACCAGTGTTATTAAAACCGGACCGGACCGGCCGGTCGGACCGGTCGGACCGGGAACCGGTCCCATGGCCGGTTCGATCCGATACGGTTCGGTTCGATTACCAGAAACCGCTCAAACCGTTGAACCGGCGGTCGAACCGTATTTACCGGTTCGACCGGGTTCGACCGGTCGGTTAATAAAATAATGATAATTAAATATATATATTTTAAAAAAAAAACCGGAACGCGTGCGGCGTGCCCTGATTGCCTGCCCGACGACGCCTTCGTCTTCTTCCCCATTTCGAAAATCGAAACCCTAGCGCTGCGGCGCTGCCTCGCGCCCGCCTGCCCCGGTCCAGTCCTCGGCGGTCATCTCCGGTCATTAATCTTCCTCTTCGCCGGCGCCAGCAGGATCCCGCATCCCTCTGCGGCTCTGCCCTGTCTCCGTCGCCTGCACGATCCCGCCACCCACGCAGTCCGCCGGCCCCGCAGTCCACCACCCACGCAGTGCGTCACCCGCAGCGCCGGCGCCAGCAGGATCCCGCATCCCGCCACCCACGCAGTCCGCCGGCCCTCGTCTTCCTCGCCGGGCAACGCTGCTACCCACGCACGCCGTCCGTCTCCGGTCCTGCGCCGTCCGTCTCCAGTCGTCTGTCTCTGGTCGCCGTCTGCCTCGCCGTCGCCGTCTCGCTGCCTCGCCGTCCGTCTCTGCCTCTCCGCCTGCGTACGGTATTCTTAGTTTCAAATCTACAAATTTAAAATTTTAACATATTTTAAAATGTTTAGTATTCTTAATTTTAAAATGTTTAGTATTCTACTATTCTTAGTTTTAAAAAATTAAAAATCAAAAAATCAAAATATAAATATAAAATACCAAATATATTTTAAAAATACCAGATTTTAGTTTTACAACATGAAAATAATCAAATATATTTTAGTTAAATAATTTTATGAAAATAACCTAAGTACATAATTACATATTGCAATCCTAGCTCAAGGTGTAAATTTAAAACATTCTATTAATTTTTTTCAGCATATTTTGTACTTATATTGTTAGTCTTAAAATCTAACATATATATATTTAGGATTTATAAAAATATAATTTTATCGATATATTTATTTTAAATTTAAATTAAAAATAATTAAATATTTATGACGTCATAAATATGTCATGCTGACATCATCGGTTTGAACCGGTTTGATTAACCGGTCGGACCAGTTCGAACCAGACCAGTAACTTTTCCGGTTCAATCACCGGTTCGGTTCTGACAACACTGATTTCGACACCCCCCTGACAATTATTCAAAATACCGAGATTATCCTTTTGAATCCAGACGGTCAAATAAAAATGAACGGTGGATGACGAGGCCTCCGGAGATGGGGTCGGGGCAGTGTTGTCACAAGGGGGTCATCCAAAAGCTTTTTTTGGTAAAGAATTCTCTTCAAGCTCATGGAAAATCTGTTTACGAACAGGAGTTCAAGGCCATTGTGTTAGCTATCAAGAAATGGAGACCTTATCTTTTAGGCCATAAATTCATCATCAAGACTGATCATAACAGTCTCAAACACCTGCTACAGTAGAGGATTTTGTCCTCCGAATAACAAAAGTGGATGATGAAATTAATGGGCTATGATTTTGAAGTTCACTATACAAGGGGGTAGCTAATGGCGCAACTGATGCTTTGTCTTGTCAAATGCTTGTAGCCCTTTCTGTTTTACAACTTTCATTTCCTTTACTTCATAAGGTGATTGAAGAAAATAAATTTCATCCCGAATTATTATCCATTCGTAATGATTTGGCAATAGATGAGCCAAATTCAAATGGCTTTTCCCTTGCTGGTACATTATTATATAAGGATGGCAAGTTGGTTGTGGCTTCTTCAAGTTCTCTCATTTCTGATCTCCTTTTATATTTTCATTCTTCCTTGATTGGAGGACATGCTGGAGTGAATCGTATGTTAAAAAGAGTCTAAGAGCATTTTTACTGGAAAGGTATGCATAAGAGTATTCGTCTTTCTGTGGGTGCTTGTGACATCTGCAATCGTGTGAAATATATGGCTAAAAAACCGGCGATTTGCTGCAGTCAATCCCTATTCCAACTCATTTATGGACTGAAATTTCGATGGATTTTGTGGAAGGTCTTCCCCCAGCGCATGGCAAGTTCGTTATCTTGGTTACTGTTGATCTCTTATCCAAATTTGCCCACTTTTCACCTTTAGCTCATCCGTATACTGCTGTCAAGGTGGCTAAAGCTTTTCTCAATGATGTAGTCAAACTTCATGGGCTTCCTCAGTCAATTATTTCGGACAGGGATCCCATTTTTCTTAGTCACTTTTGGAGAGCATTGTTGCAAGAGCAGGGCACTCATCTGAAGTACTCTACTGCTTATCGCCCACAATCCGATGGACAAACGGAAGTCACAAATCATACTCTTGAAGTTTTTCTTTGGTGTTTTTCTCTCCAGCGCCCACGGAAATGGGTGGACTTGCTTCCTTGGGCAGAATTTTGGTATAACTCTGCTTATCATACTACCGCTGGCATGGACCCATTTTTGGCTTTATATGGCTATTCCACTCCTTCTATTCCACCTTACGAGCCTTCCTCTTCAGCGGTGGCAGATGTTGATAGTGTTCTCATTAAGAGAGATCGTACCCTTTGCTTATTCCGTAATAATCTTGTGCTTGCTCAATCTCGCATGAAGTCTTTAGTAGATAAACATCGCTCGAAATGTGATTACTAAGTGGGCCAGCATGTTTATCTCAAATTACAACCTTTTCGATAGCTATCTGTTCGATCAAATCGGGCGTCCAAATTAGCACCATGGTATTATGGCCCTTATATGATTTCTCTCCTCAAGAAGAACCACGTTGGATCCTTCGTCAATATCCTCGTGAATACATTGCTTTCAATTTCTCTGTGGTATTTGTCAGCTCTGTGGAGTCTTGATCCACATCACCATTATATTAAAATTTATAATATAAATCAATAGAAAATAAAACAGACATACTAATCAAGATGAAAATTTAAAAATAATAATAAATTCTAAGAATTTAGAAAGAGCGCGCTGGCTTGAAATAGGTAGAATTCTTTCATCTTTTTTTGTTCTTATAATAAATTCTCCTTTAATTTCTGTAATTAAGTAATCAATTCCGTTTTTATAGTGGACATTACAAAAGAAAAATGGTATTGACCGATGCTATTAGGAGCCAAAATGGAAGCAACGGAGGACGATGGCCAGATCCTGAACAAGTACCCACTTGTGTTAGTACTCGTTAATAGACTAATAATATATTAACATATGTGTTGCAACTTGCAAGCCAGCAATCATAATTAATATATGGGAAAATATATATCAAAAAAGCGCAGTCTGAATTTCACCTCCCAAATCGCAAATCGCAAATCGCAGACGCGATTCAGAAGTCGGAACATTTGGAGATGACGAGGGCAGTTCGTTGCCAACGGAGATGACGGCTGGTCCTCTGCTAAGATGCTGCCGTTCGTTGCTGACCGGGGCCGAAAATGGGGATGGCAATCGGAGAGGAGAATACCTCTTTTCTATTGCCAAAAACAGGCACAGTGACTGAAAACTAAGATGCTAATGGTGCCGGAAACAAAGATAGTGCTCGGCGTTGGAACGGAGGAAGCTGCATGCGAGTTGCTGCTCGTTCAAAAATGGTGGCTAGATACCATATATCGATGGTACCGAACGACGAAGCTTGCTGTCGGACACTAGTATATGCTTCCTCTGTTTACTATATACCATGCATTTCCTCAATTAGAAAGACTTTCTGTTTTTTGTTTTTGTTTTTTCTGTTAGAAGGCACATCCCTTTGCATTTGTTGGATGATCGTGTTGCTCCTTGATAGCATTTATGTCTTAAGTATGCTAAAGATTTCAGCATAACTTTGCTCATTAAGAGACGTTCATGGTCAAATCTTGAGGATTGAACCTTCAAACCGTGGGCTTGTATCACCTTAAGATCATCGGACTCGAGTGTTCTTGGTTGTATCGTACAAAATTTCTAGATTATCAAATAGACTACTGTCTATTAATGATGGAACTTTATGTCTAAATTATATGCTTTTTTATGTTGTTGATGGAAGGGAGAGACAACCTTATAAGATGTTTTTGTCACGGGCCTGTGGGTGGTCTATTGTGTGATTTGATTATAATGTTATTATAAAATGACAAAATTTAGTATATGGATTAAATACACTTAGAATGCATGTTGTCCAGTATAGACCTAGAAAAGTAACCATTGGACCTGACACACAGAACACATAAACTCATAAAAACGACCGTTGGGCTCTGAGCTATGAGTCTCGTAGTGTGATATTATCTGCTTTTGCCTACCAACTCAGACGCACAATTTTAAAATGCATCACATACCATAATTAACTTGAAACCCACTTATAAACTACCAGGACCTTTCTCTTATTTTTCATGTGAGATTCAGTTCTGGGCTATTATAAGCCCATTAGCTTCTGCCTAG